>JAODJW010000062.1:5075255-5107098 GCA_026777045.1 Hyperopisus bebe | reverse complement strand
CACCCACACCCCCCCTCCCAGAACAGTGAAGCGACGGGAGCGGCGGTAAGGTCGCCCCTGGCCGTAGACGCAGGCCTCACCTGGCTGGAAGCCTGTCATTTCATGCCATTGATTCTGCGAGACATGCAAACATGTGTCTGCATCATAAAGGTCTTAAAGGACAAAAAAAAAGAAACTAAAAAGTAAATGGCTTGTTTTTTTTTCATTGCTCTGGGCTTAAGCAGCAGAACCATAAACTCACAGCGCTGACAACTGTTCATTGCGTTAAACGCATCATGCTACACTCGGGGTCCCCCGGACGCCACAGCGTGACAGACATCAAGCCTATAAACCGAAGCATTAGTCTAATAATAAGCCTACATACGTGGCTAATAGCCAGCTAAATGGATCAAACTCGATTCTGCATTTCAAAAGCGGAATGACACTCACCGCTCCATGTCTACAATTAGCTCATCAAATCCCGTCACGCGTTAGCGAGCGAAGCGGCTCCTAATTCCCATTATACATCCTCTGTAGTACATCTGCTTTTTTTTTCTTTAAACACGAGGCATTGAAACCGTCTGTCAGTCGCATCGATTGGCGACGGCCAACTGGAACGATTAACGCGGCTAAAGATCAAGCGAGCTGACGCCCAAAGCAGATATTGATGACTCTGGTGTTCAGATCATCCCAGGAATGGCTGTAGGCTTAAAGACTGTCAGGCAAAGCTGACATTAAAAAAGAAACATTCTTAGGATTCAGTCTTTTACAGATAAGCCAGAAATCTTCAGGTTTCAAACAGAGCAGTATATTAAAGTACGACTCGCTCTGAGGTACTGGCCGACGTTAACTGAAGAATACAAGATAAGATGGCAGAGAAGTGTTTTGTTTATGTTTTTGCCAAAAATTGGTTCTTGCCAAGTACCGATTTGCTGAGCCTAGGAGTCTGAAGGGTGCCCCCAGTGTGGGGGAACCACAAGAATGTAAAAGGGTGGTGGTGGGGGGGGGGCTGCCAGCCTCCAGCACATTCTACATCACCAAAATACCAAACCGTGACCTTAATTTCTGTTTTGGATGCCGGCAATGAATTTCATACAAATATAAATAAATAAATAAATTACAAATCCAAAAACCCCAGTCTGCAGTGTGAAAAGTATGAGACCGGCCCATCTTGGGGGAGGTAGGGGTGCAGTGGGGGTGTTTCCTGAATGGAGGGAATTAAACATGAATGGAGAAAATGAAGGGGGGGGGGGGTCAAGAGGGATGGACTGAGAGGAAGGTCCAGATTAGACTAGATGGCAGCCAGGGGGATGGATGGATGAAAAGGAGTGAGAGAGGGGAAGAAAAAGAAGAGGTGTGTGGAAGAATGACAGAGGGAGAAAGAGGCAGTGATGATAAACAGTGGAAAGGAATAAGGGAGGGAATGCGGAAGAGAGGGAAGGATGGAGGGTGATGAAGAGCAGAGGAGCTAAGAAGAGGAGAGTGTCGGGGGTGGGTGGGAACCTGGAGGGGTCCGGCAGCTTCCGGTCGAAGGAGGTGCTGCGGGGAATGGGCGGAGCCTGATGGAGGAGCGGCTGGCAGGGCGGGCGCTCGGGGTCCTGGCCGGGCGAGCTGCGGCACTGGACCGGGCCGGCCGCAGCGGTGGCATGAGCTGCGACGGGCATGCGGTGCCAGGTGGTGTTCCTGCGGAAGGGTGTCTTGTATTCGCAGGGCGTTCCCTCGCTGTTCAGCTTATACTCCACCATGGGGATCCGATAGAGCTCAGAGCAGCCCCTGCCAAGGGCGACAGCACAGGACAGGTCCGGATGAGAGGCTGCTCGGGCGCGTGTGTGAACCGTGACGGGGTGTCAGGGCGCCGCAGGGGGTGGGGGGCTGTTTCGAGACAAAAACTCCAGGTGGCATATTAGCATTAAATCGCTACGGGCAGTTTGGAGCGGAAAACTTTTTCTTTATCGGCAGATGTGTCGGAAACCAGACTACATGCATCAGCCCTCATTCCGCCTCGCCCTCTAGTGATTGCTGACCTAGAGATGCAGGGGGACACCCGGGCGGGGAGAGAAAAGAATAAATTTAATCTGGCAGGATTCCCTGCTATTTCCAAGGCAACCGAGACCGTGAAATATATTATAGGTGGTGAAACAGCTTTATTTAATGTCTGTCTGCACAACCGCACGCACAGAAATATCCTTGTCTTAATGGCACAAAAGTCAACACATTTGTCTCAATATGAGAAATAACAAAAAAGAGAAAATAATATTGAAAACACATGCACGGGCCTACAGCACCTTTCACTGTAGCCTGCTGCTAAATGTCTCGTGGCTTTCCTGCGGATTGAAAGCCTCGTTGTTGAAAATGTTCCATTCCAGACGCTCCAACACCTTAAGGCCCCCCTGAACGAACCAGCTTCTCCCCTCTAACCCACCTCCGCTGAAATATTTCAAAGCCCAGATGCACAGCTATGCTAATAAGAAATAAGCCAAGAAATACTGGTCAAAGTTAGTAATTGGATTCCTTTGTATGTTACTCCCATACAGCTCCGAATTCTGAAGTGATCAGATTAATCAACTATAATTAATACTTGTTTACACTGTGTACCATCTTCTCTGTTTTGCACAAATGTATGTTCATCTGTGCTCTGCGATCGTTGCTGCTGTATGTACAAGTATTTTACCCCGGGACTAATAAAGTTTGTCCAATGTAATGGAATGTAATATAATCTAACCTTTAATTAAGGGGCATGATGCTACCCAAAACTGAGGAGAGGACTTAACTCAGTCAGCACTCTTGTGACACAATGCACACCCAGGCTGGAATGCCTGTGAACAGCATTGCTTCATGTCAACACACACTGTGTTCACCTGGTGTTAAGCGCTTAGGGTCTCGCACCAGTATTCCCACCATCAGGACCAGTAAGACCAGTGTTTCCGCCAGCTGGACCAGTAAGAGGTTGTTAGTCTTTCAATCATCGTCATTAAGCGGAAGCTTCTAATTTTACTTGCTACCGGATTTCAGCAGATGTATGTCCAAAGATGAAATTCAACCAGCTACCTTCTGTTGATGGCTGGTCTCACAAACCCCCTCACACAGAAAGACGCAGACGGACCATTCCAGCAGCGAGGCTGCTTCAGGGGAGAAAGGCTGTGAAGGGGCACTCATCAGGTTGCTTAACGCGAATATCCTATGGTTTATGCCCTGCTGCCTGGAGGGAAGAGTGGTGTTTAATCTTAGTAAAGTGGGCACCCATCAGCACGCTGGTGGAAACATTAACTAAGATGGAGTTTTGCCATCCCCTTTCAAAGCATCGCTGATTGGTGTGGTGAAACCACAACATCAGTAAACAAGGGCAGAGGGGGAAGAAAAACACGCAAACAATAATGACAGACTTATCACTGAACAAATCGGAACCAACCAAAACATCGCCTTTGTAACTTGATCTCTGGAGTAAACATTTAGATGGATCTAGATTTTCCCAGATGTGAGATAAATTAGGAAAGAGCAGCGGTTAAAGCGTACATTTAATGAGGCTGCTACCTTTATTGTTAAATAAAATAAGTGGTTAATTGAGCATTCTGTCATGCTGCATTTAATCTAGTATGGATTTAATATGGTTAGGGAGAGTTAAACAGAATGTTCTGATCACCCTGTTCTTCCATGCATGAGCAGGGTGCTGTAACCCCGGAACCATCCTGCCAATAGCTGGCTGAACTTCCACACTCCACTCACAGATAGAGCATTTCTGAAGAGCTGGATATGTTGAAATACATATAGAAATGCAAATGTGAGGGATGTTTATGAGCAGAGGTGACCAGAGGTGGATATTTCAGGTCCAGAAAGTGAAAATCCAGACTAAGATTTCATTTCAACCAAACAGCTGAGAACGCAGTGACTTTTTATACTCAACCGATTGGTTGAAACAACCTGGATTTTTACTTTCTGGACCAGAAATGTCCACTTGGAGTTGACATGCTCTGTTCAGGTTTCTCACAGCGAGACAGATACAGCAGACGGCCATGACACTCAGTTCAGAAACGCGCAGTCAGTCCCCTCATGGTGCCAGCAGGGGCTGGGAAGGACACTAACCGGCTGACAGTGGATGCTGGGTCAGCGCCGCTCTACTGAGCTGCTGCCCTTGACATCATGTGTGAGTTGCACCTAAATTCTGCCCGAACTGACAGGTCGGACGCCTTGAGAACAACGCCGGTACTAATTAGCAACATCCAACGATTCTTAACCCAGATCACCAGACACAGCTTGTAATTGACCAGCTTTGGAAATCTGAGCAGAAATTAATAGCCAAATGGCCTTCGGCTCACTGGATGCGAGTGAGGTAAACCTTCCCAGGCGACGTCAAATGTAGGGGGGAGAAATACTAGTATTTCATGGCAAAGCATCTGAGATAGCGCCGCATGTAATACTGAGTGAGACCGTGTGCATAATTACAGAAGAAAGCATGTTGGTGTTTTTTTTGCTATTGGTTCACATGTAGCACATTAAAGGCAGTTCTCCTGTAGTTGATGGAGGGGAGACCTTCTCCGCTTACGATTCCCGTGGCCTGTTCCTCCACAGTAGACGCGCTGGGACAGTGGTGGCTAAGCTGGTGTCTGGGCCAAACCTCACCGTGTGCCAGACGGCAGACCGAAAGCCGGAGGAGGCAGGAGCCATCTGGGGTGCCAGGCGAACACATGTCAGGCCACGGTCGCGGTGCCCACTCATGCCCGAACGCTGATGTGACAACACCTGCATTTCCTTCAGCACCTTCTCAGGAAAAGGTGCCGACTGAGGCGGAACGCAGCCCGATGGCTGAAGGACATTTAAAAAAGGACAAAAAAATGCCTCTTGGACAAGGTACCTCACCAGAGATGAAGCTGTAAGCTGCCAAGGGCTTCCACACGACCGCTCAGTGCTGAGGTCACTGTCTTTTCATAAAGCTGTGGTCAGTAGTCTTTGTTTTGCTTCCCCCACCCCCCCTCCCCCCCAACCCCTGGCTTTGAAGGCTGGTCGCAGCCAGAAAGTTTCCCACAAATTCCTTAGAGCTGACATAATGGCAGAGAAACAGGAGTGGCCATTGTCGCCCGGGACACTGCACCCTGGAGAATGGCTCTGCAGTGCCCTGGAGACTCCTGTGCTGGCATGTGGGTACATGGAGGCCGGGGCTGACCAGCAGGATGGGAGCTGCCGCCGAGAGACCCCGTCCCCCCAGGGCCGATGATGCTAACCGCACTGCGTGTGCCCCCTCCTCCACCCCCCACCCAGATTTGGCCAGCTGTGAGCACAGCCATGTGTGGGAGATGAATAAAGGACGAGGGAGAGTCCCTGTGGGTGAGTGAGAGTGAGTGAGTGAGAGTGGGAAGAGGGAAAGGGGGGGGGGCAGACGTCAGGGAAACACTTACTGCACAAGCAGAGCCGGATTCCGGCCGGGCTACAAAACCCACCCCACACACACACACACACACACACACACACACACACACACACGCACACACAACCACACACAGCATCTGAGCTGCTGTTCTGCTTATGGCAGCAGAAAAAGCCTGGACCTGTCGGGTCCATTAGCATCACTTAGATTTATGGGCTGTTACCTTGTAGGTTCCACATGTTTTTTTGTCCTTCTGGCTACATTTAAATGCTTCGCCAGGTGCATTCTGGGTATCAGACAAAAACAAGCACCTGTTCCTCCGGGACCCTGGGCCACCCCGACGTGTCCGGCCTAAATGTCCGGCCTTTGGCAGCAAACGGGAGCACAGAGTCTGGCCTCCCTGGCTTTGGGGCTTCTGTTTGTTTACCCAGTGACTCGAGCCACCAAAGCAGCTTAGAGCTGTACCATCATCGATTAAAATAAGAGGATTTTCTCCAACCTGGGGTCGGTTTCCTCAGTGTTTTGATGCTAGCCAGTGAGTTGGCCGGGGGGGACACACCTGCGGACAGGGAGCAGAAACATATCCCCCCCCACCTGTGAGTTGTGAGTACGTCCCCTATCTCTCCTACCTAAAAATCCACACCTGTAAGCACTTCCTGTTTCTATATGAATGTCCAGCAAATCACTCCTAACATCATTATAGCAGTTGTCAAGGCCTTCTGCTCCGTTCAGAAATTTAGTTGTGACAGGCACCTGTGCTCTACATGCTTGCTGCTGTATGCAGTAGTGTATCCCTGTGGATCAATAAAGTTCATATTAATTCTAATTCTAGTTCTAATTCGAAATGTAATCCTAACTGAATTGAGTTTCACCGGACCTCTTTAGAGCAAGGCAGCAGGGAGAAGGCTTCCACCGACCACGTCTGCTTCCCTCCTCCGCTTCCCGTTTCGCACGGCGGCCCATTCTCGGACCGGACGCCTGGCACGGCGAGTTGGGAGCTATCAAGGCGAGCAGGAGGTACTCTGCCATTAATCAAGGCAGCCGTCTTGTCATTAGAGGGGAAAGCGCTGACTGTCACGTCAGCTGCTTTCCCGAGCATCTGGAGCTGTGTGCTTTGGGACAGCATGGCCATGGGGACGGAGATGGTGCTCAGTAAGCAGGGAAAGGTAGCAGCCATCAAGGGTCTCAAGGTACTTAAAGAAAACTGCAGACCTGCCGTTGACCAACTAGTTCATAAAAAAAAAAAACAAAAATGATGGACAGCTGGATGGATGGATGGATGGATGGATGGATGATGACTGGTGTGAATTTTAAACTACATTTCCCAATATCCTGATAAGCCACACCGACCCTGTCCCAACTGAAGTCTTATTTAGCCCCGAGCTTTGGGTCAAACACGCCAGATGATTCCAGTTGACTTAAACAGAATGAGGTCAAGGACTTGCCACAAACTGCAGCACTCTCAGCCTGCTCCGCCGAACAAATAACTCTATTACGGATGGATGTTATGGAACGCGAGTAAAAACGTAAATTTATGTGCCTTTGTTCAATTATTTTTATTCATGTAGTAACTGCTCGAAAGTGTCATTTAAGTGGGGGTATAAAATATGAAGCTTATTAAACCAAGACACATTTGTTTGAACATAACTGGAGTCTAGTTTTGGTTGGAATCCTGCGATTCACAGTACAATCAATGCTAATTAAGAGTTCAGCTGGAACAAAAGCTTGATAGGACCTGGATTGGAAAGAACTTTGGATAAAAATGTTTACTAAGCAATTATGTAGATCTTTACTGAAGGGGTGTGTGGCGGGGGGGGGGGCGCTCTGAGACAATCCAACAATGCAGGGAACAAACAAGCTGTGGTAGCCGCTCTCTGTGCCTCACGCGACTTCATGAATAAGCCTGGACAGCAGCCATGTCTGGGTACAATTAAGCCGGAATTAAAGACAGGATGGGGAGGGCTGCTGCTTCGAGTGCATGTGTGTGCAAGGGGGCGGGGGGGAGATGTTCACACGTGACGTGCCTGTCATCTCAGAACCCTGAGAAAATAGGGGGGAAAGCCCCCAAGATACGTTTTTCAGTATGGAAACAAAAGGAAAATGGTCACTCATCCGTTTGCGTCAAGCTGTGGCAGCCGCAGGAAGCTCAGCACTGAGATAAGAGTGGCGGGCGCCCTCATGCCCACCTGCCAGTGTCTATGGCAGCCTAGACCTTGGCTGCTTTTGATAAATATGTGCTGAGTGCAAGCCTGTGCTGGGCTTCCTGCTTTCCCCCCACATTCACGGCGTTGCCCAACATGCGTACTTGACCGTATCTGTTTTACGTCATCCGCCATTGCGGAAGACCAGATGCTATACTCAAGAGCAGAAGTACAGAGGACGGTAAAAATCTCCGGATGTCATTCTTACCCTGCCACAAATATCAAGGATACGTTGGTTGCATCTTCGCCAAAGGAGAATAATACCACCATTCATTGCACCCCAAGTTTGTATTTTGGAGGCAAGTTAGCAAGACCATTCTTGCCAAGACCACAAGTATGGTCTTTGCATTCTTGGTACTGAGAAACACCCCTGGTGTGTACTTTGCACGTGTCTGGAGCGCTAGATCATGCAGACATGTTTCTTAGTCTGGACAGCATTAGCCTGCCGCTAACTAGCAGTGTGTCACCCTAAGGGGGCAGCTGGGTCTGTGATCTGTCAATGTCATCATTTGGACAAAAAGAAACATTACCAGCGTTTTTGCAAATTGGGCTACTTTGCGGCCAGCAAATGACTTGGAAATCCAGATGTTCACCGCTGTCCTTAAGACGCCGTGAATGAATGACCTGAGCACTAGAAAGCAACAAAAACTCACTAACACTCCAGACCTCCTGCAGCATAATTATACGCCTCTGATCTATTTGGCACAATGATGAGCTGTCAATCATCATAAACGAAGATTCTTTTCTTGTCATTTTCCCAGGGTGGCCGTCTGTGACATTCATTAGCCCAAAGCTGCATATGATTTACGAAATTAACAGCCACTGCAGCCAGTGGAAGAAACAGTCAATCACTTGTTCAAAAAAAGTGGTGAGGAGACACACAGAAGGTACCGATAGAGAATGTGAGTGTGCGTTTGTGTGTAGGGGGTTCTCCCTACCTCCTAGGGACTCCATCCTCGTGAGGTGGGATGATCACCACCTTGACAGTCACGGAGGTGCGCAGTAGGTCGATCATCTGCTCATGTGTCAGTGTCGCCACAGCGACGGTGCAGATCTCCACCAGGCGGCTGCCCTGCCGCAAGCCCGCCTGCCAGGCAAAGCCGAAGGGCTCCACGTCCGCCACGATGCCCTCGAAGTTCACGTGGAAGCCTAGCTGGCCCAGGCTGTTGCGGCGTAGCGTGGTCTCCGTCGTCTCACAGCCCCGACTCACGACCTGAGCAGAAGGGCAGGGAAACGGAGAAGCAGGATTACTCTTCAACCAACAGAGGGCAGAGTCATTGAGGCACTGGACCAGGCAGTTTTGGTTTTGACGAATCAACAGGAGTTACAGTTCTACATGTTTATATAGCTAAATACTGAATATCTGCCCAAGGCTCTAACTTGGTATTAGTTACAGATTCACATCCCAGATCTACCTTTGTACAAAGTGAAATATAATTATATGAACATTACTTTAGAAAGCAAGATCTGATAAATAAAGTACAATCCATCCACCCAGTTAGTGCCTCAAGGTGTTTAGGTTCCTGTTCAAAAGGGAAAAATTTACATATCGGAGAGTCCTTCTTGGTGCACTGAGGTCAATATCATTCCCTGACTGAGACGGATATCTAAAGTTGATAGCTTCCTAACAGAGGACACAAGGTTCCCCTGTAGCCCTTAGCTCATTTGGCCGATCTGCTAGCCTACTCCTTCCACAGCTGGCGTCTGAAGCAGAGATAACGTTCACCCATACCGACCTCCTCATCTCCCCTAGGCCGAGTCCACACACAGGCAGGAAAACACACACATTTCCTCAACAAAAGGGAATTAATATGCTTGGGAACACAGAAGCAGTTGAATTTAACTGTCAATGCTGCCTGAGTGAGAATCATGAGAATCTTTAGCCATGAAGGTCAGAACAGCTCAGAATCCCTCTCTAGAACCGCAACACTGAGAACAAAGGTAACAGCTGCAGCAGTGGGTAAAGACCTGAATGGGTGACCAAAAAATCCCATAAAATCGAAAAATAGAAGAATGATTTTTACCACAATCTGTTCTGATGCTGAATCAGTTATATATGCAAGCTATACAATTCTTGATCCACACCTAGAACATCCAGGAAGCTTCTAAGACTCTCATAAGATGATTGGTGTGTATCTGATTACAATGTCTGCCTTGAATTTCCTGATTCTTCTGCCATGCATACAGCTTCGAGATTTTTCCATAGCCTTGACCATGTTCTGTTCCCTAGAAACCCTTGCAAGGAATGGCCATGGTGTGCATGTGTAGACCTCTCTGAGCCTTGTGGATTAACCCAGCAAGCCATTCACCACCCGTGGTTGACCCCCGCAGACCTTTTCGACCTTGGAAGACCCTCTTTTTCGTAAGCACCTCAAAACCAAGACGAAGCGCTTCAATTATGAGCACCAACCATCCATTAAATTAAATGGTTTAATCAGTTTTCAGCAGTACATATTGCCAGATGGGAACAGAGCAGTAACCCTTGATCTTTTTGGCATGGCAAGGACAACCCCTTAAAACATGAGGTACTGTTCCCCTACTGAGATAATTTCTTAGGAGCAACTTTCGGTTAAATCATTTGAACTTTCCTGTTCCGATTAAACCCAAGCTCAGACCCTTGACCACTGTTGACCAGGCTGCTGTGATCTGAAATGTACAAACTGAAACAACATAGAATCAAAATGAAAAAAATCAAAGTCATTTCATTATTTGACAATATAATTACCAATAAATACTACCGGATGTTAGAAAGCTACATAGGCTGGGGGTTCAAACAGCACATATAAAAACCCAGGGCAGACTGCCAAAGGCAATAACAGGTCAAAGCACTCTTTCTATTGCATAATCTCTCCCTATTAGCATAAGAGAGCAATTTATATTAGCATTTAATATAACAAACTGTCAGTCGAGGCCCGTTCCTAGGCGTCAGATTTTGAGCGAGTCAGTGTTGACCTCATATTAAATCAACATCATAGAAAGGGCTGCTGTGTATGCAGGTTTTCACTGCAACTCCTTAATTAGATTACTAATTAATGGAGTAATTGGCTGAAGAGCCCTCATACCTGGGTATGAACAGCTGACCTAAAGGTTACCCCTAAAACCTGCATACATACTGGCCCTTTGGGGATAAGATTGGCCACCCCTGTCATAGAGGGAGGTGGGAGGGAAACAAGCTGGCTGAGCTGATTGGACAGCAGCAGGCCTTGCCCACTTGACAGGGATTGGCTTGTGCCAAGGATTGGCAGCTGACAGACTAGACCACGCACCAACTGCCCAACATACTAGCCCTGTACAAACTCTCACACCCATACGTCCACCTGCTAATTAGCCAGCTATGCCACCCACTCCAGCAGCAGATTACAAACCAACTGGTGCATCTTCACCCCGACAGTGGGGGGGGTTAGCCTATTGAAAAACACAATTACCATAATTAATGAGGAGATAAATCATGCTGCTACTCAGCTAATGTTTGGTTTCTTTTAAATACAAATCCATCCTGCCCTTCTTGTGAGGACTTGGGTGGCACTCAGAAACCTCTGTGTTTAGGTCTCCTCTCAAAGCCCACATGGAATTCCTACCTACAGGAGAGCGGCTCTTTGGAACAATGGGGATTCAGAGACAATGCCCAAAGCCTATAAACAGCAGGCAGAGGTGGTATCACACCCCGTGGTGTAACACAAAGTAAAAAGTACCCTCACGTACATTTTTAGTTCTACAAAAAAAAAATGAGATGCCAGACTCAAGGGCTTTGAGAGCTTCACACGAACATGGCAACACTTTGGTGTGTGTTTGTAAGAGCGTTTTTCTTTCACTACTCTTCTCCTACATCCAAACAGCAGACTCGGCTGTGGGACACAATTATATGAACTAAATTATATGAGTAAGGTGTGTAAGCAGGTAGTAAAATGACGAGTTTCAACCCCCTCGAAGTCCATTTGAATACCGGGGCACAGAATTTTGCCTGGTCTTCCATCTGCCTGCCTGCCTCCAAACCCATCGCCAGGACGACTCACTACGCGGATTGTGGCTTCCTTGGTGGTACCTGTGCTCATATGCCTGGAGTCCAGCCGGACCACCCAAACTCATCACATTACCCACATAATCTGGCATTCCAACTAATGAACGCCATTGGGCAGGTGACATTGGCCAATAGGAAAGAGCAAAACAACAACAACAACAAAAAGAGCTGACTATGGTGGTGCCTGCAGAACAGGGATAACAGAAAATAGCATCATCACTCCTGGTTACAGTCTACCAGCAACGGAGGAGAACAGTTGTTGATGTCAGTGCTAATATTTGACGCAATTTTTTCTTTGGTTTAAATTTCAATTAAAATTTGTGAGCCGAAGAAGTAAGTTGTTAGATGTTTGAATTCCTCATTTACTAGTGATTGATTAATAGTTTTCCACCTTATAATTACCTTTGAGTGTGAATGGAACACGTGTCTTATTGCATCGAGCCACCATGTTGTTTAGTGGAGGGCAGGAGAGAAACAGACAAACTTATGAATTTACTAAACTAACTAGCTAACTAATACCATGTGAACTCCTTATTCATTCCGTAATCTTTTCTAAACATTTGAATGAAGACAATGTTTTTGGGGTTTCTTTTGTTTGGGTCTCGATAGTTGTTTATGTAGCCCATTTAGCGGCATAAAAGAGATGGGAAGAGTGCCTCCACAGCTGTAATCATGTGATTAAATCGTCAATCATGTGATTAAGTCGTCAGACCCTCAAGTGACTCAACTCTGCTTCATATTAGGAACCATTCCGGACCACAGACTCTAGCTGCCGGTTGTGGTTTCTCTGGTGTGCTTTTATCTGTTTCATAGATCCTACGCCATGAGTGCAGTTAGCGCTACAGCAGATTTTAGCTATAGTTTTAACTAGCTGAACTCTGTGGCTTGCAGAAACATCACCGCCTTGCAGATCAACATGCTGGTTCGCGATCCCAGTTGCAAAGGTTAGAGAAATAAACCCGCGGTGCTTCGTCCAGGTTCTTCTTTGGGACGACAGTGGAAACACAAGCTTAGGCCCCTCAACAGGGGTCAACTTTAGGGCATGTCGTATGGCGGACCTTCTGTTCTCACACTTCAAAGTGACACAACGTCTACATCAGGCAAAGCTGTAACTGCAGAGGCCCCAAGAGGTCACGACCCAAACCGATTTCCACATACGGGACTGCTTCGCAACTGCCAGTAGGATCACACGTAGCTTGGCTTTTGTTTTGTAAAAGCTTCCCCCCACCCAACATTCAGATGGATATTGTTGGTCACCTGACCTCTGGTTTTAATGGTTTCCATAATAATGGTACTGTCCATTTGGTTCCTTTCTAGATTATGAGCCTTCGGTATGCTTTGAGTCCTATAGGGGATTCTGTGGCTCCCTTCTTTGAATTTTACTGCCCCAACACATCCCTTGAATCATCTAACAGCACCCCACAGGTCCATCCTTGACCTCCAGGTGATGACAGCCTCGCAACACCTCCACTCATCCAACTGACGCCAGACACCATGGCCGAGGCCACAGAGTGACCTGCAAGTGTGTGGGTCCAGCTGTCGCTTCCGTTAATGTCACAGACGATCGGCCATTAAATGACTAACGAGCAGAGAACTAGGAGCCTCAACCCGGGACCAGATGGCAGACATCATGGTGGGCGTTTCTCCAGGATGGATGGGCGGCCGGCCGGCAACCACCAGCCCTACTCCAGAACACAAAGCTGGGCCAGCAGCATGGGACCCCAACACAGAAACCCAGAAGGACATGGGACATGAGAGGAAACACAGGGGAGAGCTATAAACAGGACACACACAAAGCTCTACCCAGAATGCAATAGACAGGAACTGAGCATAAGACAAAAAAAAAATATCGATAGATTTAAAGAAAGCATCCCAGTAAACCCAGATGTCATTCAGGAAACCATTTTCTGACTGCAAGACTTCAGCAAATGAGCTGCCCAGCTACCAGACATCAGATGTCAAAGATCAGCAGAAATGGCACTGGGTTCTCGCAAAAGACATTCAGAGGAGGAAACTAGTTACTGAATGACTCTTTCAACAGGATCAACAAACAGACAGGTCTGCTTCTTCTGCAGGGGAGGATTAACTTAACCGGGGCTTCAGCATAAACACTCAGGTGTTGCCGATCCAATTTTCCCCCGGCAGGTCAAATCCTCATGTTCACTGGGGCCCTAGGTTGGAGCCCACAATAGTCTATGCATTAATCCACACCTGTTCTTCTCCTAGGTGCTGCTTTATAACTTGAAGGCCACGGGTTCAAGGTCCATGAACGACCCAACTGGAGTCCATTTTGAACAAAGTCCTTGACGTGCACTGCTTCAGTAAAATACTCGGCGACACGAGCAGATTACAATAAACTCACTTGTACCTTTGACAGTGCCAACTAAGTGGCAGAATGCAAATGTGCACTGAGGAGAGCTGCTGAATATTTTTGCTCTTTGAAGGACTGCAACAAGGGATCTAACATTTGCTGTCCCTGGCAAAGTTTCAGTAATGAGATGCCACTCATCAGAGCTGGCCAGCTGTGCCTCGCAGCAGAAACTATAGTTGACCAACCTAACGATACAAATTTCACATTTAACAGAAACCCTCTTTAATGACTGGTGCTACTTTGAGGAAAAACGGCTTTGATATGCAAGCCAACATGCACTTCCCATTAAAAGTCAGCTTGACCTCCACTTTGTAGTCAGAAGGTCCATATGACAGCACATATCTCATTTATATATTCGATTACTCCTTATGGAAAATGTTATCCAATTTGTAGACCATTAGATCACTTTCATGGATATTTTCCAGTCAATATGATATCCTGACAGACCAGGAGTGCAAATAGCCAGCCTGACCACCTCACAATATTATGGATGTTTATTAATGTATCTATTTGATTCTTTTAGACAAAAATGTAACAGAAAAAACACCTCTCAGGTCAGCATGGTGGTATGCAATTTGTTTTCTTGTCTATTGGTCTCTTTCCTGTCCATAAGAATTGAAACAACTTTATAAGTTTTAGTTTCTTTAAAAATAAATAAATAGATAACTGGAAAAGGCTCAAAATACAAACCTTCCTTATTCTCGAATTTGCTGTATCTGTGACCTCCAGAGGCTCACAAGGTTATGAAGACACCACACTACTGGATTCGTGCCAGAAAGTCACGGACTTGCGGGGAGTTTAACTTTTTAAAGGTAAAGTAAGGCACGCTCACAAATATAAGTGAAACACTAGATACCAAATAACGTATGCTCTTTCAATAAGGGGATCAAGTAAGAAACAAATCACTGACACAGTAGGCCCTATACCGCACACTGACTTTTTCCTACTTATATTTACCCAACCAGCCTTCATCTACGAAGTGCATTTCTGAGACTGAGCCAAAAAATAGGATCAGATTTCTGCACTGGTCGACATCCTGTCAGTTTCCCAGGAGGAAGTTAGCCTGTGGCCCTGAAATGACATACCAGACAAACACGAGCGAGGGCCACAAAATAAGGGGAAATAAAGCTGCCGCAGCGATGGAGCCCGAGTCAGTCTACACTGTAAATTATTAATGTGTCAAACACACTGATTATTAGCTAAATTGCCGATTAACCACCTGAACTGGAAAACAATTGCATTAGATACCAATATCTCCACCCATAACCTACTCCCTAAAACCTGGCATTACCTCCAGTCTTTGGACAATCTCCCTGATATCTTCAGTGCAGTTCTCTTGGGTGGAGAACATGATGCACTCTCCACGCTCGTAAAAAATCTTGAGGCTCGTGGACCCCGAGGTCCAGCCAATGACGTCACGGCAGGAGCAGTTGAATACCACGACCTTAGTCTCCTCCTCGATCAAAACAATGAACTCATTGGAGATGCCGAACAGGCAGTCTATGTCGGCCGACTGGCTGAAGTCATGGGCGACCACAGCCCAGGTGGTGGCACCAGCACTGAAGAGGTGTGCATCATGCCGTGGCTTCGTGCGCTCCTTCCTTTTGGCACCCAGCGTGATGAAGCTGAACTTCACTGCTGAATCAACGGTGGTAGTGCTCACAAAGTTCTCGGCTAGATCCTTCAGGTACTCCTGCCGTGTGCGAGTGGCCATCGCACGGAACTTCTCGGATTTGTGAGCGGCATTCTCGCCGTTGATGACCTTGGCCAGGAGGAAGTCCCTGAACACGGCAGATTTAGGGAAAGTCACACCTTTGGGAATAGGTGGACCGAAGGGTGGAACCCCTTTAGATCTGGAGACAGCGACGCTGGAGGAGACAGAGAAAATTCATTAGAATCACGGTGGATCACACCTATAACACTGCAATGCGTCAACACTGGATGACTAATACACACTGCAAATAATGCAAGACAATCATATCATCCATATTCAGCAGAACCAGATGAAAACATATCTGAGCTTTCATAGTCCAACAATGCACGATGTTTTAGTAGAACAATGTGCCTCACTCCGAGGAAACGGTTAACAGAAGACAACGTGAATCAGATAGCTTCTGAATAATTATTTTCTTTTGAGGTAAATTCAGTGATGTTGAATTTTCATGCATGAGGAGGTCCCATCAATTCAGAAACAACCTAAGAGAAGCTTTCTGTTTAAATCCCCAGAAAAGCTGTTGAATGCCAAAAATATTTATAGGGAGATAGACGTCAAAAGCATATGAATCCATCTAAATGCTTTAAGAGTCTGAGCTCATTACTTTGACTTCAGAAATCTTTCCATTATTAAAACCCTAACTGATATTTTGACTTGACACTATTAATTTTGCAAGGGTCCAGATGTGGCCATTTCTCCTGTGTTCACTACATGGTTCCTGAGGTCCAAAGCGCTCCCTCACCTATAGCACACGTTCTCCGTGCAGGGGTTGTGGACCTTCACGATGACAAACACGTGTTGGAAGTGGGAGCGGACTGTCTTGGGAGTGAAGGGCAAGGCGCCGGGCTCTTGGAAGATGATGGTAACTATGTCATTCCCAATGTGCCTCTTTCTCAGGAGCTGGATGAGAAATGGATAGAGAGAGAGAGAGAGAGAGAGAGAGAGAGAGAGGGAGAGAGAGAGGGGTAAGAGATGGGGCAATATGACAACAGTTATATGTTGCCCCAATCCAGCAAATACCACCTTGTTGCCAGAGTTACTGTCAACATGAACAAGCCCCGCATACAGTCAATCTGACATTTTGACACCAAAGCCTAAATTATCTACCCATCCCACACCTTGAGAGAACATATAGTGTAGTATAGTATAGTATAGTATAGCATAGCATAGCATAGCATAGATGCAGACCCTTATGTCAAAGGACTCTACTGCAATACTCAAGTGAGTATTTGACCCAAATTGCTTATTAATAAAACAGCAGGCTGTATAATACATTTTTTAAATCACTTTAAGGAGGGAAAGTGTCATCTAAGTGGCTGAATGCAAACATCGGACCACAGCTGGTGCTGATCCCCGCGCCGATATACTGAGTGGCTCCTTTGCTTAGCGGTGAGGACAGCACAATGGAGGTGCCTTTTCTGTGGACAAGCTGTCTTCACTTTAAGAACAAACTCGTCTCATATTGCTCATTGTAGACCTGGGTCATGCATCACTATGATATAGATTGTTGCATGGCCGTCTGGTGACAAACTGGGCCACACGCTACCCTTGTGTGCTGGCATGCAGATCTAGCAGGTGAATGAAATATAAGGTTGAGTGGGGGCTGCCATAGGATGAGCACTAACCCACATGACGAAGCATAATTTATGAATGAGAGAAAAGCAGAAGAAAATCCCGTAATTCAGCCAGTCAAGGTCAAAGATTTAAATGAATCTCTGTGCTGTAGGTCAGAAACACCGACATGCAAAGCCTCTGTCTCTTGGGCCAGTTTACCTCCGCAGGAGCTGAGTTCTCAGTTCTCTAGAGCAAAGAAACCGAGGTGCTAGCCAGTTTGTCATATGTCAGTGTCCGTTGGACTGCCCCAGAATGGCACGGAGTTCAGAGGGCACGGTCAGCTCCATTTGTCACAACAGACATATACCCCCCAAACTCTGAGAGAAGCTGTAATTAACAGCCACGTTGGGCGCAGTTGCCACAGCAACATTGCTTGCCAGCTAACAGAGGGTCCTTGTAGAGGAGAGTGGATAAGGTGGATGCTGGTTGGAGGGCGGAGGGATGGTTTCGGCCTCCGTGTGCACGCACCGACTCTACTGACAAGAGCACTTACCTGCTGTCTGTTGTTGGGAGTGTAGGGCAGCAGTGTGGAGACGTGGAACATCAGCTCATAGTCTTTGTAGGTGGTGTAGAGAGAATGGGTACCTGTGGAATCAGCTGCAATGGAGAAGCAAGTGAGCGACGGTGGCACAAGCATAGACCATGGGAGCGATGCATGTGCATGGACCATCCTTACTCTTGTTGTCCAGCTGCGCTCTGTACTTGGTGAAGCCCTTCAGCCGTACCCTCTGTCCAAGCAGGTCCAGGAACTCGTCGAATCCGGGCCCAGCGCTCTCGTTGTTGTACATCTCCTCCTCCGTGCTCTGGCCCTCCTTGCAGTACAGAATGCCCACCTTGTGCTGGAAGCTCAGCTACGACCATAAACCGCAGGAAGCGTCACTGAACAGCTGCCAGTCACATCCTGTCCCCTGGCTTGCATTGCATCCTGCTTGAACTTCTTAGCCCTGTGTTTCCCAGTCCGGTCCTTGGGGACCTGTAGAGAGTCCACATTTTTGCTCCCTCTCAGCTCCTGGTAGCTGGAAGGGAGCAAAAATGTAGATCGTCCGCGGGTCCTCAATGACTGGGCTGGGAAAACAATGTCTTAGCCTCATTGGACATATGTGTGTATAAGTGTGGAGCCAACGGGAAAGAAAATCAATACACTCTATGGGTAAACTGCATCTACTCTTTGAAACTGCAAGTCTGACCTACTGTGAACGCTGCAGAATGAGAATGGTGCCATAGTCAGGCTTTCGTGCTCCAGCTTACGCCAGCTTCCTCTTAAAAGGCCTGAAAAACCTTGAAACCTCCCAGCAGACCATAAATCAGCCAGAGTTAAACTACAGCTACTAAAAAGACGAATCATGTTCTTAACGTTGCACGTCATTGAATAGTTTTATTAGGTTCTTACTTTTCTTGGAAGCTGTTGCGTAGCTCCTGTTCCGCTTACATCTGTACCTGCGCCTTCACTGGTAGCTCAGCCTAGCTGCACTTATGTTTTTGTCAATTCTTTGACAGCCATATGTTGCGTTACTTTGGACAAACTCATCTGCTATATAAAAGTAAATGGAAGCAAAACCCTGATCCCTACTACGAACCGTCATGAAAAGGAGAGGCAGGCAATATATGAACTAGTGTTTAATTTTTTTTCTCAGTGGTTGCTGGTAGGGACTTGTGTAATGGCTACCTGCCCCCATCTAAACCTTGTGAGTTTCAAATTCCTTTGCTGCTAAGTTTCAGGAACACTAGCAAAAATTTGCAATTGGCAAGTTCACAGACTCTTTAAAGTAAACTTCAAACAACAGGTATCTGTGAGATAACGAAAGGTGTTTCCTGTAGAGGCTCTGTGAGTTCCATGCCCAGTGCCCTCCAATCCACAGGCTAGGCAGTCCCAGCATGCCTCTGTGTCGTCATGGTGATACTCCTCTTTGGCTTCCTTACCTAGGCTGCTAGGGCCACACACTACTGAGGCCAGGTATCGTGCAACATACCCGATTTCGATGAATTTAATAAGCAAGAATCTTAAGAATTTAATATTGTAGCATCAGTATAATCTATGAGCTATCCTACCAATATGTCGTTGTCACAACTGGGGCGTATCAAGAAAAGTATTACAAATACCGTTGCCGGAATATTGGTATGAATACATTACTATGGATAGCCTATGGATCCAGTGATGCATCCCATCTATGGCCTTTTACAGCCCAACAAGCCCCTCATGCCATACAGCCATGACAGCACCAATGAAGACATGAAAAGAGAAACCTGATGCTTGGCTCACACTAGCCAATGGCAGCACTGCCTCATGCTTTAGTAATGGCATGCTGTGCCTTAGGCGTTGAAGGAAGGTTTTCACAAAAAATCTGAGAGAGTAAGTTTCCGTTCTGGAAAAAGCTCACTTTGCTTCCTGAGAGGAAGATGAGGAAATGGGGAATCACATAGAGGGTGATCTCAGGTATCAGGATGGCAGCATTCCCCCAGCTAGCGCTTTGTTAACACTGTTGTGGATAATTTTACGTGGGGGGGAGGGGGGGGGGGCAGTGTAGAATGGCCTGCACACAAACATGACCATTGTTCTTCACATTATCTTTATAGACTTCCGTGTTGGCTACTTCCAGTTTTGGTAAGAACATCTTTTCAAAAAGCATCATTTGCTCAGGTAATGAAGTTCCGGAACATTTGGAAATATGTCTGTCTGTCATTATGAGTGACGACACATGAAACATCAAGCTTTCTAGGCACCAGTAATGGTATATTCTCCCATTGAGCTCCCCTTCCCATTATCTGTGCCCCCCCTGTGAAACACCCCCCCCCAAAGACACTGACTCATGGAGAAGGCATCTACCCTTATGGGGAGACAAAGCCAGCCCTTCCCTAATAACACTGCATCTACAATCTGAAGGCAGGGATTTGTGTCTGAAATTTTTCTCATTGTAGTCCTCTTTGTGCTTTTCATTCGTTTCTTCCATTATATGGCTGCTTTTATTTAAGTGGGGAAAAAAGGCAACAAAATCTCATTCCCCAGGCCTGGGTACAGAGTCTTATTTTTTTCTGCTACTGCCAGTGAGGACCAAGGACATAAAAAGAAAAAAACTTAGATCACATGTGGCATCTGCATGAAACATCAACCATGACGACCTCCTCCTTATTCCCCATGTTCCCACTCATCTGGCTTAGCGATAGCGAAACCCAAACAGTTTTGCCCAGGCCTGCAATGACTCTCGGTATCACGGAGGGTCACGGTAACATTGGCGTTGCCAGACATTGAAGCATGTAGATATGGGGCATTAGAGCCTTGCACGTTGCAAAGCTATTTGTCACGTGACTTAGCGAGGAACCATTAATACAAAGTCATAATGATAAGACGCGCTTTCTTCACTAGCGAGATGCTAATAAGTGCCAACAAGCACATGGATGAAAACTGTAGCAGTGTTGACTTCCGCAAAACACCATAATACCCACTGCACTTAAATGCCACGCAGCTTTGAATAATGTGTTTTCCGTATCTTAAAAATAAGAGATGATTCACCAATGAGGCACTATCCCATGTGTCCTCTAACCCTGTACTGTGGCCATAATCACATATGCATGCCTAAATTCTGCCTCTCTAGCTACAGTAATTACTACTCTCAAAACGATTAAAGGCAAGGAGGAGAAAAAATTAATTAATGCCGATTGTTTGATTTATTGCATTTGCACCCCAACTGGAATAAAAAGCTGGATCAAAAGTGATGCTGTGACCATGACTCATTCTGAGTGATAACTACTCTTCCTATTTTCAGTGGATGGTTTTATCCAGAGGAACATCCATGAATTTTTGACATTTTAAGCAAGCAGGGGTTGACAGTCCCTGGAGCCACTGATGGTTAAGGGTCTTGCTCTAGGGCCCAATGATGACATCATACGTCTGACTCGGGGATTTGAACCAGCAATCCCATCACACATATAGCATCTTAACATTTCCCACTGCTAGGTACCTCCTCTTGCATGCAGTAGCTATGACACTCACCCCCTGCTCGTCCAGCTTCAGCAACTGCTCGGGGACCTTCGGCGAGTTGAGGGCCAGCCTCAGGCACTGGATGTTCAGCTCTGGCACCACGTACTCCAGTACCTCCTTCAGTGGCAGGCCCCGCGCCGTCCCGTGTCGCGCGGTGGAGGGCACGGCGTCCTCCAGGATGGCTCCCCTCAGTGTGGTGAGCTGCAGGGGTAGGAGGACCAGTAGGAATCAAGCAATAAGGAGCCAATGGGAAAGGGTGGTGCAATAAGGAGCCAATAGAAAAGGATAGAGCAATAAGAAGCCAATGGGAAGGGGTGGAGCAATAAGGAGCCAATAGGAAGGGGTGGAGCAATAAGGAGCCAATAGGAAGGGGCGGAGCAATAAGGAGCCAATAGGAAGGGGCGGAGCAATAAGGAGCCAACTGAAGCAGTCTCTCAGAGAGGGTACAATACTGAACTTTAGCAGACCAAGTAGTGAACTTCTTTCTCTTACATGAACTTGTACGCAAACACAGACACAAATCAAAGAAATCAAAGTGACTTAAGGGGCATGGTTGAGCACATCTATAGTTCCTTTAGATAGAAACTTATCTGCTAAATAGATAAACATGGTGAAAGTGAACACCAGCATGGAGCCCGCAGGTGTAGACCTGTCCCTGACCCCCCCCCCCAAAGCCCATAGACTGGTTTTATTTGCCAGCGGCATGCCTCAGGTCCCACACCACCCCATCACAGTCAAACGGGACAGATCCACATGTGGGCTGGATTCCCTCCCCCACTCCCCCCCCACCACGAGATCTACCAGACGTCCCAGACGTCGACTGTGTGGGAGCGCCACTCAGAGAGAGAGCATTTTCTCCCACTGTTCCCTCTCAGATAACCGCTTACGGACATGATCGAATGTGACATCCCATAATTGACTGATTACCAGCTTTACTTGCTCTTATTTTGCTATTCTTTGATGTTTGTGTATGATGGACAAATGCTAAAGAAATAGAACCTAATGCCTGGAGTTTTAAAAAAATAAAGACTTTTTGGCTTTAGAGCCAAAATGCTTGGGGTAGCCTGAATCTAGACAGTCATTACCAGAATTAAAACCAGATTAAAATCAAAAACAAAATAAAGAAACATGAAATGAAAGAACACAACGATAACATGAAAACATGTCACCACAAACATAACCCATCCTGGAAAAGTTCTTTTCAAAGTAGGCTACATCAGTGGCGGATGTATTAAGGCGGATCTTTGCAAAACATAGAACATGGGCTGCCATTACCTCACTGGTCCTAAATGTGATCCGGTAGTTGTACTGATTCCCATCCTTGTCCTTCCCGTCATCAGCTTTCTCCCGACGGATGCTTACCGCCACTGGCCCCAGGTTCTCATCCACCCCAAAGTAATTCTGATGTTCTATTGGTTGAAAAAAACAACATCAACGAAAAAAAAAAACCCAAATCATAAATAACATCAGCACAGCTGGAGTCCTGGTCCGGAAGCACTCCTGAGACACGTTGCCCTGAAGCGGGCCAGCCTGACCCAAGCCCGTTGCAGCCTGTCCTCCAGCCTGCCTGAAGGTCTTTGCGTCACTGCGCTCCCATCAGACTTTAACTGGTACTGCAATTCCCAGTAGCACTACCCAGTATGTGGAGTAATAGTTACTCATTCAAACCCCAGGAAGGCTGCTATACCACAGAGAAAGTAATTTAAGGGATGACTTATATATGTATTCATGAATTAATACAGCTATATATGTATATATACTGTATATATGGATACCTTTTTTAAGTGCTAACAAAGTAAATAAATGCAAAGATACAATTATCAGAGCCTGCAAGGAACCATTTAGCTACCCGTATTTAAAAGAGGACAACATGTGATTCTTGGGAACAATGCTGGGGGGCAGTAGATAGGCCATCTGCCATGCTGGGTGAGGGAGGGGTCCTGGCCAGCACTGCACCTCTTTTACTGTGGGAACGAGGCAAAAATGGAACAGGGAGGAGCATGCCAACGAGCCAGAAGTGATGTGGTCACCAGGGACTCCTCATCTGCCGCCCTCCCTTTAATTATTCACGCCGACACATCGGATTAAACCATCAGTCAGCGAATCAGGCGAGCTCTAAACATCAAGCCATTCCCCATTCGCTGTTTGGCTGAGGGCCTCCCTCCTTCCCTCCCTCACACTCGCGGCAACACAAATAGATGGTCTCAGGCTCACATGCTGTAACGATCAGAGGGCAGTCAATCTTAATGACGTGCGTGACCGCCGTGGGAATCGGAGCATGGGGGACGTTATTTCTGCAAGGGCCTTTTGCTTGAAGGAGGATGGAAACGAAAATATTTATAAACAACTGATGATGACAGGCGATCGCGAGCAAGGATGAACTCCACGTCCACTGTCATGGGATACCTCGCCTCATTCTGCAGCCTGTACACAAACCTGAAATCGGCAATCCCCGGCTGATGATCTTAGACAATTGCCCTACCGTCCCTAGAGAATTTGTAGGGTTAAGCAAATCCTTCATCAGACCAAACAGCATTGACCTAGAACAGATTAGAGCTCTTAATTCCAACCAGGGAATTGTGCACAAAAACAATCAGTCATATTACTTTGGGAAGCTGAGACACAAAAGTGCTTTTCACAAAGCCTGTCCTCTAGGCCAAGGGCAGAAGATGGCATTTGAGATAAATAAAACTGAAATAAACTCTTGTTCTAGATGTTAAAAATGTTGCCTTTCCTCTGGTCCATAGCCAGTCTCAGATGTCCCATGTTGACTTGCCTCAGTGGACTGCAATAATGAGATCAGAGTCAGTTTCAACTGCTGGGAATCAACTGAGAAGGCATTTTTATCTGAAGTAAAAACAGTACCTAGAATACATGCGGAAACAAATGGTACTTGTTCCTTTATTAAAGACCAAGACTGCATGAGGTGTCTTGTCAGAGAGTCTGTGCACAACCCCATGGTTGGCCTTATTTCCAGAAAAGAAGATGCCCTTTACTAAACTAATATCAACTATATGGTGGCAGAATTTCACCAAAACCAGGTTGTTTGCAATGTTACTTGAGCATTTAGTTGAGAGATGCATTAAGTAACTGTTGGAAGGGGTCATAGTTAAGTTATGCCCTACCTTTCCCATAGAAATACTTGTGGTAGTAGTATGCTCCTAGGTCAATATGCTCGATGATGTAACGCTTCACCTTCTCACGGTGGATGGGTTGATTCTCCCGGGGAACCTCCAGAACAGACACCCCAGCATTTGTACAGTGGGAGCTGAGTGAGGACTCAAAAGAGCAGTTCTCGCCGGCCCCATAATTGGCTGAGTTCGCTCTAGAGAGGGATATCCTCCTCTCACCCTCTCCACCAATCTCATTACGGAAATACGGGCAACCGAGCACCAGGTCATTACTCTTCCCATCCCCCTCATCTGTGTCCAGGTTTTCTTTGGAATTGAGGTCCTCACGGCTGCCTAAGGGGGACTCGATTGTTGGGGCGCCCCCAGAAACTTGGTGCTGCGAGGCAGCTGAGGCCCCCGTGGTGGTGTTCTTCCGCTTGCCCAGGTTTACCCGGTTCGCCATGGCCTCACTGATGTTGAAGAGGATGCTCTGCACATCATAGTGGGCAAAGCACTTCTGGAAGCTGAAGGGCCGGCGGTCCTCCTGTTCGATGGAAAGACGCAGCCCTTCATGGTCGCTCTTGATGGTCCGAAGCTTCCGGAACAAGGAAGTTTCTGAAGTTTCAGACTTGAAGCGCCGTATGAAGGACCTTTCTTGTTCATGGCTATAGAGCAGGGAGCCATCCACATAGTCCAAGCTCGAGATTTGCATGACCTCTCCACGGGCAATCTGAGCAGCTGTCTGCAAGCTGGGGGACACAGACATGTCATAGCGCAGCAGCTCAGGAAAACCCATTGGAGGAATACTGCGGTGATCCAGAGGGTCCACTCGGTAGCCTTTCAACATAGTGAAGAATCCTTCCCCAGACAGGCCTTGCCGGTCAATGGAAGAAGTGCTGCCGTATTCGCGGTGCAGAGAAGCCCCTGTATTGGGGTTGACAGCATTCTGGTCCAAGATGTCCTCTGTGTCGATGTCGCTGATGGTCACATCACTGTTGCTGCGCTGCCGGATGGGGTTGAGCCCCTTGGAAGGCAAGGGACTCATAACATTGATCTGTGAGTTGTTTTCACCAGGGAACTCCTCTGAGTCCACGGAGGCCTCGTCGCCCTGCTCGAGGATGTTCCTCCTTTGACCTAACTGTCCATTCTGGAAACCCATTACTCCACTTTCATAATTGAAAAGTAGACGGCCTTCCCAGCCCTCTCTTTTGGGGGGCCACTCTGACACCCTTGCTCGGACACCCATCTTAGGCATAACCGGTGTCCCATTGCTCTTGCCTCCCCCGTCGACCTTCCCTTGTGCGCTGCTATTTGGAGGCCCCATGTTTCCATTCAAGGCTTTCAGCTTTCGGCTGAACAGCTCATCAGACTGCATGCCTTCAAGAGTTCTTGAACCCTCCCGCAACTCTGGCTGGATAATCTCTGTTGCCTGTCGTTAGGCTTGGGTCGCTCGAGTCCCCCGTGCCAGAGCCACATCAAGCAACAATTCGAGACCCTCTTTCCATTACGGAGTCAAAATGTCAATTATCGGAGACTGTAGAGGACCGGGGCCAGCCAGCACGCTATCCCAATACAGCAGCAAAAGTCTCACCGTAAGGGTGCTACCATTATCAGAAGGCCTTCGTCGACAGACAGGGGCCGGCGTGATGAGCGACAAGCAGTATCAGCCAGTCAAGGACAGTGGTCGGCATCTGAGGAAATGAGGAGGCACCGTAGGGGATGTATTCATTACAGTCCACAGCTAACATGGGACAACAGCTGGGGAAGTCGAACACTTCTGACAGCCTGTAGGGGAAAAGGGGAAAAATAAACATTTAGATGGAAAAAAAATCAAAGCAAGACCCTGGGTGACCCATTGCAGTTTTTTCCCCCAAAATCCAGACACTGGGGGGGGGGATATATAACATTACGTGGTCAGAGCAAAGTCTTATGGGGGGTTTCCTGACCATGCACATTGTATGTATATTTATAGCATAGGCCATGCCTCATGGCAGAGATGTGATCCTCCTTTCTCGCTTTACACTAACCCAACAATATGACCTGCTGAATGCAAACAGAGGGCCCGTAAATACCCAACTCAAGCCGAAGTGAGCGATTACGAAGTCTGTCTCCGCAGGTTTCAGCACGCAGCCCCCACTGCCCGAGTTGTAAATAAACAGCTGGATCCATGTCTTCTCAGACTGCTTGTGTTGTAATCAAGCCTACGATTTATTACATGGAAGAACACCACGTATGTTTAATAAAGTGTGGTCAGCGCTGAGTGGCTTTCATCAATGGCTCTTGCCAACAAGGGAATTTTCACGGGCCGGTTACAGGAAAAAGAGTGACCATGATATGAATCACTAAACACGGTTTCAGATTCAGGCGGCTTCACATGGATATCCCTGTCCTGCGGTTTGAGATACCAAAGGAGAAATGGAGGACCACAGAGAGAAGATACTTGGAGTATGTTGCACGGTGGCGACCCGTACCGAGCTGGCCGGTGTTAAGCGGCATTGCCATGGCAACCGGAAACGCAAACACTAAAACTTGAGGTAAAGATGGGAATCTCTCCGTAGGCAGTATAATGATAATTAAAGCCAGTCAAGGAATCGAAGCAGAAGTTGTTGGTTGAACCTTGACACAAGTTTTCAGAGTGCTGTTTTTTTGGTTCACAGTTTAGAATGGAGATGGCTGCCAATTTCAGGAAAACAATCCATTTCAATCTCCAATAGACACCGAGGCTGTCAGGTGAGGACATGCACGATGTTTGCATTTTTCAACCCAACCTTTTCCGCTTTTGCGTGATAAGTGGCGTCGGGAATGTAGGACGATTCAAGATAAGTACCACGCAGAGAGAATGTTACTGTCTGGTTTCCCCTCAAACGAGGCACAGGAGTATCATAATAACATTTCCGAGGTATATTTTGAAACAATATCCACCCAGATCCATGCTATCTAAACTCTCTCCGAGATCAGATGCACCCGCTGGCAGACAAAAAAAAAAAACAAACGAACACTGCTCACCTCCACGTCAACACGGCTTCTCGTGATGGAGAAACACCAGCCTCCTGTTATATCATGGCCTCTCGCCTGGTTCAAGATTAGTACACACATCCCATGTCCGCCGTTATTATTAAAGACTCCGTAGTGGTCAGACATGGCGAGTGTTAATGCTCTTATTTTGCAAAGCAACAGAATTCTGGCTGCTGATGATTCGCAGTTATTAAGGGATGCTGGGGAACAGACTGCTGAGATTGCAGGAATAAGGCCAGCCTCTCCAGCGTAACACACAAATAACTTAAGTAAACAAGCTATGTACAGCTGGAAGGAGCAAAGGGGGAATTAAGCTACAGCGATTCTAAAAAATATCAGACTCATCCAGTCTCTTCACTAGCAATGACTACCAGCAGAGGGGGTGCGCTTATATTTAAATTACAGCTTTTTATTACTTTCACACTATATGTAAGTTTAACTGTCCATTCCTTCCTCAAAATTAAAAATATGCTCCCCCCAGTACAAATGTAACTCCAGTCCAAAGTCCTTGTCAGTGGTTTACCTTCAACTGTGAGGGGCACAGTCCTAAGGCACTTTACAAGCAGTCCAGGGCCCCCCCCCCTCCCCCAGTAAAGTAGTGGTCCAGACTGAGAACCAGAGGTGGAAATTTCAGGTCCAGAAAGTAAAAATCCAGTCCAAGACTTTGCTTCAACCAAGCAGCTGAGTACTCTGTGTCTATGACTCTTTATGCTCAAATGGTTGGTTGAAACAAAATCTTGGACTGGATTTGTACTTTTTGGACCTGAAATCTCCACCTCTGCTGAGAACGACAGCATTTTCTCAGCCTGGACATGGTGGGGGTAAGGCCATAGAGCGGGGTTCCCCATCTTCTCCTGAAACTGCTACAGCACATGGGAATCTGAGCCATATTACTTCAATTATGAAAATAATATGTTAATTCAAGTGTATAAATGGTTACTTTTTAATGGCCCAGTAGGAGCTGGGATTATATGATTCTGGTTGAATGGGAGGGTGAGACCAACACACGGGCCCACTGGAATCCATCCCGGCCAACAGCAGCGATGCTGCAAACCCAACGTGAGGGTAATCCTCGGTAAGAACACCCCCCTCTCCACACACTGGTACATCTGGGCCCAGGTCTGCAGGAGGTCTGGAGGGCGATCTGACCTTAAAAATCACAACAGCGAAGAAAAACTGGCTACCTAGGGTGACAGAGACAGGAGAGTGATTCAAAAGTACGTAACATCTGAACATTTTTAATAAAATCCAAACACTACAGCTGAAGTCCTAACTTAATGTATATCGTAGCCTAATGGAACAGTGAGGACTGAATGACTGCAATGTGTATTAAACAGCAATTTGGTTCATTATTGGCTGCTCTTTTTCATTTTTTTAGTATACCTGGTTCCACAAATGGAAAGCAGTAGTACGGGCCAGAGCACCTTGGGTTCGAGGCTAACAAACCCATCTCCCTGAAACTGCAATTGCAGAATGGGACAGAGAAGAGAAATTACAGAGAATACCGAGTGTGCAGGGTTAAATGACGGGTGACCCACTTTGTTATACCACACTCATTATATATACATACACCTTTAGATTATTCTTAAAATATGGTTTAAGACAAATGGTGAAATAATCGCATTGGTACCTATTGTACATTGTTGACCTCTGACCCCGTGACTTTTTTGGGTGAGAGACATTGTTCCCTAGCATGACCCAAGCTTGAATAAACCAGAGGGACAATTCGTCACAAATTCATTGCTCATTCTCTAGGTAATGGATAGGCTACCCTTCATCGCCCCGGATGGCAAAATACATGCACCACTGACCTGTTAGCACAAGCTGAGGGTGGGAGGTGTTCCCACACACACAGGTTTGTAAATATGTCATTGTGGGGACTCTCCATTCATTTATATGGGGAAAACTCTTATCACAACATGACAACATTAACCCTTACCAGCCATAACCTTAACCATAACCAAGCAAAATATGAGACTTTTGGCACGTTTAGTATTTTGCTTGCTTTCACAGATCTTTGAGGGGACCGAAACAATGGTACCCACAACGTCAGAAAAACAGGTTTTTATCACATTGTGGGGGACATTTGGTATACCACAATGTAATGTAAACATAATCCACACACACACACACACACACAAAGAGAAGGTGTGGAGAAACTCATTCACTGCCAGAACGCAGAAAGCCATTGGTACCCCTGGAAATGGTTGGTGCCGATTGTAACTTCTGTACTTCTGAAATAAAAAAGTCACAGAGCGACTACGACGTAATGCCATGTATGGTAAAGGTTTCCACTGGCCCCAAACGCAAAGGTGGCATCTGTGCCAGGGCTGGAGCCTGGCCCGATTTCTCTGGCATGAAACAGCCTGACAGGCAATTATAGCTCCCTGATAACAGAGCAAACCACCTCATTAATTTGGAGAGCCAAAGAAAGTCCTATTTATTTATTTTGGCACAGGATCCTAAACATGGTCGAGCCAGGGCACTGAATCATAGTGGGACGAGGGGACAAAGACTTCTGGATGCAGAACAACAGAACCTCCTGTCGTATTTCACTGGCTGCACAGTCCGATCAACCTAATCTTAGTCTAAGTCTCAGAGGGTCGCCAGGAATCCGGTCGTGGCCCGAATCTGTGGCCCAGAAGGTCATGGGATCAAACCCAGCTCTAACCACCATGTCAACCTCACGCCTGGTCCGGGACAATTTATTATCTCCAATCAAGATGCCGTCATAAATTACAGAAAGAATATCAGAGACGGAGATGTGGGAACGAAGGAATGGAGGAAGGGAGGGGAGTGAGGAAGCTCATTAAAGGCATGACCTTCACGTCGAGTCATGTGAGCGCAAATGCGGCTCACGACAGCATGAAACGAGAATGCCAGGAGAAGCGTCTGCTCGCATGCTTCTTCTCTGCAACCTCACATTCTCCCGGGTAAGAGACACCACTGCAAGAAGGATCACAGATGCCGCTGAGGACACCACAAGAGAAATATGCCATGGGGAGGGAATAACCAATGATAATAGGAGCATCACTTGAGATTTATGAAAAGGCGGGGGGTAAGCCTTTTCTAGTGGGTCTGATTTTTAATGAAAAATGTATGAGAACATGGTATTTAAATACAGCACTGGCAATCCTCCTGAATGATCTTAACTGCAAAATCTAGAATAGCAAAGTTACAATATCATATTAGTGGTAGACGGAAAGTGCCATTGAACAGAACCCTGAAGGAGACCCCGGAAACCAGGTCTCAGATAGAAATAAGGGTAATTAGACCACTTTTCAGGCAATGGCTTCCATCAGCCTCCTGTCTGACGTGACAGGAGGTGGAATTAACTGCAGCTGCAGAGTCCCTTTGGGACTCCCGGTCAAACATCACACCCCCAGCAAGCCAGAGCTGACAGGTACTGGGTAAATCATTTATCAGTATTTCAAAAGAATCTACTTTTGGCCTGTAAAAACACACACACACACACACACACACACACACACACACACACACACACATATATATATATATATATAAATATACCATCTTCATAAATATGTGACTTTAATGCCAATTATGTCCCTGTTAAACACAAGGGAAATGTGCTTTAAAATAGATAATTGTACTAATTTAGACAGTTGTAATTGATCGATGTAATTAACCATTTAATGCAACCGTCACAGGACACATTATAGAACAGGGGAAGGAAATAGTTGAGGAACATTGAATGGAAAAGCACAGATGGTCCTACCTGTCATTTAAGCTAATCAGTTTGGAAGAGTTCCTCACAGGACTGGGATGAAAGAGGTTCCTTCATTCGCCTGGGGAAACCTTGCTGGGCTAATGTAGCCACTTAGCCTAGCGCGGAAGACCCCCCCCCGAAAGAGCCCCTTTGGCACCCACCCCGGCTAATTCACCGCTTTCTGATTCATCGCACAGCCAGAGATCTCTGACACCTATTATGTTTCGACCACTCGTGGTTCTTCTACACGTGTCATTCGCGGCTCCAGGCCCCACCAGCGTGCGAGCAGAGCACCGCGGTCCTTCACAGCTTAATACAAGAGGAAAATTCACAAGGAATTTAACCCTTTGCCACTTGATTCATAAACAAGCGCATGCACATTTAAGAATGAAAGAGAAACAACTATGTTAATATGGGGTGGGGGTAGTTTTACCCTCAGCAGAACCAAGCCTGAAAATGAACCCCGGCAGGTTTCTGGATTCCATCACCTCTAAGCGGGCCGGTAACCGTGAGCCAAGTAGTTATTAAGCTTCTCCGAAATTGCGGTCACAAAGGCCATCGCACAGACCGTGACCAAACACCATGGATCCCCCACTTTCTAAGCTCTCCTATTTCTGGTCCACTGAAGTGAGTCTTTGACATTAACTGGGTTACTGTGAAGGGGAAAGAAAGGTGAAAATGGTAATGGATGTGAGGACGGAGGCAGGGTATGTGGGCGGGTGGGGGGGTATTGGGCGCCTTGCCAAACCTCCCTTC
>JAODJW010000062.1:5040969-5056147 GCA_026777045.1 Hyperopisus bebe | reverse complement strand
CCCCCCCCCCCCCCCCCCCCAGGGGGTCCCACTGTCCCACACCTGTCAGATCCGCCGGTCATGCTCCAAGCCAACCCCAATAAAATTATCATAAATCTGACACAAGCAGGTATACAACGCCATAGCCGGTCCTGGAGCCATCAGTTTAGCATGATTTTAATATGAATGCTGCAGCACACAAAAAAACAGGACATTTCAATTTCCATGCATTTATTGCAAATCAGATGTCAGTTTCATACAGTACAAGAAGTATATCATAAAAGGTGACCTTAAAACTGTTTTATACTTGAAGTGTTTATGGAGGTTAAAGCTCAAATTTTAGTTTTGTCTCAGAACAATGAAGGCATGGAATTTCTACACACGGCCCCTTATCTCCGCATTGTTCTGAGATATACACAACACGGAGGTTTCGATTTCCGCCCCCATTATTTCTAATAGGCAAACATCTCCCCGGTTTCCTTCAGGAGCCATTAACACGCTGGCCGCTTCAAGGGCAGAAACGCCAGTCGTGTTCCATCCGCTCGCCCTCCTGGGGGGAAACCGGAGCCGCGGCGAGGAAGCGAGAAGCGTAGGGCACACAACAATGGAACGAGACGTGGCCCGCTGTACGCGCTGGGGGCGCTGAGTGCGCTGGGGGGGCTGCAGCCTTGGCCCAGCCGCCGGGAGGCGCGGAAACAAATTGCTTAAAAAATAAATCACCAGCCGTCCTGGTCAGGTGTGTCACCACAATCCCTGCTCTAAGTTAGTATAACGCTCTTTGGGAAATCCATGTATCATTCTGGGACCGTGTGTCCTGACGAAGGCGATCAAAAATGCAGGCCCAAACAAGTAGTGACTGTTTATGGCCAACAGGAGCCCCCCATACAAATGTTTGATTTAAGGAACAGGGTGCTGGGAAATGAATGAAAATCCAGCACTGTGGTGAAAAAAGGATTGTCCCCGTAGATAACTTTGGGAGTGGAAGTCCGAAGGACAAAGAAGAAACCAGTGAGATGAGATGTTTAGAACATGTGATGTTGCAGGCTACTGTAACAGGGGCACCTGCAGAATGAACGCGACCTCGTCAAAGCGACAAGGGGAGGGTGGGACATACATAATCAGCCCCCCCCTCACATCCCCGCATCCTGGGGTTTCTTGTTCCCTGTCGCACCCTGCTGGGTCACCGGCGATTCACGCAAACAGTCCAGTCCTGTCATCTGCCACGACGATAACAGATGTGGTGGTAAGTTCACCGCGTCGCCAATCTTGTGTCCATCTGGGAGCCACCCCTCGAGGGAGGGGCTTGGTGATGCTAACAAGGCTGCCCCCCCCTGCTTTTGTCCCCATAATGCCAGACTGATTTGGCATGAAGTGGGCCAGGCTGGTCACATGCGGCCTTTCGGAATCTCCCCTTGGACCCACTCGACCTTCTCGCGGACACACACATCCTCCCCCAAATAAGTCAAACGTCAGCCTGATGCGATCCCCTCCCACTCTGCCACATCTCACAGACCTCAGTGGTTTCTAACCTCAGTGGTGATAACCTCTGTAGGCACCAAGCTCCCATAATGAAAAGCACCAGGGTCTAGACTGATACCTCCAGGGCTGCAGAACTCCTATTAAAACTTTACACTACACTTGGACCCCCCCACAATTCAATCTACAATCCACAGATTTAACCATTTCCAGTATTCCTTGTAAGTAATTAAAAATACATGCATGTCAAATATACCACCGCATTATGACTTATAAGGACACGCATATTGTTCGACTGTCCCATAGCAACATCTGTCTGTCAGTTTAAACGTGTTCTCCACTAGGCCTAAACCATATCGAAAAATATTCAGAAGTTTGCATCTAGGCTCCAGACCGCGCGGAGATATTTAAATTCGTGTCGCACGAGGGCATCTCATATTTTATGTATGCCGCAGAAAGACATCCTGACCCCTTGATCGACGATACGATTCATTCATATTTAATTTGCATTTTGAGGGGGGTTTAATTTCTCTTGTTGTCTGCCGTCCCGAAACGCTGTCCTGTATTTCCGCGACGTTAAAGCGTATTCACGTCGTTTTTAAACGGACCAATAACCAATTTTATTTGGCACGAGCGTGTCCACTAACAAAAATACTTGCAAATAAAAAATATCCCTAGAAAAGAAAAAGTCCCCCACGTCAATACAAATCATCAATTTCGTCCTACAGACTACAGTTTCCTCCATACAGACCGGTTAGTGCAATCGAGCAATCTTTGTCGAGATACCTGTAAATGTTTCAAAAGCACATTTTCGAATCTCATGCTCAGATTAATTCAGCAACCAGATAAGGTTTTCAGCAAAGTTGCATTATTTCTATACAATGCACAATAACGGTCTGAACGAAACAGGTCTAGCAGCTTTGACGGGTGTAGCCATTTACATCCCCACCAGACAGAACGCACGACAACATTTAAAAACTGCTGATTACTTTACACGCCTTGTGATTGCAATATGTTGATAAAGAATAAACACGGCACAGCATTACAGCCGACCTCAGTCATACAGCTGCTGGTGTAAGAAAAGGTGTGCCCCCTAGAGGACATAGATTTCATAACATCCTAAAAGGCAAAATGACAGTGCATCCCAGTAAGCAATGTCTGCACAATCGCGCTTGGTGGCAGGTGTACGGTCCATGTTTTAAAAAATAATTAAATTTCTGCAAGCTGTCTTAGTATTTTATAAATCAAAAACGGAAACAAGCGGCTGCACAAAAAAGCGCATTAGTAAACCGAGTAGCTCAAACACATAAGACCAGAATCATTTAATGGATTAGAACGTTGTCAGTATTTTGCATGTGAAGAAGTTATGCAAAATCCTTGTGTCCTCTTGGATTCGTCTGAATGAAAATTATATAAAGATAACAATGCAAGTCCTGTGTTTTCTAAGTAAATTTGCAAATATCTTTTTGTTGGTGTGAGATAAGGAAGCCCTCTAACGGCGGCTCATCTGACACACAATAGCTCGCTACAAGTCAGTTTCACGGAAACGGGGATGTATACACAATACTGTTTAACTGCAAGTGAGATGTGAGAATTGCAGTTTCAAAACGTCTTTACTCTTGAAGACCGATTTAAACAGTCAAATCGATTGTGGTCCGTTTGTTAACAAAGCATTTCTGTAAAAGTCTTAACGATGACTTGTAGCAAATCCTTACATAGGGTGAAAACCTTAAGCCTAACTGGTCTAATTGATGTAGATGTTAAAGTAGCTTCAGAGTCATTATTACATAGCTTTGTAATCCATTCACATTTTCCATAATAATAAAGTATCGAAAGCAACCGTTTACTCATCTAGCTTAATTAAATACATACTGCTGTTACTTAGAGTCTAAGAATGTAATTAAATTAATGTAATTAAGTGCTTAGTTGTTTTCAACAACCTCCATAAATCAGTCCGTAAATCAAACATAATTGGTTGGCATATATTAGGCTATAAATTCGCAAACCAAAGTATTAGCCGCAGTTTATTATGTTTCGTTTTTAAGGACTGTAAATAAAGAACTATCATCTCAAATCATTTCCCTTTAGAGATACACAAATTCCGCTTTTTCGGTCCGCTGAATTTATATGCATTGTTTCAATCTACTGTATCGCTTCTAAGTTGCAACAATGGCATAACCTTTATTTTTTTAAGTAATGAACCCGTTTTGTGCCACTTTGACATTCAGGTAGCTGACAAAGGGTTCAACAAAACTTTGGCATCAACGTTCCAACAGCCCAAAACTTTCTAGTGTCCATCTGACCACATAAAGCCCGAATCAAAACCCGCATTTATAAACTTACCTCGCAATACAGCCATGGAAAATCCCATATTTTCCAGTAAACAAATATATTCTTCTATTTGTTTGGTTTTCACTATCCTTGCTAGTGGGAGTCTTTGTAAATCTGTCACTGTTTCTGTCTCTCTTCCACAACACTCAACATTGCCGGCCAGCCAGCCGTCGCGGCTGCGACCCCGCAATCCTGAGCTTGTTCCTACGGCCGAGCTGACAGCGGAGTCGTACTGGAGCCCCGCCCATGGCTCGCATCGATTCGCTGGAGGGATCCGAGATTCCCCGCCCCCGACTCCTCCTCCGGCGGTCCCGCAAACCGTTTTTAAGCTTCTGCAGCTGCAGTGTTCGGCTTGCTCGCGCATAGCTGAATAAATAGGAATTCTGGAAGCACTGAAAGCATGGTTCACAAGAATAGTCTGTCTGCCTTAAATATCTTGCATGCAAATTCACAACAAGTCATTGAATTAATGTATCATAAAATCGATGTTTAGACTTTTCCTAGCACAGGTAACGTGCATTTATCCTAATAAGGATAAGGATATAATAAAAGCTGAGCGACAAAAAGTATATCATGTTTTTACAAAAATACCACAAAATATTCTTGTGTCCAGATCATTTATATGTCATTAATTATTTTACTTTGCAAAACAGTATTCATTAAAAAACCAAACGATCAGAGCACTGGCAACACCGAAGGGAACACATACAAGTAAAACTGCATCGCTATTCTCAACCAAAAGTTAAATTTATCAACTTGCCCCAAGACACGGTCTAAATATAGATCATGTTCACATGCGCATAAACTGCAGTAGACAACTTCGTATCAGTGTGAGACATGACTTCAATAATTAAGCGTAGAATCTAGTGAAGTCGTCTCTATCAGTCAATATTATATTGCTAGATACTTCCCTATTTCACACAGTGAAATATCTCTTGACACAGAATTTCATGTACGCTTACAAGCATGGGCATAAATTATGGGGGGTGTAACCCCCCCCGCCCCCAGTAATGACCAGCCAATACAACCCCCTGGACTCCCCTAAATGGGTGGAGATGCCCATAGTTCCACAGTTGTGAATATCTTAAACTAAACTGCAATGCCCAGAATTCCAATGATGGCCTTAAGGCGCGCGTAGGTTGCGCGTTAAACACGCGACGCAGCGGCTCTTGTTGCTAGGGTGCTCATCTGATTTTTATTCATCGAAATATCCTTTATTAAGCAATACGATGAATCACACAAGTCGGAATTTACACTGGTCAAATGTAATTTGTTGATTTTAGTTCTTTTTAGTTTTCCGAAGTGTTCATATAGCTAGTTTTATGAACTTTTAAGTCAGATCTCTTGAAATGGCTGATTCGCTGGAAACCATGTTTTCCTTCGAGTTGATGGTGGACTTCATACGGATCGACAAACTGAAGCTGAAGCCTGCGGTAGGGGTGCGGCTTCTAGATTTCCCAACTTTACTCGTTTATCCGAAAGATAGTGTGGAATCCGTGTCCCAAGACGACTCCGACAGTGAAAAGGAAAACATATCAGCGTCCGACGGTCTGCATCAACCTCAGTCTGCAAGCTCTGAGTACAGTTTTCAAAGGGGCAAGTCATGCTTGTTCAAAATACGCCTTGATACACTTCATGTGCATCTGTCCAACACACCTCTCTATGTGATGGTCTTAGATCTACGAAGTAATGTTCCTAAATTTGTAGGGGGATCTTTAATCCCTTTAGATAAACTGACAGACAGGATCAAAGCGGACGTTAACGAGAATGGTATCTGCACTCCGTCGGCTCACGGAGAGCGCAGTCTGTTTGCAATTTGCAATCTAATGGGAGAAAAAATAGGTTATATTTCGTTAGGATATAAGCTTTTAAGCCTGGGGGCGACTTTGATACCCCACATTCCCGAGAGCAGGATTTATAAAGTAAGTTCTGCGCAAAGGACACCTATACGCAACTTATTTTCAGATGCGGCTGATACCAAGGTAAATAGTGAAGGCGATCCTGCAACGATTAAACCAGAAGTTAATGAATATTCAGTACTTAGCGCAAAAGGTGAAATAGAAGGAAAGTTGATCGATCTCATCGTATCGGACGCAAAGTCAAAAGCTGGCTGCGCTAAATCAACCGGGACACAAACTGAACATTCAAAAAAGAAAACAAAGCTTGTTAACCATCATTATAATCAAACCACCTTTGAAAATGAAATGAATCCCGATATTTTTTGTCCTCCACCACTGTATTATAGCCGCTCAGAAACAGTACAAAAGGAACGCAAGTCTAATCGATACCAGTCAGGAAACTTCGGAATGGAAGCTCTTGCGGCTGAGAACAGTTCTTCTGAAGATGAAACTCAACTTACTCAAGAGCATGAAAAGGGTAACCATGCACAGAGCGTGGCATGTCATTCAAAGGGGAAATCCACAAACAGCACATTAGCTCAGGAGACTACTGTTGCAACAGCAGCACTTGGAGATGCCTTAAGACAAATGCCGTTACTGAACACGCTTCTGGCAGAACTCTCTCAGTTATACATTCAGACCCAGCAGCAGATAGCCATCCCCATCCAGCCACTGGCCAGGCTGTGCCAACCGACTGCTGACCGACCTTGTGGTCCTGCTGCAGAGGAGGGGTGCAGGCCAAGGGCCCCCAATGCCAGTGCGTCACCTACACTGGGAGGCAAGATGTCACATGGTCCCAGTGCTAGACACAGCACGTGCCTGGTGTGCTCTGAAGCCTTTCCATCCTCTTCCACTCAGAAAACAAGGAGGGCACAACAGAGTTCAGAGCCTGCCAAGCCCCCCAAGAAGTCACCTCCAAAGAGGACACTGGTGTATGGTCTGACTAACACACTCCGGCTCCGACTGCAGCAGACCAACCCTGAGATGCTGAAGGTGCAGGAGCGCAGGGAGCAGCACCGTAAGGGGCAGCTGGACAAGTTAAAATGTATTAACAACCAGCGTCATTCTCGGGCAGAACCCAAAGGCGGTCAGAAGGTGGGAGAGGTTCTTAATAGGACAAATAAGATGGCTGAACATGTTCAGAGAATTTCCAGTGAGGCAATAGGTGCTCCTTCCCTAACCGGGAACGGACAAGAGAATGGTTCTTCCAATCCTGAAGGCAGAAGTCAATTCTGTACTTCTTCACCTCTTCATGCTGTTTCCAATAGAAACCCAGAGACAAAAATGTTAATTCATCACCAGGTCAAGGATGTGCAGGTCCACATTCCATCTGTACTGGGAGAGCAATCAGACACCAGTGATGAAGAGGAGTCTCACACTGGTGCTGGTCACCCAACTAAAGTTCATAGTACCAGTTTAGCTGAAAAAATAAGCATAGTTAGCAGCCCAGATCCACGATATTCTCATTCTGAGAGCAGCAATCCAGAGCCAGTTGAGTATCCAGATGATTTTAATAGCTTTGATCTCAGTGAAAGTTGTTCTCCGGACCTTTTCAGCAGCCCCGATCCTGTCTTGGGAAGTGACAGACAGGATGTCTCAATGGACCGTTTCAATTCAGACAGTGATTCTCAGAGTCGTCGAAGAGCAGCCCTTCCCGTCCCCGTCAAAGCGGACATCTCCCCCAAGCGGTCTCTGAAAGGCACGCATGTCTTAAAACCCCGGATACAGAAATTCCCTGTCAGCCACTCATCAGATGATGGTGAGAGTATATCTGCCTCCACCCACTCTGGTAGGTTAAGACCTCAGCAGGAAGTCCAGGCTCCTTCCACTGCTGCTCCGGAACGTTCTGTCTCTCCCCTCAAGCGGTCCGGCACCCAGCCCGCCACATGCTCCAGAGACACTCCATCGATGGTAGACTCCTCCGTACCCACTGACAATTCTGAATCTATTCCCTCACCTGACCCAAAGGTGACCTCAATTGATCTCGAAGACGAGGAAATGGAAGATGCCCTTGGCTCGCTCGGATTTGTTAGCAAATACCACCATGTCTCAGAACTCATAGTTAATAAGCTCCCAGGATATACTCTTTGAAGCTGTTTTGACTTCTTCCTTTTTGTTTGTGGTCATTGTATTTGATCGGTTTACAAATATTAAAGTGACGACCAGCATCACTTCAGTTATTGTCTACGTTAATAAACATGGATACTGAATTGTTTTATTAGATACTTCATTACTGTAAGAAATCTGCTTTCTGGTTTGTGATGGAAGCATTTTTCCGAATGAATTAGTATAATAGGAATAGAACTATATAGTGAATGTACTGTTGAGATTAATTTGCTGGAATTTTTACTCAAAATACACCAAGTCTCAAGTAATGGATTTTTCTTATCTTCTACAAGTGTCTATTTTATGCTGATGGAATGCAAGGACATTGATATGAAATACTACAGGTATGGTACTGGCCTAAATTATCGAAGGGGTTGTAAATAATTAAATTTCCTTGTTTTGATTTGAAAGCTCGTTTCTGATTAAACATGTATAGTTCACGCTGAGAAAAAACTGAGAATCTTAATTTCAATAATACAAACGTATTATATCATTGAAATATACATACAATATATTACTATGCACAATTTTAAAGTTTGGTACCTGAAAGCAAAAAATTGTTCCATACTTGCACATACTTGCACGTGACTACTTGCAATAATCAAACAATTCATAGGAAAAGGAGTTGACAGTAAATTTAGGAAGTATGTCTGGGAAAACGATTTCCTATTATTTTAACTATAAAACACACGAAGTACTCAATACTGCAGTTGAGATACCTGCGTATTCGAAAAGAAAAATACAACCTACAACAGTTAGCATGAGGAAAACGTGAACGTGCGCGCCCCCGATAGATCCGCCGGTGCGGCCGCGCATTGCACTTCCGGAAAGGAGCGGTAGCTGCAGCGACCTGGGTGACGGGAATGTTTAAGCACGTTTTTCTGACGGGACCCCCTGGTAAATACGATCCTCCCGTGGTTTATGGAGAGACTGTACCCAGGCTTTACTGAACGTACATGTTTGATTCCCCCTAAACAAGACCAGGATAAGCGTTTAGAAGATGTATGCAAATGTCTGAGTCTTCGGAGTGACGTTAACATGTTTTAGCCGTAGCACCGGACTTTTTTCAATCCATTTTGCTCGTTGGGAGTTTGTTAATGCTGATTAATTAACCAAAAGAGATATAACGTCGGTTACGTTTACTACTTGACTTCAGTTATTAGCCAGCGTTAAGACATGACAACTTGGCTCGCGCTCGATTTTTCAAGAGTTACCAGCGCGAGCGACACTAACATTATTGTGGGTTATAATATATCGCGGTTAACAGCGTTGTATTAATGTTCGTCCATTGGAATAGACGTTTAAGGACCAGTAGACATCTCACTAATCAGACTGACAGGTTGAGGGAAGATAACTGAAATAATAATTTTTAAAATCCCGTAAAAAATCTTTTGAATCCAGCTCACAAATATTGTATTTGCTGTCATCAAAGTATGGAACAATTGTGTGCCGCCACATAGGGAGGATGTATTTGTTGACCTGTGACACCTGAAAAGGCATCATTCTGCTCCTGTGTCCCGAGTCCATACAGTCCCTGTGTTTGTGTGTTACTTAGCCAGCTTATTTCCCAGTTTGCTCCCACAGTTCCAGGGTAGATAGGTGTCTCTGAATTGGCCCTGTCATTTGATGGAGTATGACTGCATGCTTTCTGTGATGAACTGGCATTTTGTCTCAGCGGTGTCCTACCTTGTGCCCTATGTGTTGTGCAAAAGGCTCTGATAGCACCACAGTAATGAAAAACCAATGGATGTTCATGTCCACCAGACTGGCGGGCAGTTATTTGTTAGTGTGATCAGTTGCACAAGTTAGAGTTAATCTGGATCACTCTTGACAAAAAGGTCTTTCTACGCCATCAGTGTTACTGGCGACATCTCCGCCATTCCCTTTGGAAAGGGAACCTAACAGTCAGAGAAAACCCAACTGCACAAGAAGAAACTAACATATTTCAAATCTACATTTACTGAGCAAATGCTTTTGTCCAGAAGTGACATACAAGTAGATGCATAACACATAACAAGCATGCCGCTATCACTCAGCCAACTTACTGCTACTAGGCTAAGCTTCCAGTGAGTGACCTGTCACAAATGTAATTTCCTTATGGAGGAAAAAAAGCTAAGTGAAGCTTGCTTAATAACCTTGCATTTGTGATCATAAATACTATAAGTTAAAATATTTCCATCCGTCCATCCATCCATTTTCTATACCGCTTTATCCACCTGGGTCACGGGGAAGCTGGAGCCAATCCCAGCATCATCGGGTGAGAGGCGGGGTACACCCTGGGCAGGCTGCCAGTCCACCACAGAGTTAAAATATTTTTAACATTTAAATCCATTCAGTTTGGAAGACAGGTGACTATACCCTGGCTTCCAGTCATACCTTGCTCATTGTTGACACTAACTGTAAACATGACATAGACATGAGTTGTGCAATAATCACAGACTGCAACCTTTTTGGTTCCCTTATCTGTTTTTGTACAGTTTCTATTGCTGTCACATTGGCATCTTAGCATTGTGATCTGGGTTTATCTCCCTTGTGGTCGATGCTGGTTTCCGTTTTGGACCCTCTCAGGCGAATCAAAGGCAGCATTATCACACGTTGATGCTGGAAAATGACAGTTAAGCTGAAAGTTATTTCTGGAAGCAGTACGTGTTTAGCGTGCCGTCGGCGCGGACAGGCGTTGTTTGTTGTGCCGCCGTGTAGCCGGGCACCAGTGGTCTGGCTTGCACGGATTCCATCCAGAAATGGTGTTGATTCCTATCTGAAATATTTCAATTAGGTTCTCTATTTGTCGACCTGTGCTGACAGGTGACCTTTCCTGATAGCAGATCTAAGATGCAAACACTGCCATCATCACGAATAAGCAGTAACAAAATAATGACTTATTTTTAGTTTTAGTGTATGGCAGACAATGTTGATAAATACAGTATTTGCTATTTCCAGTAACATTTTATACAGTGGCTGATGAAAAAGTCATCTGTGTCTTTAAAAGAAACTTCCTGGTTATCTGACCTTTTAGTATGTAAGTAAAAGTATCAGTCCGCTCGTCCGCCCCCCCCGTCCATCTTTTAACTGGAGCATCTCCCAGGCAGCAGTAAAAATATACAGCTGGGCCAATATATCAAAATTGGAAATTCTAAGTCATGTGACTCAACGTGGATAAAATTGTACAACAGCCATGTGACTGCAATAAACGTGATATATATTTTTTATGGCGTGTTTGTTTTATTTAGGTGTGGGTAAAACCACCTTGGTCCAGAAGGCCTGTGAAGCCCTGACATCATCTGGAGTGGCTGTTGAAGGCTTTTACACCGAGGAGGTCAGGGAAGGAGGCAGAAGAGTTGGATTTGATGTTGTATCTGTGACAGGAAAGAGAGGGATCCTCTCCAGAATTGGGTACCTTCCCTTTCTCCTTTGCTACTGTTTTTGTCTCCGACAGAACTTTCCTTTCAGCTTGGTTGACCTTCACGCTGTGTTTGCTTCCTCAGGGGTTCGTCTGGTTCGTCTGCAGGAAGACGGGAACACAGGGTTGGCCAGTACGTGGTGGATCTGGTGTCTTTTGAAAGCTTGGCACTTCCACTTTTCAGGAACGTACGTCCACTCTAGGTTCTCTCCCTCAGACCAGCTCAGCAGCTTGCATGTCATTTATTTTACTGGCTACAACCACATATAACCGCCATAATTCTAGACCGGTGTTTCTCAACCCAGGCACCCACAGTTTTGATCCCTCCCATCTCCCACTGTACCCTTACCAGGTATTTGGTGCTCTTGATTGGCTGGGGGCTGTGAGGAAGCAAAAATGTGGACTGTCTAGGAGTCCCCGTGGACTGGGTTGGAAAATACCATTATAGACAGAAAACAGTACCAACATTTTAATATTGGACATTGGCGAAGGCTGGTAATACCTCCTTTATTTTTGAGATTAAATTATGAAACAGGTAACTTTGAAATAATAATATTTAAAATAAATAATTAAATAAAATTGTATAGTCATCAAACAACACATTTTCTATCTTGTTTGGAAAAATGTACTATTATAATATTTTAAAATGTAATATGTTTATACCCACCAGCCACTGTTGGATGTGGACAGAAGCCCTACTAACCTCAGCCTCCAAAAACATTTTCCCTGTGTTTAATTAACAAAAACTCAGCCACCGCTATATAAACAACCTGCACTTTGAGCTTTTATCCAGCTTTTAGGAGTTTTATTTTATAAAGTGAAAGCTGCTTTCGGGTGATTCACAGACATGTTATATGCGCGCTTCTTTTCACCGTTAATCCTGGGCAGCAGTGATGTGCATGCAGTAAGACATCTTGACAGTAGAAAATTGCACAGTGATTAATGCGGGGTTGAGCTCTTAAGTGGTGGTGATGGGAGTGGGGTCTTCTAAGGGGTGACTCATTTGCCTGTGCGTACGTGGGATGTTCCGTCTTTGTTTGCATTGAGTCATGCCATTGGTGAGCACTGATGTATTAATATCTTAATGTCTGTGGAGTGAGCAGCATGTTTGTTATGGTCTGATGCTCCGCGGTCACGCTGTTCCACCGTCATATGCTCTTGTGGTGATGACGCTGTCTGTCAGTCACCCCGTCCGCCGCTGACCTTCCACGCCTCCTTGGGACCCCCACAGGCAGGTCCCGGGGGCCGGGCGGTCTTCGTGATCGACGAGATCGGGAAGATGGAGCTCTTCAGCCAGGCCTTCATCCGGGCCGTGAGGCAGATGTTGGACAGCTCTGGGCGCCCTGTCCTTGGCACCATTCCTTCTCCGAAGGGCAGGCCGCTGGGGCTGGTGGAGGAGGTGCGGGGCAGGTCGGATGTCAAACTTTTCACTGTGAGCACCTCCGATTCTACCCTTTCACCTATGGATCTCCTCTGTAGCTGCTTGAATGTCTAGTATTTTGTGGGGAGGGTTGGGGGGGGGGGGGGTACAGGAAACTTTGTCGTCAATACTTCTGAGTGCATTTTTGGAGGGAAAAGAATGGCGTGGAGAGACAGTATTTAATCCATTATGTTTTTGTGGTCGTCACAAAAGCTGATGTGATACTTCTGAAGGTTCAGGCATATAGTCTGGCATGTAGGAGTAACAGCAGAAAGGCACTTGCGCAGCTTCCACTGTCTGCCTTGATCCAGTGTTAGAAGGTTATTTTGGCTTCTGACGGTTAGTGCATTTTGAACCAGATCTCCAGAAATGGAAAAATATGCTCCTATAGCCCAGGTCATTGTTTTGTCATTGTAGTGCACGGGTACAGAATAAGCTCCAAAACGGTCAGTGAAAAGTCCTTAGTCAGGGTTGTCAGTGAATGGTGTTCTTTTGATAATGAATGTTTTTCTTACGTGATGCTGCCACCGTGGTCAGGGGTCCATAGCTCGGGTCTAATTTTATTTTGGGGTTCCAGGTTTACGAAATGTAGAAAGCCCCTATTCCAGTGTGTCATTAGAGAGCTTGGCTCATTATCAGATGTCTCCTGAGACTCTGCTCTTCAGAGCTTGATTTTGCGATAACAAGACTCACATTTAATCAAGGGTCATTCTGTGAAAACACAGCTAGTGGGGAATTAGGTTGTGATGGACATCCATGAATGTCTCTGCATCTACAGGGTTTTGGAGGTTTTGCTGGCGCCCGATCTGGAGCTCCAAGCCAATTTAGGTCCTGTCCTGGTACTAATTTTAGTAAGGCGAATAGGAGCTGAGGTAGAGCCAAAAACCATCAAAAATCTGACCCCCCAGGCTTTTCCGCTGCAGATTTACACTATTGTTATGGAGAGAGCCGTGATGTCTCTTACCAGCAGTGAACAAGCAACTTCATCTCTGTTCAGATGTCTGCGGGCAAGATAGCTGTCAGGGAAATGGAGTGAAAAAGCATTTGTGTTTCACCATATATCCTCGTTGCTCTGCAGACAGAGCAGATGGCCACTTCTGGGTATTTCATGGGCTGGCAGTTGCAGATGTGGGTTTGTGGGAGCTGGTTGGTTGAACGTCTGAATGGCTGACACTTCTATGGGATGTTGACAGCTTATATGGGTCATGGAGCGTTAGGCTTTGGCTCCTGATCACACCAGACCTCATATGTTTATCAAAACATGACCAACCACTCCACTGTTTTGTAGTGTCAGGTAGTGAAGGATATGGCTTGGTTTAACCAATACTGGAGTTTGATCCAGCCAGGCACTCTAAGACAAGGACACTACATGGGAGTCAAATGTTCGACAAGGCATACATTTCAGCATTTTCCTCCCTCTTTCTAGGTAACCAAAGAAAATAGAAACCATATCTTACAAGACATTGTGGCAGCTCTGCAGGAGAGTCTTGGACAAACGGAGTGATTACCAGGAAGAACGGAGAAGTCGAACGCTCGACGCCTTTCCCAAATTTGCATCTTTTTGTAAGGCGTCTGAATAGGCTTTCATCCAACATGTGAGCAGCAAATAGCTTAATGGCTTCATCTGTAGCTGTGAAGGCGCCACACAGGTTTAAAAATCTCCCCCTGTATGCGGAACCTAGTCTACACGTCACCCTTATAGAATATGTGATATGTGTTTATTATTTGTTTTCAAAGGGTACTTCACGCCCCATGATGATGAATTATTGGTTGCGTGAGACATAAGAGGCACCAGGCCGGCTGGTGTTTAAAGCCGACAAATTTGCTCCCCGCATGACTCCGATAAACCACTTGTTGACACAGGCATTTTGTCAGAAATTCTCTGGCTGTTTTTTCAACTGAGGGATGAGTTTTTCTGCTCTGGGCGTGGAGGGCAAAAGGTGGATGAGTGCAGTGACCTGACTTTCACATAATCATCAAAGCCTGTGGGTTTTCATAATTTAAGAAGTCAGTATGTAAAACCACTGGGTCTGCAACTTTTTTTTTTCTTATGATTGGAGAAATTGCACATTTAACTGACCTCCCAGGACTTTTGAAGGCAGTAGGTTTTAAGTTAAATGTTAGTTCATGTTCATAAACAAGCCTACAGGTTAATTTAAATTAGTTGAGGTCAGAAATATTGTGGCTGAGATTGTGGTAGATTTTTTTCTATATGCATAAGGTTTTATTTTTTTGGGGAGCGTGATTTTGCTTTGTTTTGTAAGAAATGGTTAAAAATATATGTGTGTAGACCACCATACAGGAACAGTACCAGCGGTTCTGTGGTCGAGAACTGGAATCTGTGCAGTATTCTGTCTGATGGTTTAGCTTGATGTAATATGGATGTCAGTTCTGTTACAAAACATCCCTTGATTTTTGCATGCATAAAACATGCATCTGCCTTTAAAGAGCTCCCTTTGTTCTCTGTATTTGCATACACGGTGTTTGTATCTGTGTGTTCGTATAAAATTGCTCCATTATGTCGGAAATGCAGTTGTGGACACGTGGTGAATACAACCTTGGGGGGTC
>JAODJW010000062.1:5000840-5022731 GCA_026777045.1 Hyperopisus bebe | reverse complement strand
TTATATTCAACTGGATGGTTGAAACAAAATCCTGGTTTGGACTTTTACTTTCTGGACCTGAAATGTCCGCCTCTGCAATCACGGAAAAAGTACCTACAAATAGTTTGATGCAAATCAATAGCACTTTATTAATTAAGGCCTGAATTATATCTGTGCTTTTTTAAAACAAAACACTATATCTGAGTTTTTCAAAAGCAAGCAGACGTGACACCCCCCCCACCCCCCAGTTGCATTCTGCGGTCCAGACGCAGGGAGTCACCCCACCAGTGCACCTCTGTCCCCGTGATGCTAAGAAGACCAGACCCTTTGAATACACATCCATCTTTTTCATCCTAGACTGTAATTAACAGAGCCATGGTTTCGGCGGGAAGGGGAGAGCGATTCACCACTTGTTTGCAAGTAACCCCGCCCCCCCCCCGGCTACACAGGATGCTAGATGCCAGTTCCATGACCGTGGCGCTATTTTCGTATGAGAGATGAGATCATTTTTGTTCTTTAATGGTATCGTATCCAGACAGCTGTGCGTGCATGTGATAAACACAACATTGCCCAAATATGACTCATGCAGAATACACCCCCCACCACGCACACGGGGCCCACACCGCAATCACCTCCCTCCATCCCAGAGACCCTCATGCACACACAATGCAGTCCTTTGTGGGTAATTAAATTAGGCTCTTTCTGCGTGGGGTCAGATGCAGCAGTTTACATAATTGAATCCAACGTTAAACGAGGCGTGCACTGCCTGGACCTCTACACGGATGGGAAGGACTTTCGGTGCAACAGGAAACAGACTGCGGGCTATGGAAGACATATGAAAGGAGACCGAACCCCCCCCCCCCTTAACAGCACTAGTCCCTTTTAAGCTCCAATCGTTTTTCCGCCAACGACTGGATCAGGGGTCCGGCACGCGTGTCCTGTGTCCTTCCCCGAGCGTGTCTGCACCCACTCACACATCTGCATCCATTTTTCTCGGCCGACTATTGGCCCCCGAGCAGAAACACCCAAAGCTCAAGCTGGACAGCACATGGCATGGTGGAGTAGGGTTCAGAGGGTCAGAGGTCAGGAGGTCACCTCCAGTTCATCTTGCTGCTCCCGCAGCCTCTCCAGGCCACAGCGGTGCGGCTCGCACTTCACGGCCATGTCCGTCTCGGCCTCCCGGATGATGCCGCTGAGCTCCTCGCTCCGCGACAGGCCCTGCTGGAGCCGCACGCCGAGGGAGGAGTACTGCGGAACAGGCAAAACGGCAAGTTACCTGGGTGCCCCTTGCACAATTCCTACAGCTATTTATGCAGCTTTTTATAGAGCTTTTCTAGCTCTTTAAAGGATCGTAATGGACTGAGATGATGAAGTTAAATGCCTTTTTTCATTTTCTGGTGAGTATGGGACATTGTCCTTCCGTTAGTGATAATGAAAAGCTTTGAAGTGAGGAGGAGAAGCTGCTGAGGCTCCAAACCAAGACAGCCAGACCAACCAGCCGTGCGCCGCGGTGCCCAGAAGGGGGCAGCGGCGACACAAAAGCCCCAGTGTGTTTGTGAATCCGCACACTGTTCCGTGGTACCCCTAGGGCCGGAGCGGGGGCACACCCTCCAGCGTGCGCATACAAACCATTCATGACCATCTGCAATACAGAGGTGGAAGTTTCAGGTCCAGAAAGTTTAAATCCAGACCAGGTTTTTGTTTCAGTCAACCAGTTGCGCATAAAAAGTTACAGTCACAGAGGACTCAACTGGTTGGTTTAAACAAGATCTTGGTCTGGATTTTTACTTTCTGGACCTGAAATTTCCACCTCCACTGAAATATTCAAGCTTGATTGAAAAAAGTTCTAACCATTGTAATAGTATTACACTAATTTTGTCCAAGTCTGTTTAACTATTTGCTATTTAAATTTATCAATTAAATTTTATTTGTATAGCGCATTTTCAAAATATTACATTGTCTCAAAGCACTTCACATTATCCCCACCCAGAGCCCCCAGTCAGCAAGCCAGAGGCAACAGTGGCAATGAGAAACTCCCTAGAAGGAAGAAACCAGTTTCTTCTGATCTGGTTTCACACAATGGTTTCACTGCATGAAGGTCCTCTAACAAATCCTCTCAGGTCAATATGTGTCGTGACAGTGTCCTTAGTAACAGGGATGCCTCACTTGGCCAGGCAGAGGTTAAAGTTCTCATTGGGTACAGCAATGTGCTCAGCACTCTGTCTCCATTACTCTGTCACCATGTCTGCTTCCAACATCTATCCTTGTTAGAAAGCAACAGGTGCTGATGGCCCTCTAGTGTCCAGCTGAGGAAGGGCGATGAAGCAGGTATCCTGACCTCAGCCCCCTCTGACCCCTACCCGGGACAGCAGCTCCTGAATTCCCTGGTCCTGGGACAATGAGCGGCCCCTTTCCCTCGCCGTGTCATTGAGCATCACCACAGCCTCCCGGAGCTCCTCCACAGGGTCGCTGATGTCCTCCATTAGCGGGACGCCGGCCGGGCCTATGAGAGGAGGCTCCGCCTCCAGGTCATGCTGGAGCGTCTAGGAGGGGCACAGCACTTAGTCAGCTTGACATTCCTGCTTCCCTTCTTGTCACACCTTTTTCTGAGAAAACTTTTATTCTTAGTGATTAGCAACTAGTTAGTAATGATTTTACCATTGTGTGTTTTTTTTTTTTTAAACAGGGTTCAACAGATTAACAAAGAGGGAATAGGTCCCATCAGCTCCTCCCCCCATCAGCTCCTCCCCCCCCGGCGAGAGGTTCCTCCCACCTGGCCTGGGATGTTGCCATGGCTCCCGTGCAGTACCTGGCCCTCCTCCAGCTCCACACGCTCCAGGAACTCTGTGAGCATGCGTGTGTCCTGCAGCTCGGCACTCTGCTGTGTTAGGGCGCTGCACACACTGCGGTACCTGAACGAGAGGCCAAGTTCCATCAGCCAATGGGGTGGCACCATCCACCCCTGGAAAACCCCGGTTAAAGGCGAGAACATTTCGGCCCAGTCGCCTTTAAGGCGGGATGTACCTGATGTTCTTTTTCTTTTACTTACTTGGGGAACGCCTAAGCTGTACAGGCTGTGAGAAGTTACCCTCAACAGTTTTACAATAAGCCCCTCCCATTCTCTGCTTTCATATTCCTCCTGTACTGATCTTATATATTTATTCGGAGTTTGACCAAGAGGCAAGCTGCGTCATGCCACTCTAAGGTCATGCTGGGAAATCCCCGAGTCCGGGATTAGCTTTATGACAACCATCCCGATCGCATCAATGAGGCCCCTGGATCGTGAAACGGCAAACAAATTACGTCAATTGACCAAATCCAAAGTTGTTGGCAAAAAAGATCCACATGTAAAAACTATCCTGAAGTGGCTTTTTCCTTCTTTTTTTTTCAAACACGCTCCCTGGAAACCGATAAATGGAACCTTTTCTACCGTGTTGTTTTCCTTGGGACGCCCTCTGTCTCTAACAGAGCGTGTCCTGTGATTACAGACGCACATATAGACGTGTGTCTAATTGAACACCTCGCCTCATATACTGTCACATGGGCCACCAGAAAAACATGTCCCGACCAAACTCAACGCCGTAATCCTGAAATGCGCAAACACTGTCTCCACTGAAACACAGGCCATCCGTTGCTGTGCCTCCAGCCGTTGATGAACAGCTTATGAATCCATTAAGACTGATGGTCTGTGTGATTACCAGAGATATATTAGCCAGTTAGAAAACTGGGATGAGTTACTTTCTCAGTATGGGGGAGAACAGGAGACTCAGTGCCAACTGCATGAATTATTACCCTATTTGCACGTACTATAAATGATAGAGTATGAATTAAAAAAAGTTTCATAGAGAGAATTTTTTTCTTATGTGAGTGTCCTGGAATCTGCTCAACTATTATCTATAGTCTACGGCTCATGCTGCGGATTTAGGCCAAAACGCGCCGGTCGTTGGAAGGAGTGACAGAACAAGTAATTCTTAACCTCTGTTCAGCTGAAATCGAGATTTGACACCGATCTCCATGGAGATGGACGTCTGCAGAGTTTCTGAGCCACGAAAACCCTGGCTGTAACCATGAAACGGGACACCATCCTTTTTACACCGTATGGTCATAGGTTTGTATTATTCGCCTTCCCAGGGGGTATGTGATCCCGTGCTGCAAAGGTACCCACTTCTCCTCCACCTCGGCCATGCGCATTGGGAGCCGCTCGGCGTGGACGTGTCGCCGGCAGCGCAGCTTGTCCACTTCCTGCCGCAGCACACGAAGCTCCAGGCCCCGACATGACACCTCCCTCTCCAGCAGACAGCTCTCCCGCTCGGCCGCGCTCATCGATTCGGGGTCTCCGGCGAGTGAGGACTGGCGGATGGAGCGCTCCACCGACTGCAGCCAAGTCTCCAGGGTGTTCAGGTCCTTCAGGACGTTCATGGCCTGTCCAGGGGTGGGAGGGGGGATACATGGTAGACGTTTGAGAGGTGTTTGCTCACATGCCTCATTCTGCAAACAACTGGAAAATTCTTCTGATTTTATTGCGAAGCCAAGGGCTTGTAATTCATCGTTGAAGATGGAGGTCCAAGTAAGGACTGAGAAAAGAGATAAGCAAATTTTGAGCAATCAAGGTCAAGTTCAGTTTTTCTTCCAGTAAAACGTCGGACCTGACTCGATCTGAGTCAGAACTGGGGCTGGCCGGCTTTTGTCTGCCTCCTCACACCATCATAAAATCTTAGTGTGATGCCAGTTTGTAGACTTGGCCTCCAGAAAAGAATAACTTTTGTGGAAAACGCCCATGGCATTAAGGAGTCGCGGCAAGACCAGGCGCCGTCTTCGGGGGGGGGCTATCCTCTAGGTTAACATTTGCCAATCTGGTCTGGGAGCAAAAATGTGGACTGTCTGGCAAGGAACTCAGAGGGAGCAGAAACGTGGACCGGCTGTGGGTCTCCAAGGGCCAGATTGGGAAACATTGCTCTAGGCTGGTATTGGATGGGCTGGAGGCTGTACCAGAGCGACATGTGCAGTGCATTGCTGCTGGCCAGCCTACCTTCACGTTGAGCTTCTCTGACTCTTGCAGCACTACCACGTTCCTCTGGTGCCTCCTCTTCAGCTCCTCCCACAGCGCCTCCAGCTGGCCCAGGAACTCCTCGATCTTGGCACTCCCGGGATGTTGGGCTCGAACCAGACTCCGGCCCTCCTGTAAAGGGCCAGTCGGGTACAGGATCATCTTCCAGGTGGACGTGGCAGCTCACAGTAGTAACTAAAGAACCTGATTCCTGACTTTTATGTTTAAATTATAGATGAAGCAAAGCTCTTGGGCCACTGAGCGTGGCGTTTGAGTCACATTTGCAAACTCTTGCTGCCCATTTGTAAGATCCCCCTTGGGTTAAAGGATTAGCTAAGCAATATGTGTGTGATTACCAAGGTCTATATACATGTCTACTCCATCCAATGTCTCGTACATGAAAGAGGGAGTCTAGCAGCTGTGATATGTTCTGTTAGCATTTGTCCTGATGATGAACTTCATTGAGATATTTGGCCTGTGCCGGTATGATGTTGCAAGTTCTACTGAATTAAATACCTTTCTGAAAGCATTTTAGAAACCCAGCTGCTATAAACAGCATTCAGGTCATGATATTCCAGCATGATTTTTGTCCTCATTTCCGTAAAACAGTTCAAGAGAGCCCGCTGTACTCTTTACCTTCTTGACCACCTCAATTCTAGCACCGTTGGACAGGATCTCCTCTTCGAGGGCGGCCTGGCACCTCTTCGCAGCCTCGAACCCATCCAGGTTGGCGGTACAGCAGATGTGGGTCGCCATGGCGACGTTGTCTTTCAGCCAAGTAAGAGTCTTACAGAGGCCAAATGGACAAGAGAAAGAACAGGACCAGCTGTGAGGCCAACATTCCGCAAATGAGATGATATTTTACGCTGCCATCTGGCTTATTTGGGAGGGGACCATGGTCCAACCTCTTCAACTTTGCTCCTAAAATCTGCTCCTCTGCCCCCACTCCCAAGCTTGTCCACCCCCCAGAAACATTCTCTCTATCACCCTGGCTCTGATGCCAGGACAATTCCTGGAAGCCGGACAGCTTGACCGAACCAGCAAATCTTTGGCGTTCCATCTCTTTCAAACAAGCATATCACTCTTTGTATTAGGTGACAACTTCCTCCCCATAGTCCTGGTCTGCATGACTTCATCTCTCTCGCATCTCATTGGATGCCGGCTCAACTCAGGGCACAATTAGGCAGCCCAGCAGGAAGCCAAGATACTCTAACCTCTCCCTCGTGTTCCTGCTCAGGCAGACGTGTGGGGCCCAAAGCCAGATCGGGCACCTTATCTGCAGACACGGTGAACTTCTGAAGCTGTGTATACAGCTGTGATTGGCCACGTGCAGATGCCACTCCAGGCTTGGCCTCCCTCGGCACTGCTCTGCAAATCAAACACAGACTCGATTTTACCACTTGCCTTAAGCAAAACTTGTATGTTCTGCGACTAGGAATGTATCACCCTTCCCCCTCTGCCTGGCTCTTCCTGATGACATCATCTGTGTGTGTGTGTTTGTTTATATGGCATGGGAATGCATCACCTTTCCCCTTCTGCTTGGCTCTTCCTTATGACATCATCTGCGTGACCGGAGCCACTTCCTGGCACTTGATTGGCGCAGCTCCTCAGAAATGCCTCCGCTTCTTGGCTGTTTAACGGCATTGCTTCACTTCCAGCATCTCTCGCACCCTGCAAGACAGAACAGCACACCTGGTGTCACCATAACCTGGAAGCTGTTTGGAGTGAGACTAAAGTGGAAGGTACCAGAATGATAGCGGATAAAAATCATCTGCCAATGTAAGTGGGTAATCCGTATAACTGCATACATGACTGGCATTTACAGGTATGATGCTGCCATTTTTTTTTTTTTTTTTTTTTTGCGGGGAAAGCCAAAAGGAGCCCCTGCAGGCTGCAGGCGGAACTGCAGCAGGCCGTCTCACTTATTAACTTAAACATGCCCTATAATCCTCCTTTCAACAGCGCGTCTCACTTTGCCTTGATCTCCAGAAGGGATCTTTTAAATGCGTATCAAACATTACATCAGCCTCCCGCTCGAACAGGCGAGGACAGATTTAACAAGCCAGACCTCGGGACGTCTAACGCACACGCATGTCCAAGCGGACACTGCTGGGCTGTCATGTCAAGTGATTCATTGGCACATGTGCTTCTACTTACAGTGACTTGTGACTTAAAGCATCCTGCCTACCACTTCTCTGTCCTGTTGACAGGATATTTACGGAAGCTCTCGATAGTCATGCTCAGCGGGGGCCTCCTGGGACTCTTACCCTCAGCCTTTGGGGTCCAAGATGCCCATTGGTTCTACTGTGGACGTCTCTGGTGGAGAAATCACGAGGGCTGTCTAGTTGTGAATTAGTGCCTTCGCACCCCTTTTCAAATAGTGGAGATCTAAGTGTTTATGTCCCTCTCCTGGGTGGGAGGGAGCACTGATTTTTTTTCTATGATCTGAGAGGGGTTCATTGTGGTGACTGTCTGAAGAGGCGGATTTACGGCGTACTTCCCCGCGGACTCCACAGGCTGCCCGTTCCCCTCTCCAAGCCGGAAGGTTCTCTGCCTTGGCATGTTCCCGTTTTCCATCCTTGCCTGGCCTTGGCTCGGCGGGGAGGGGTCAGGGAAGGCCGGGGGGAACTGGGTAGCCGTAATAGCACTTGACTGGACTGCACCCCTTCCTCAGAAGCGTGTGGGGGTGTAACCGAGCACCGGGTTTCAGTCTTTAATGGTGTCATGGGTCGTGTGACGAGGAGGGTAGCCAGAGTCTTTGCACAGCCCTGGTGCTGCTGCCAGCCACTTGCCAGCAGTAAGAGGCTCCAGGCGCTCAAACTGTGGGGGCCCTAGTGGACCCCCTCTCTGCCAAGTAGGTACAGCACGCAGGAGCGTAAGGAGAAATTCTGGACCCCCTGACAAAAATTCTGGTCCCCCCGCCTGAAGTTATGTATAATTTTACACCCTCAAGGATATTCCATAATATCCATTTTCCTGGCACCTGACAACAGGACCATCAGCTGGATACAGCAAGATCAAGTAGGTTGGGGCGCAGTTGATGTTATTGATAAAAGCCAAGGCAGCACAGCCAGGTCAGCGATCCATGCTTTCAGGTTTGGGACGCTCAAGTCAAGCTGCAGGAACAACCCCGAAAATGGTGGCGAGCAATTGACGATATATTTATAGTTTATAATGCTTGGAGATTTAAAAGGCAAGCTAGGCTAGGTAACAGCGAGGGTTAAAATGTTCATGTTATGTAAATGAGACTACACAGCAGGTCAATATCCCCTCGATATCAAGGTTTTGCAAGAGCGTGCTACAAGAGGGACATCTTTAGTCTTATCTTTTCCCTCCCCAACTTGATGTCAATGCTGGGAATGAGCGTGTCCTTTTGGGAGAGGGTGACACGTATGAGGTCTCATGCAGTTTTGTGAACATGTCAGTCCGTAAATTGTTGGTGCTTAATTGCAGAAGGGGGCACATTCGCCTATTTATAAATCCAAACATAATGGCCGTGCTCAGCTAGGCCAAAAGTGCCGATTACTATCAGTGATGCCTGGTCTCCAGACGTTCGTTCACATCCTTCATCTCTCCCCCTTGGCTTCCATTATAAACAACATCAGGCATTTTTCTAAATGATGGCCCCAAGCTCTTTGACTCTCCACAGAAAAGCAGCAAAAAAAAGAGAGAATTATGTTGCCGGAGGCAAAAATAGCTCCCTGACTTCTTCTGCCCCCGAGAGCGAACGTTCTGTCCAATCGTGGTCAGGCTCCATCTGAGTCTTTTCTCTCTCCCAGCGTCAAGTTGTGGGGTGATGTCAGCCAAGAAGCATCGCGGCCCCCACCTCTCACGCCCCATCTGGTATAGGCTCGCCCATCTGGACACAATTAGGCAGGAAAAACAGCCCCGGCAGCGTGTTTGCGCCACGCCACCGGCGCGGAGTACCAACCACAGCCCGGCCCTGCCGTCGCCCCTATGCCCGGCTGACCCGTCTGCCACACTTCGTTAGAAATCGGCACCATGCTGAAGGTCGGTGGGGATGCTTGTGAAAGAAGGCGCTGGTTGCCCAACTGGGTCAGGGGTCATTGGGTGTGTTCATTCTCTCCGGCACGAAGGTCATTCTGGCCGCAGCCCCCGGCTTCCCAGAGCTATGAGAAGAAACCCGTTTCTGGTCGACCGGTGGCTGTACCCACGACCGACTGAGGTTCCCAAGCCACCGGCATGGACTGCGCTGCTGCGGATGGCAGCGTGGGTCCAAGTGCCACATGCGCGACCAACGGCTCATCAGGAATAAGGGAAAATGGCGGAAACGGGGCTGTGGGTTGGGTCTATCAGACAGGGAGCGGCACAGAAATGGGACGTAAAACCAAGTGATTCTGATATAAGTGAGCTGCGGACACAAAGCTAAAAGAAAAAAGGAGTGTAAAACGTCTAAGCAATACTGGAAAGCGGGATGCCCAGCTGAGAGGGCATTCTGGGTCAGCGTGGATAAATGGGGGTTCAGATACGCACATGTGACCAAGATGCTGTGCATTAACACCTCAGACAGACAGACGGCTCTTGTACCTTTCCGGAAAGTGCTTGGCCTTGCTTCGCTCTGTGTACACATGTCCCTACGAGTAAACAGCTAGCAGGCCCGGAGCAGACGTTCCAACCTTAAAAAACATCTCAGGAACATTTCCATGTCCTGCCAGCCGTCCAGCAGTAATTGGAGGCGAAACAACCCGGCTGGCAACACAAAATCTTTCTCAGCTTTGTTAATATTCAGTCATGGTCCAGGAACCAACTGTGTGGTAGCAGTCATATAAAGGCTGGAGATCCAGAGGATGCACTGAAGGAAAACCACCCCCTTACTTCCATAAAGGACCACATCTTCTGCCCTGATGAGCTTCCCTTTTTCAGGCAAGCACGTATAGACATTACTCTAACCATAATATTTACCCAAGTCAAGGGGATACGAAAACTATTAGATTTTAACTTTAAAAGAGGTGGGTATTTGTACTGGCTCCCCGTCTGTGGGCATACTGTTTGGTTGGAAGCACACAGATCCCATGTGCCAGTCCAAATATCACCTTTAAAAGTTCTTCCTCTGTGTTGCACATGTAATGAGGCAATTTAACGGTCTTGAGCTGTGAGAACAACTTTGTCATCTAGCAAAATAAATGGAGGCTATTTATCCATTATCCAGGAGTGTGAAAGCGTCTGTGATGTTCATCTCTCTGTAATGTGAATGGTGGTGGCCGGGGAGGGGGGACATCACGCGGAAAGCGGCCCTAAAAGGGAGGGACAACTGACCACATATCCTTTGAGTCGGTTCTGCTCTTCTTTGACCTCTTTTCCCATAATCCTGTGCGTCTCCGTTCCCACGCTGCCTTGGGACTCTCCGGCCGGGGTCACGGGGTCACCATCTTCCCTGGTGAAATCGGAGCCGGCCGAGGGAGGGGTCGGCTTCTCTTTCCTGGGGAGAGGCAAGGAGGCCGTGATCTAAACCCAGAAGTGCTTATGAGCGCAAGTAGACTGCATGGAGGCCCCCTGACTGATTCTAATTATACTCAGCAGCAGTATGAGGTAGTGGAAAGGGAAGCGAGCTTGTTACCGGCGGCCTGCAGGTTCAGACTCCTGGTGGGACGTTGCTTCTGTATGCTAGGGGGCAAAGCGCTTGACCTTGGTTGCTATTTAAACATCCCCTGGACAAGGGCGTCGACTAATCACGTAACGCTTTCTCAAATATGCCTGTCTGCCTAAAAGTCAAGCGGCTGACAGAGTGGAGGGTGATGTAATGTCAGGATTCTATCTACTCATAAAAGCATGTGATGTAGTGCAGGAATGTCCCCTACAATGCCTAGGACCGATAGCGGAACAAGCCGAGGTTCATTTTAACAGCCGTAGCATTTTGTTCAGTTTCGTGTTTAAAAAAAACCCAAAGCGTAAACAAAAATAAATCAGCTCTACTGAGTCTTATCTAGACATTCACTCTTTCCATGAATGTGCTTGACAGATATTTTCCAGCGACTTGTTTGCAGAAGTGAAACTAACAGCGTGTAAAAGAAGGTGAGAGACGCCTGTCTCCTGACAGCCTACGGTAAAACTAGGGAAATGCAAGCCGTGTGAAACTTTAGCAGTGATAAAAATGAAAGTCGGCACCTGACAACCTGGCACAAACAGCGTGACTCGAACATGGCAGCATCTGTCTACGACACGAATCTGGAGGTTTTCGCTAATTAAACGTGGTCAAGCTTGACGAGCAATGAAGGCAGACGCCCTCTCCATGGCTCTAAAAACAACCCCGAAAGATGTGAAGCAGGACTCCAGGAACAGAATCCAGAAGGATATTCGATTATGTGTCCTGAACTGGCTGTCAGGTGTGTAGGTGTTTCCCCTTATGGGTGGGGCAGGTATTGACTGACTTATGGTGTCTTCCCGACCACATCTACATCTGAGCTGCACCAGAAGGAAATCCCAATGCTGGCTCATCACCTCCAAACTTACAAATGCACATGAGTGTTGGGGTGCCGCCTTCCTGCCCCAGGATAGTTGCCTGGAAACTGGTTATTTTTACTACATGGGATGTTCAGTAATGCTAGATTCCTGTTTTTTTTTTAATAATTCTGTCAGTGTTCAGGAAATGATTTGAAAGGGGTCAGATATTTGAGGAAAACAGCCCTTGTTTGGCTTTAAAAACATTAAGGACTGTTTACTGGAAAAGGCGAAAGGACATGGGACCCAAGACTATACAACAGCGATGCTTTGGCAATTTAAGTCTGAGAATAACAGGAAAATCCATGCCAAGTCACTTCATGTCGGGAGATCGAAAGTGCTTTTCAGGGCATGTCACAAAGCGTGGACTGGGAAAAAATAAAACTTGATTTCTGCCTGTCCGTGGTATTTAAAAGTGGGGGGAAAGTTTAACAAAGCGATCCATAATGATCTACTATCAGGCGGGCAGAAAATTCCATTAAGACTCAGGGAGGATTTTTGTGCTCAGGTCTAAGGATCAATACATCAGTAGAGGCTCATATATCAACGATAACTTAATTCAGGGCAGATTTTCTTCCCAGTGCTCATCATGGAGCTCACAAAAAAATAATAAATGCTGTATATGTTTCTCTGAATAAAACCCAAACCAAACATAGAACTAATCGTGGATGGAAAGTTATTGGTAACAGTCAAAAAGTAAACAGACTTTTTTTTTTTATAGAGGTTTAATTATTATTTGGACAGGATCCCCTTGGCCCTCTGTGGGCGGTTGAAGGGGATGAAGTACAATAATAACCACACTGAAAAGCACTTCCCAGTCTGTCGAGACCACTAAGATTCCATTAGGGAGTGAAATGGTTCATGTCCACGGTGTGGGTACCGCGGGGCAGAGGGAGAGTCCTACCTGATGGCCTTCTGGAGGACGGCCCAGGCTTCCCTCACTTCCCCCTGCTTCTGTACCACCCTGCTCGCCAGCGCTGGCTGGAGGTTCGACAACTGAGAAACGGTCACATCCAGCATCTGTGAAAAAAAAAGGTGGGGGGAGAGACAGGATGGATGGTGTGTGTCGAGTGTGTGTGTGTGGGATGAGTGTCGGGGGTGCGGCTAAGGAAGGAAATTACTCAACGAGTTTGGTGTCGATTTATAGGCCTGGAACAAGATACACTTTATGCTCTTAAAACTTTAGGTCAAACACGGCTATTATGGAGATGGAAAAGAATCATTTTTACATATCCACAGTGGAGTCTTGTGGCATGAGGAAACCCCACAAAGCCCAGATTAAGTTTGGATTTTCCTGGTTGGGAGTCAGCCACGCTGAACCATAAGCTGACCACAGCAGAGTGTTCTCAGCCTGCCTGGCTTACTTTCCAGAATGTTCCAAACCAGCATAAACCCTTCAGAGGATGTTAGCAAATGCAACCTGCTCAGTGAGACTAGTAGAGGGAAATTCCTATTACTTACGCTTTTCATCAGTGATTGTTATGGTTCATTGTGGTTACTGCTAATGTCACTCACCATGATTTGACTGGCAATATCCCTGATCTCTCTGTCTCCACTGCTCCCACGCTCATCGGGGGCACAAGTACTCTTACCCTGAAAGAAGGACAAAAAGGCAAACGGAGATAAGATGAGGAAGAGAATCTTATCAACATGCAGGGGGTTTCCAGAGATCTTGGGCAAAAGCAAATGATGGAGCAGCGCTGGAGATAGGATGGAAATGGGTGTATGTACTGGCCAGGTGAGTGGATACCAAAAGGTTGTAGGGTTAAATCCCAAGAATCCTTGTGATCCAGTTCCCATAAACCATTATACCGGGGAACTACCGTTGTACCCTTGACCTATCCTGAAGAACTTTTTAAAGCTTTTTAAATTGGTCATAGCGTATGAGTGAATTATTTATGGGCTACTGTTAGCGCGAGCATTTGCCAACCCTTGTAAACACATGTGCTGGGAAAACCAACAGCTGTCCAGGGTCAGGAAGCCGCTGCAATTCTTTACCTTATCGCTAATGGCACAGAGGATGCTGTCTGCCTGTTGGTAGAAGGAAGACACCTCCAAGGCGAGCTGCAGACTTTCATGGTAGTCTTTAAGAAGAGTCTGAACCTTTAGCCACCTGTGAGGAGACATCATGAAGTCCTGAAGGTGCCCTGGCCTTCTGCTTACTGGCCTAGCGGAACAACAATCTATTTTGACGTAATTATTTTGCCAGTAGAGGATACGAGGACGGCTCTGATCATTCACGGAGAATCAGCATACATGTACGAGAGTCAGGTGCCATTTTAACTGTAAGTTGCACCAGAAAGTTTCAGGTCCTTTAGGTCAAGTCCTATGAGAGGCACTAAGATCACATCCTTGAGGTATTAAGATAAGTAAGTTTACATTTAGTTCAAGATATACAAAAAAATATAAGACATAATATAACACAAGCATTCCAATTTTCCTAGTAGTCTCTCCTTGACAAATGAACCATGATCTTTAGAAAATCTCGTCCCACAGTATTTTTGGGGCCACTCCTGAACACTGTTGGCAAAATTACCAGTAATTTGTTCAACATAATAATAGTTGAGAGCACATACATTTTATTGATATGCTTCCTCCTGACAGAGATGTTCTTACTCTCCGTCTTGCCTTGCTTCTCCAGTTTTAACGCCAAGTGATTGATCTCCTCATGCAGAGCCCTGTAATGCTGCTCATCCTGTGGAGAATGTTAACAAAGCTTCAAAACCATCCCAGGGGAGCTGCTCCGACCTCCTTCTACCCAGTTGCCCCATCGGTTGCCAGTGAATTAGACCAGACCGGGACATTACAGCTCAGAAGGTGTTACAAGCATCACAGCTAACTGATGGATTTTGTGAGAAAATCTGATGGAGTGCAGATCTTATCAGATCATTATATTACTCGTGATTATATAAACATGTTTCAGATGACACGAGTTTGTTCAGTTTTAGCTGAAATGGAACTGTGTAGATTTTCAAGTTTTATTACCATCTAGGTCATTTCTCTGTTACTCTTAAAAACGAAGTGTAAATGTTTATCATCTAGTCAGTCTGTCTTGTTCAAAATTTCAGACCTCACAGATCACGGTGAAACACAAACACAGACTGCGGTTCCTTTCCATAAAAGCCCAGACACAAGGTAATGAGACCCCGCTGAAGTAGGAGGGGAGCAGACGTCTTTTAACAACACTCACCTGTTTCAAATCCAGGATTCTTCTCGTCAGCTGCATTTTGTCGATATTCTCCCCCAGGTCTTTTACCAGCGACTGCTCCTCTTCCTGCTGCTCGCATATAAAAGGGAAGACTTAAAAGCCGTCGCCCATTTTAACTGGGAACATGAATTTTTCATTAGCGAGGTTGTTATTCTCAATTATCCCTGCTACCAGGGGGTGTCAGAGGCGGGGGGCAATGAGTGAATGACGGGCGTCAAATCCAGGTCACATGACCAGATGGAAACGTTAAGAGATTCAAATTAAGGAAGGGTGATGGGACAAGTACCCAGTTGGGGTATTTACAAGCAAGCTGGCACTGTGTCATTTTTGTAATGCACAAATGCAACAATTCGCACTACCACTAGGGGGTGGTGTGTGGCTCAGTGGGTCAGCCCTGTAATCAAAGGGTCACCCTTTCAAGAATTGGCAGAATAGTCACGTCTTGAATAAGGCCCTTGATCCCCTGAAATGCCCGGGGGTGTTGAATAAATGGCCGACACTGTGCTCAGGCACCAAGCTTTGCTCACACCTGAATGCGTGGGTGTGTGTCTCGAAGGAGAGCATGATGGGATATGCAAAAAGAAGCATTCCAATGTACTTGTGCAAATGGCAAATACAGCATCGTTTTATTTCATTTGCAAGGCATCAAGGGTAAGTCACATAGCCGTCCTTGTTCATTCACAAAAGTGCCGACCCCGCCCCTTTATCCCAGACACACGGCCCTCAGCATGCTAACCGCAAGCATCAGCATGTGGACCCTCTGCTTTTAAGAGGACATGAAGGCATTCTGTCACTTAGACCCACGTACCGGTTGGCCAAATAAGCAGAGAAAGTGAGTAGGCTGCCTCTCACGGATAGCTAACCCTTTCCTCTGGGACTCTGCAGTCTCCAGCACTGGGCGCCTGCCTGGTACACTGGTCAGAAAGGGCTGGCAGGTTCTCTCAAAAATCCCCTGGAAAATACCTACATCTCCCGGGCCGCACCTTGCGGCTCATGCCCCGCGTTTCCTCTCTCATCCTCGCCTTCCTCTCTGTCTCTCGTTTATTTCCACGGGCGTAAAAATGTTGAGTCAGACCACACCGACAGGATGCATGCACTCGAGTGAAAAAAGAAAAACCGAAATGATTCTGCCGCTTCGACTGCGGCACAGAGTGGAAGGAAACTGTGAGAAGACCTGATGGATTTTATTTCCGTTTCAAGGCTCTATGACGGCTCACAGACCCTAAACACGGCTTTCTTTCCGCATTACGTAACCCCGGGTGACCAAGCATAGCTGAGAGAGCCACTCTCTGAAAGGATATGCTCTTGTACATCCGCTGGAACATTTAGATCCGTGCCGACAGAAGCTGCAGTACCTTTTCCTTCATCCAGACCTCCAGTCGGTCCACCTTCTGGTTGAACTCCTGCAGGCTGCGTGCCCCGCCCAGCGCCCTGGCTTGGCCAGCGGCCGTCTGCTTCAGAGCCTGCCACTGCTCCCGTAGCTGGGCAAGCTGCTTCTTCACCAGCTCTGAGGTGGGGTTCGCCCAGCAGACCAGCTGCTCCCCCATCTCAGGAGAAGCAGAATAATCAGCAATCTACACTTCTCCCAATCTACAGTTCTGCAAAGATGCAGTTCTCGCAAAGCACTAAAATATTTTGCATTGTCAGATTCCTGACACTGTTGTATCTATTTTACGGTTATATGCTGTTAATTTATTACCATTGACTTTGGCACTATGTACATACAACCTTAAGTCCTTGTCTTGCATTGGCTTCTGGTTTTGCACCCATTAATGTTACTGTGAATCCCTCCTTTTGCCACTTGCTGTCTGTATGTCACACCCTGATCCTGGGGGAATATTATCTCAGGCCACTGTATACTTACAGATGGGTGGTGTGACGATAGATCCCACTTGACGTTACTTGCTATTACACAATCAGTTCTGCAGTTTAAGTCCTTGTCCTTCATTTTACAGTAAGTGTCACACATGACTTTTTGTCCTGCTCTTTGTCATACTATTTTAGTTATATTTTAAGATCGGTCTAATGACAGGGCCTGCCTTTCTAAAATGACTCCATTCATAAAATGTTCTAGAACGTTAAATGGCTTCAATCATTCTACCTCTGATACACACCCAGGGAGGAGGCCCTCCTTCCAGGCCTAAACCTTGGCCACACCAAACTAATTTGGTGCAGAGGCATGTCATTCTGATTCACACATTAGCTGATGAAGAAAGAGAAGCTTTGTTTTTGACCCAAAGTGCTCTGCATGGCAAATCAGTCCAACTGGAGGATTCTGTCTGATGGAGATTTTAAGCTATAAACATTTAAGTTGATTAATTGATTTTGTTGTAAACAATATGGTAGAATGTTTTAAATTTCTATTTCTACTATGCAAGGTACACTTGAATTAATGAATAATTTTGAAGAATTATTTAAATGTCACTTGCAAAGTTTCATACGCAGAAGTGTAGCAGGGAAGGGGGATGGGGGCTCACTTGGTTCAGCTGTATGAGGTTGTTCTCAAAGTCCTTGAGATCCCTCTGGAGGGTCTGGGATACCTCCTCCCAGTCCTGCAACGGACACCTTTGTACACTGCAGCCATCTTTCAGGTCCCTCAGCTTGCCCTTGATCCACTCCTCCGCCTGTAGGTGGGAGAGACATGTCAGCCCCCAGGGAGAAGGTGCAGAGCAGGCTGGACACTTGGTTGAACTCCACAGAAGAGCACTGTTTGTTGAAGGCCAACCTCTTCATCTCTCAGTTATTATGACATCATGCCATTGTTGTATTACGGAATATTACCCATCATGCCATTGTTGTATACCAGAATATTACCCATATGTACCACAGTCATTGGCAGTTGTGCTCAGCGTCTGTTTAAGAAACGGCATAACACGATCACATGTGAGACTGTTGGCATGGAAACAGAGGCAACAGCACTAAGAACTGAGCCAGCATCTGGCCTCATCCTTCCTACCCCTAGAGTAGCCATGGAACGTCCAAACACGACAAGTGGACAAATACAACGACAAGATGATAGAAACCAGCGGAGGCCGCTTCACGACCACATGACACTATTTACTTTTCAGCTTGGCTAAGAGGGCCTGTCGCTCGAGGCGGCTTCCAAGCCGTGGACAAGCTGCTGTGATGTGACAGCTCCTCTCGGCCCCGTCCGACGTGAAGCCGAGTCAACCTGTGTCGCCGTGGCAACACCTCAGAGTGCAGAAGGGTACTGGGAATCTCATTTTCCCTCTGATTCCCTGTTGACCGTGTCCTGAAAAGGTTTTGCTAAACATTTTTCTCAAGGTTTGCTGTTAAGCACAAAACCCGCGTATCAGACTACGCTGGCGCTTCCTCCCATCGGGCAGGGGCATAGCAAATAAATCTGGGCCCCCACAGTACATTTTGTGACAGGTGGGGTGGGCCCCCCTCCACTCGCCTCCATTCCAGGGCCAAGGAAGACATAGGATCAGTAGAAAAGAGAATCCATCATGCATGGAGAGCAAGGCCGACTGACAGAGTGCTGCTTTTCCACATGTGTTGCAATTCTTAATTACGCCTGTTCGAATGGGTGTGTGGGAGACGGAAGGTCACCGCCCATCACGGGTCAGCTGACAGTCCCAGTTCGGTTTGATTCCTACCACCTGTACCTCGCCTCTGCGTTTTTATCTGTGCGTCTGTTGTGTGTTTTGGCAGTAAATGGGACCAGACCCACAGATGGACCTGCCGAGGCTGTCGCGGCGTTAAACTCTGATTTATTTTATTTGTTCTCTCAACAGCCAAAGCTGATTTCCTCGGGAAGATCTGTGAAGTGTCCTTGCTTTTGTTTTCGTTCGACGCCTATAAAGGGACAGCATGAAGTAGAAGCCAGTCCCACATGGGTCTGTGTGCTCGAGCTTCGCAGCCTCCCACAGCTTAGCTACGGCCTGCAAGGTCACATGCAGCAGAGAACACGTCAGATCTTCACCAAAGGCTGTCTATGCACCAGAGCTCATCCCGTCTATCTACACCACGTAGCTCTCATGCCATCCAACTTTAAGGGAACCTGACGAGACAAAAAGACCTGGTGCCATTTAGGCAAGGGGCATTGTGGGATCGCTGTTGTTCCTGAGGTATCTGGCCACGTCGTGGTGATGACACGTGCATTATTTGGCCTTCTCGGGGATGTGAGATGAATCCTGACTGTGAAAACCCAGCCACCCTGAAGGAAGGATTCCTTGAAACCGCTCGCTGTGCCAGACAAAGCCCCCCCTCGGGTAAAACACTTCAGCCCTTGCATGAAATTAAAACGTGATGTCATCTCGTTTGTTCTGAGCACTCATTAGAGTTAATGGCTCCCGCCGGCACCGTGGTATTCCTGGTTCTGAAAGCAGAAGGAAAAAAACAACATTGCTGAACAAACAGGCTGCTCCTATCGGCCCACACCGGCAACCGGTACAATGGTGCCGCTTTCTGGGCTGATGACCTCAGACGGGAAGTCCCTGTGCCTTTGTTTCTTCCTGTCCCTCAAAACAATGGGCCGTTCATCAGGAACGCTACACACCTTACCGTAAATCTCTGACATCACCCCATCTCCGCTGCTCAGCTAGCAACAGGAACATTCGGAACGCTTATGCAAGATATCTTGATGGGACCACAGCAGATACACCACTTCCTCACATCGTCCCCTTACCTAGTACTGACACGAGCGGCGTTACAGCTGGCAGTGATACATCATCGTACCCAAGGACCATGGAATACATCTGAACAATTTGGGGGGGTCATGTCCACTTGTTAGTTTGGTTTTGAAAAACTCAGATAGAGTCTAGAAATACAGCTGATTTGTAGATATCAACTTTCTTTTTGCCTCGTCTGAAAATATATTAAATAACCCAACCTAATAAATAAATTATATGAAACATATACATATTTTTTTTTTAAAAAAACAAGCACATAGCACAACTTTTAGCAAGATTTTTTTTTGGCTTGCATTACATTATTTAAAGGTATTTTTTGTGATTGTTCATCTACGCATTCTTAATGATGCTACAAAAGTTACCCATTCATGGACAGGTTAGGGGAAAAGTGTCCAGGGTCATCAAAATTGTCATTAAGTCTTTATATGTATTTTGACGTCGACTGGGGGCATTGTTGGAAAACTCCAAATGTCAGCTGGATTGTACATGGAACATACACCCGGACAGATGTTTTTCAGCTAAAGTAGTGTAGTTTGATAGTCTCTGCTTTTAGACATAGACCACAATCTTCTAGGATGTGACCCCTAACATGTGGATGGTCCCAAACTGGCTTTGAACTCAGGTCATAGTCACTGAAACTGTATCACTGGACCTGGCATGGATATCGAGCAAAGTAACTTCACACAAGGGCTTCCAATCAAACTCTGAGGTGATATTCAACGAGCACGACTCGGGACCATTAAAGATCAAGATCCGTCGGAGATCCTGTGTTTGACAACTGGAGCCGTATTAACAGCAGTCCGGTTTCCGTGAGTCATGGAGGATGTTCGCTCTGGGACGGAGATATGGAGAATCTGAGATGTTTTACAGCAGAGCCACAAGACTCTGGGCAAGAGCTTGTGAACGGTCATTTTACACCGTGTTGCTGACCTTCCCTGCTCTGTTTGCAAAATAACTGGAAAAGAAGCCCAGCCTTTACAATCGCTTCCTCTTCCTACTATGTAATGTTATAAAAACAAATTTTCATCAGCTGTATCAGCAGACCATATCACCGTAAAGGAGTTTTTGTGCTCAGTTCATGCTGGTGGTTTGAAGTGCATACAAAACAAATACATTCAATTCGACTATTTCCAAAACCCAGACTGCTTTAGCGTGCAAAGCATGCAGTTAGGGCCGACGGCCGGTCTGGACAATAACAAACCATCATGGCAGCGCTATTGATGCAAGCGTCGGGCTATTTTTTATTTTTTTTTTGCTTCCGCGCTTCAGAAACTGTCTTTTACCGTCTCAATTTTTGTATAATGGCTGCAATCTTGCACCCACTTAAATCATCCTTTGAAATGAGAGATGGCTGTTGGGGTGTCCATGCAGACAGCTGGCCCTGCTGTCCCCAGTCCGAACCCATGCGACGACAAAAAAAAATGTCCTTGTGTACGGGACTGTGCTGTGATGAGATAACAAGGGCCTCGTGCTGCTCGGGCTGGTCTCTGGCGGGCCACAGGCTTGAAGAGACAGAGCCAAACAATGATCTCATCCCCAAATAATTGCTCCTCTGGAGGCTAAACCCCCCCCCCCAACTCAGCTCACAGGCTCAGTACAAAAAAACGCGAAACTCTTCGCCGGGTCAAGCTCATCTCCCTCGCTGTTTTCCTCTGCTGCTGTACCTCATTTGTCAATAAGCGAAGATCTGTTAAAAAGTTCATGGTTGTCAGCCAGCGGTCGCCTTGGGGACCAGCTCGGCCGGCACCCTTTGCCATGCCAGCCGCATGGCGTTACCCTGAACGCCTGGCTACCGTCCTGCCGCCTTCATCACCATGTTCCTCCGGGTTACACGCGGAACTGTCGTGCGACGCGCAGTCAGTTGAGAATTTCTTTCTATCGCGTGCATGAACCTTGTACACCCTTTTCCAAGGGTATAAATACATTTCGCAGCAAAGGATGCAGCACATCCCAATTTCCGATAAAAAGCGATGGAATAGTCATGTGCTGGTTCGATTACGCAGACCCCTGGCTGGGCCATTTATTATTAAGCTGATGAAAAGGGGACACAAACTCAAATTGCAAGCCACTTTTTATATACACATATGAATGTATTCCTTAATTAAACATACTTAATTATACTTCTAAGACAGTGCCATAGCGGCGCCACAGTGCGGCAGTGGTCAGCACTGCCTCACACCAGTGGGACCTGGGATTGAGTCTCTGCCAGGGCTCCATGTGTGTGGAGTTTGCATGTTCTTCCTGTGTCGTTGAGAGGTTTACTCTGGGTACTCGAGTTCCCAGATTGTGGGTAGGGGGTGAGGATTAGGTTTACATTACATTGTGGGGACCAAATGTCCCCCACATTGTGATAAAAACCTGTTATTTTGACCTCGTAGGGACCACTTTCAGGTCCCCAAAAAAAATCTGTGAATGCAATCAAAAAATTACAATGTCAAAAGTCTTGTATTTTGTTTGATTACTTATAGCTAAGGTTAGGGCTGTTTTACTAATGAAAGTAGAGTCCCCACAAACATAAAACTACAAACCTGTGTGTCTGTGTG
>JAODJW010000062.1:4911736-4951724 GCA_026777045.1 Hyperopisus bebe | reverse complement strand
TGGGTGGGTGGGTGGGGTATGTAGCACTGCTCCCACTGGGGCGGCGCTCATGAGCACACACCACAGTGGCTGGGGCCAGGCCATGGAAGTTAAAGGTTAAGTGGACGCCTGGGGTGCATCTTGACAGACCCCGTCTGTGAGGGGTCTCGTGTTACCTTCCCAAGTTGGCCAGGGGTCCAGCCTCTGTCAGCTTAATGGCTGGGTGTTGAATTGACACTAGCGGGTGGGGGGAAATTAGCGACAGGGTGGCTGGGCCAGAACGCGGCACCCTCAGGGGAAGCCATTTAGCGGATTGGATAAAATCACTGCTGTATGGGTAAGTTATGGATTGTCGTGACCTGGAATTCCCACGACGGGCGGCCAGAGTCAAAACTGGACTCCGCGAGTGAGCAAGATGGAAGTCCAAAAGATTGTGATCGGCCTGCAGGATTCGACAGGCGGGACTCATCAAATGGAAGGCAGGCAATGGTCACGTCTCCGCCGGCTTTTGGCAAAGAGCACGGGGTGTGTCATGCTGGGGGGGCGGGGGGGGCGTGGATGGTCTGAGTGACGTTTCAAGTGTGGTAATAAATCAGGCTGGGTGGATGGCACAGGATGGCCCTAGTGCACAAGCCTGCTCTGTCCCCTTCATTAATGCCCTAACTCTCTCACCCTATGGGGGCAGAATCTGGGCTGGTGCTGTCGCCTAAGCAAAATCTATATGTTAATGGGGAGGGGGCAAAGTGTTCTGATAATTTAATTTGGCATGCTAATAGACTGCAGATAAACAGAAAAGCCAGTGACGTCTTTTTTTTTTTGTGTTTAGTCCCACCTTTAGGTCTTTTAGGTTTTTTCTGTTTTTTGGCTTTATGCCGCTGAACTACTTGTAAAGATAAACCTGGCCCTCTGCCCCAGGCTGACAGAGTACATCACCCCGCTTGCGCAACTTCTGTGCTGCCTCTCGCCAGACCCCAGGTGTCCGTGCAGGTTGTAGGGGGGCGGCATTATCTGACCCCAGGCCCTGAGGCAGCCATGCTGTCTGGCCATGCAGATTGGCACGGGCCTTGGTCTGCCCCTGCCGGGCCGAGCAGCCCCCCGGATGGACCCCAGCCCCCGATCCCAGCGAGCCTAGCGCCCTCTCCCTGTCCCTCTCTGGCCCGGCAGTTTGCTCGTGTCTGTCACCAGACTCCTGCTATAAAGGTCCCGTTATCTGCGGCGTTAAGTGCAGGCTGCAGACGACGGGTCACCCAGGGACTGGTCACAGAGACGCGCGGCCTGGCGCACAGGAAGCGGGTCCACTGCTGCCCCGTCTGGCCCCGGAGCAAAGGGGTCGGCTGAAGTGTTAATGCCAGGAGACGACCAGCAAAACTGCCAGACAATTTCCCTTTTGGTTTAAATAACCATTAGAACTCTTGAAAGTCAATTTGCAGGCCTGGTCATTGTAGACACACGCTTCCAGTGTCCGCAAAAACCCATTTATCTCTCCCCCCACCCTCACCTTTTTCCTCTCTCTTTTGATGTCTCATCTTTCTGAAGAGCAGATACTTGGGAGTGTTGCCCCCCCCCCCCATCTTCCCCCATGGTTTTCTGGGAATTGAAATTTTGATTTGTTGTCGGAAAAATGATGGCGGTGAGTTGGGAAGGGGCCACTGCGATTCCAAGATGCTTTCTGGGTTTTCGCTGTGAATCAGTGCTTCAGAATCTGATTTTTAAATGCTGAAACCGACAAACAATAAGACGATGTGGGTGATGTGTAGATTTCATAGTACTTCTCTGTATTTTTTGGTGAGCACTACTTTATTTTTCTTTATTCTGGTGTAATTTCTACAGATTAATACTAAAAAATGCTTCTGTGAAGAGATGTACGTATGCCAGGGGTGGCCAATCTTATCCGCAAAGGGCCGCTGTGTCTGCGGGTTTTCGCTGCAACTCCCTAATTAGATTACTAATTAGAGGACTGATTGCCTGAGGAGTCGTCACACCTGGGTTTGAACAGCTGACCTACAGGTTATCCCAAAAACCTGCACACGCACCGGCCCTTTGCGGATAAGATTGGCCACCCCTTACAAATGCAATAGATGATCTTCCCTGGCAGACTTCAGAAGTGAAAAGCTTATTAAAATACCTTTAATATGACACTGTTCCTTGTAACAAAATAGCTTGTAACAAAGCTGCTTCAATCCTGTCATAACCTCATCAATGGTACCGATGACAATGAACATGTCTGTTACGTACATCAAATAAGCAACGTAACATGAAATTAAACCAGTGCTGTAGTCCCATGACCCACACCAGCGTCCACCTGAGCTCCGATCCCTGCTGTGATGCCTTGGGCTCCTGTGGAGGCTCCCCTCTGCTACTCCTGAACTCCTCATCCTTGTCCTCACCTCACTCTGATATTTTACAGACCCCTCCGTCGGACCTGACTTCACCTGGCGGTGACCAGCCCGTCGACGCCACTGCTTGTCGAGGGCACTTGAAACAATCCTGACTGTGAGTATCCTATGAATACTCATCCACGGCCCCCCTCGACACCCGAAATCACCACCTTTCTACAGGGAGGCTGCTGTGACTGGGGGTGGGGGTCGCAATTCGCGTGGACCCTGAAGCGAGTTTAAACGCTGATGCCTCCAACCTGCCACCACAGAGGGGTGCGAAGAGCATGTAGACCATCAGAATATGGCGACTACCTAGACCTCCTAATGGACTTTACCAGCCCTGTGTGTGCTGTGACCTCTGCAAATCACTAATAAATCACATACTGGTATTGCATCACCACACCATTATCAGCTCCAGTGGCTAAGATTGCATGACATGAAAGACCCTTATCACAGATTCAGCAAATGGGACAGTTTCAGTTAGGGTAGATATACACCAGTGATCCGATGACATCACAAATTATAAGGCTAGGTATGACAGTAATGACAGCAATTTGCTTAATAATAGCGCTCAAATGCTGTGCCAAGTGGTGAATGATTCATGATAAACTTGCAAATACGGTTTTGTCGGACCGGAGAAGTCACATTGAGATTTAATAGAGGAATCTCGTGACGGTGTCCCTATCTCCGTTATTGCCTATATAACGGATCTGCCCCGGGACGATTGGTCAAACATGATTTATACCAATAAGTAAAATTACTGCCTCCATTCTAAGGACACAGTCAGAGGTCGTTAATTTTGGAGCTAAATAATTTTATTCCATTATACAAACACACTCCGTGTATCAATGACACAAATTAAGCAGTTAAAAAAATAAAATATAATAATAATAATAATAATAATAATAATAATAATAATAATAATAATAATAATAATAATAAAGCAGTGAATCCTTTAGTCGTAGCATCCCATTCACTCAGGTCCATTTGCAAGATTTTTAACTACACTAACCCATTCATCAAGGTTTTGCCTCCTATCGTATTATGCAAGCATGTAAAGTTGTTAAAACAGCAAATAATAAATGGGCTAAATGATTTCATGAAACTGGATCCCCAGCAATAATATTGTTGTACTCGATACTCGCGTCCTTTTCACTCGCATGCATCTTGCGTGTCCGCTGTTTGTTTGCCTTAAGCCGACGAGCTAAAATGACTTGTTGTTTTAACTCCAGATCAGAGTTTACCGGCGAATTACCATGATTGATCATTCTTAATTTGTGTCCCTCTTTCGTACCTACGTGAACTGCGGGCACAGCAGCTTCCTACGGGCAGGTGAGGAGCTTTAAACTTGCGCCTGTTCATTTCTGGGTGTTCATTTTAACTGCATTTTGGATCCGACTGGACCGATTCTGCACATATGATCAATGGTCATTTCATTATTGGAGCTGCATGCCCACTATGTTTCCGTAAGGGGAGGCGGTGGTTAGCGTCTGAGTGGAGTTATTTTTAGAGTCGGGATAACTAAAAATATCCCACCGTCAGTTGTCGTTACGTCACAAGAAGTAACATTAGGCGCTTTTTTTTCTTACGCACCGCCAGATTTTAAAACAAAGGTATCAGGTTAATCCTGAGCCTGCCTATAAAAGGGAGGAGACAACGGAGGCAGGACAGAGAGGCATCGGGCAGCCTTCCTGTGAAGGTAAGGATCTTCGCGCTCTGTCTGCTGCATGCTGATGCTTATTAACTGATCGTCGGATACAGCTATGTAGGCTGGTATAATTATATTTTTTGATGCTCAGTAGTTATTATTAGTTATTTAAGGGGGCTAATTCAATGTAATGTGTTTTTTTCCTGTGCAAAAAAACATTTAAAAAATGCAACTGATATTACAACTGAATGTTTTTTTCATCTTATGCGAGGGAATGTTTTCTTACTTGTCCTATTTTTTTCACTTTGGTGCTTAAAGGAAATCAGAGAGAGGGAGAGAGAGACAGAGTGAAAATGACGGTGTGCTGCGAGTCCTGCCATAGTCCGATCGGCGCAAAGCCCGGACCGGTGCACTGTTCGTCCCGGTGCTACACCGCGACCCGGAGAGACTCCTGCAAGCGCTTTCGGTGAGTCCGCGGCGAAACTACACGGCGGCCCCGCTTCATAATAGAGGCTCCCCCTAGTGGCCGTGCCGGAACCGCCCGTTTAAAACCGCACCGTTCTAACGTAATAAAGTTATAACTGACTTCTATTGCTTAAAGTGGGTGTTTAGATTTTGTATTAGATCTGGTGTTTAAAGGTCTGTGTACCCCCACCACGGTGGTACAACGCTATCAAAATCTCGACTTGGATCAGAAACTGAAGATTCTTGTTTTCAGTGACTCATGGACTATTTCTACTATGACTTTTGACTTTTTCATATCAGCCCCGACGACTTAAATAGCGGTAATTTGTGCCTGAAAATATGAGAGCTAGAGACTGTGGGGATATGCTGTACTGGACCGCTTAGATGAGTGATTTGAAAACCACCGTGACTCAGTGCTGTTCTTCTCCTGGGCAAAACCCTGAAGCGAGGGTCACTTGGACGAGGGGGACTTGGAGGTGCGTCATTGCATCGTAAATGTGACGTAGGGTCCGGGACGCCTTTTAAGGGGATGCGAGAGCGACACCAGTGACGCCCACTCACAGCGTCCGTTACATAAAGCCAGCGGCCTCTGACAGTGCTGGCCACATTAGTGTGAGTCTGTTCTCCACTCTGTCTGGGGGTGTCCTGGCTTGTACGGTGTCCAGAACCACCCCATTTTTTTTTCGTACCAACAACAATATTTCAGCCCAGCCTGGGGTTGTGGGATGCAAGCCCGTTTTCCTGGAGCAACTTCCAGGAGGAATAGATGTTTGTGTCAGTCCTGGGGGAACGAGTGGCCTGTCCTGGGAGAGGGTGGCACCTCCTTCTCGTCTGACGTGATGGCATTAGCGGTACGAGTCCCTCGGGCATCACGTGACATGCTGGTCTCTCACAGGTCCACCAAGGGGGCATCGAAGGCCCGGCGCGACCACATCAACAGCGAGATTCGGAGCATGCGGGCCCTCCTCCCCATCCCACTGGAGGACCAGGAGCGCCTTTCCTACCTGCACTCCATGTCGGCCATCTGTACCTTCATCCGGAAGTCCATCTTCTTCCGAGGTACGCTGAACCTCCTGCAAGCTGACTCATGTTGCCTGAGCGCCATCCATGGGCTCCGCTAATTCTTCAGGTTCTTGTCCTTATCAGAGCTGCAGCCTGATGAATCCAGCTGTTTCCTGCCCTATGAGGACTTCCTGCAAGCCTTGCCTGGCTTCATACTGGTCACCTCCAGAGAGGGGAAGCTGATTTATGTGTCTGAGAATGTGGTCGATTACCTGGGATACTCAATGGTAGGTGAACCAAATGGCAGTTAAACAATCTCAAATACCTTTTATTTAGACTTAATTAAATTCAAATGTTAGTGTAATGACTCTGAGGCGGAATAATCAATGTAATTCACATGTGGACTTCGCTTGGGACTTACATGTTTTCATTTTCCCTTAAGGTGGATGTGCTTCAGGGAGATGCTATTTATGACATGATGGACAACGCAGATGTGGAGATTGTGAAATCTAACCTGGAGACTGAGGGCCTGCCAGCAGAAGGTAATATAAACCCCCAGGAAAAGCAGGCGACACTTTCGTTTTTGTTTATAATTATCAAGCTAATGTTTTTAAAGCCTAAAGCACATTGCATTGCTAGCAAGTTACTGTTTATTAAACCAGCAAACAGTGGGTTAAACTTCCATGTTCTGAAAGGCGATTTAAGCAGGTTGAAATCCTAGGAGCAACAGAGTACAGAATAGTGATATAATAGATAGCAACAATGTAATAGATAAATAGCAACAATGTAACAGATAGCAACAATGTAATAGATAAATAGTAACAATGTAATAGATAGTAACAACCACATTCTGAAGGCGTTTGTTGGGTATAACCTGCTTGCTATAAATGACATGATCACCCCACTGCATCAACACCCCCTGATCACCACGGCGATGTCTCCTGTCCCCAGCAGAGAGGACCTTCGTGTGCCGCATGCTGATGTCCAAGGCGTTCCGGCTCCGGCACGGCAGCAGCTGCTCCATGCTGGTCCGAGGCCGCTTCCAGGCAGCTCCCCGCGCTTCCCCATCCGGCCAGGAGCCTGACCTGGCCTTCGTGGCCCTCTGCACCCCCACAGCGGACCGCTGGCGGGACGGTAACCCCCGCTGTTCCGCGGAGCCCTTCCGGACACTCCACGGGCGTGACATGTCCTTCTCCGACGCGCCTGAGAGGTGAGCATCACACAGCATCCCAGGTGGATGCATGACGGAATCGGACACTGCAGTTTGCAGCCTTGATCCTGGTTGTATCATTTCAAACATTCCTCCCACCATTTCTACAGCCTGCTGTTTCACCTGGGATACTCAGCGCGTGAGGTGATTGGTCGATCCTGGTACAGCCTGCTTCACCCAGATGATCTTTCCTCATGTGCATCAAAACACAAGAGTCTGTGTAAGTACCATTATCTGACTACTGTACTGCGGAAAGAAACTGAGCAAAAACAACTACATCATCTGACAGCCATATTGCAGTTAAGATGTTTATTTAGTGTGTAGCAAAAAGGTAACGTGGATGACATGTTGAAATGTTTTCCTGTTCATTTTGCAGTGGAAGGTGATGATAGCACATTGGTCGAGATGGTCCTCAGGCTACAACACAGGAACCTCTACTGGGTGTGGCTATATGTTCGAGCTACAAAGGATTCTGGGAAACAGGAAGTGAGCTGCATGAACTATATTGTCAGGTAAGAAAGACGTAACTGAATATGAAAAGATAACAGTTGTATCGTATTGCGATGAAGGTGAGTGGTGGATTTATCAGTTGTTCTAAAATTTGTTTTTAGCGAAACAGAGGCCAGCTTCCTGAAGCAGAGGATCTACAGCGATGCCTCCAGCACCTCCACCCCCCTCCTTCCAAAAGAGCCTCAGCCATCGCACTCCGACGCCCCCCAGTGTCATGGAATTGGCGTCACCAAGGTCCTCAAGAGGGAGAGGGAGGCTTGCAGCGTGACAGAGGAACCCCAGCCAAAGACAAGCCGGGTCTCTGAAACCAACACCTGCTACCTGATCTGCACCAATCCGGCAGAAGACGGCAGCCAGCAGGGGGTGCTGACGAGCAGCACTGTGTTCCCCGCCACTCCTCCCTACAGCCCAGCCTCGTCCCACTCTCCAGCCACGCAGGAGGACTGTCCATCCGACTTCCTCCTGGATGCCTACAGCTACGCTGAGACCCTGCTCTCCTCTCCGGAGAGCTCTCCTCCCTACCTCTCCGGCCAGGCCACTTTTTCCGGGGTATCGGACTGCTTCCCTGCCTCGGATCCTCTCCAGGCTGCAATGGATCCCACATTTGGCCTCCACCATTTTGCTGTGGCTCAGTCGCCTGAGTCCTGCCCATCTCCATCTTATGAGTTTCCCAGCTGCCCCATAGGAAGTCACCTGGTCCCAGACGGTCTGCAGGGGCTGGACGTGACTGACGGCTCGTCGGACTGTGCCTTTCATCCTGACGACCTCGGGCTCTCCACCCCACCACCAGGGGGAGACAGCCCTTTCCTAGTCCGTCAGGATTTCTCAGACACCCCTGACTTGACCCCTGATCCCTCACCCACAACTGAGTGCCGTTTCCAGTACAGTGAGCGGGAGAGGGCCGAAATTAGCATCCTGGCTCAGCAGATCTCCTCGCTGGCTAATAGCTTTGACACGTACCGCAGCGTCGGTCTCGCCCCTCAAAACGGTAAGCCCACCCCCCTCAGTGAAGGCCCAGTACCCCCCTGCGACTGCCCAGACGTGTGCTCACACCCACCCAGACTCGAGCTGATCTTGGACGAAGGTGTCATCTACAGCATCTTGCGAGACCTAGACTCCGCAGACGGGCACGTGGAGGACGGGGAGCAGTCCCTGGACGCCTCGATCTCCCAGGCGTCTGCAGCCCTGTTTACCGCCCTGGTGTGGGAGCCCTCCCCGGACCAATTTCCCAGCATGCACCCCGCACTGGATCCCTGCCTGGTGAGGCCCGGATGCCACGAGGATGGAAATGAGTTGCATCAACTCAGCCGCTACCTGCACAGTAGCCTCCAGCAAGGTCAGTAAACACACCTGACATGAACATTCCCACGTTTCTTCTTATTGTAGTCATGGTGACAGTAGCTCCTGTGTTTCAAGGTTCTCATGGTCTTTTCCTACTTCTCCTTGCAGATGAGCTTGCTGAAGAATCCATGTACTGAAATAAGTCCGTGACTTACCCTACGACTGTGTATGGCATATTGTCATAGCAACCGCCGGCGTTTTTTCCGAACCCAGAGGGGGTCTTTGCCGAGGACTCTGTATGTCTGACTGGATCTCCAGCAGAACTGGCTTTCAGGTCCCAACAATCACAGAAAAGGCAAGAAAATAATTAAGCCATAATTGATGAAACATGAAGAAAATAGGTTTTTATTTAGCTTCATATTTCATGGACCAAACCTGTAGTGACCAAACCTGTGTAGTGAGCGCAATTTGTAGAAGCATTTTGTATGATATTATTTTTATATGATTAGGGTTGCTGTTCTTTATGCTATATTTCCTGTACTGAAGTCACGAGCTACTGTTTTATATCACTGGCCGGACAGCGAAGGGAATTTTATGAGCACTTAGTCTGTTTTCATGTCAGGTTGGAGGAAAACAAGTTTACTTTATGTTTGCGAAAGAAAAAATAAAACTCAACTGGTACAAAATGGACACCGGTCGTCCAAATCTGGTTCTGGTATTTCCAAGAATAAAAAAATAAGGACAGAAACTAAATGTAATGGAAGGCATCTCAAACCTACTACCTCTTCGCCGTGTTCAAAATGAAAGAAGAATGATTTCATTTTGCTTTAAGTGCGACTGCTGTATATTTATTGCCGCGTTTTAACATTAGCTGTAGACCCTGGACCTCACGTGCCTCTTCTGGACAGCCATGTCTTCGTCTTCATGTCAGTCTGGAACTGCATTGCTGTGTGTGACTAAGTCTCTCTGCGACTGACAGCAATAAACGTGGGTGTTGACAGTTTGTCGTATTTGATAGTATACAGTATGTTGGTTTTGACATTTGTAGATGAGTTCATTTTGTCCATTTCGTCTTATTCTTTTTTTTCTCATTTTCTGTTTTATATTTTTGTACTTAAAACATGGTTAATAAAAGTAATTAATATTACAATGGCCGGGTGGAGTACTTTATTGCATTTTTATTTATTTATTTGTCAACTTAACAAGACTTGTGTATCATCCAATTTAAGATGCAACAATTAACCTCGGGTCATACTGCTAGATACAGAAATAACAAATGCCACACTAAAGTAGGGGTGGCCAGTCTTATCCGCAAAGGGCCGCTGTGTCTGCAGGTTTTCGCTGCAACTCCCTAATTAGATTACTAATTAGAGGACTGATTGGCTGATGAGTCCTCACACCTGGGTTTGAACAGCTGACCTACAGGTTATCCCAAACACCTGCATACACACCGGCCCTTTGCGGGTAAGACTGGCCACCCCTACACTAAAGCTAAAGACACCCTTACAGATGAAGGGTCATGAAAATAATATAATCACCTTAGATCTACCAGGAGGGAGAATTGCAAAATTAGGCAGTCTAGTCTTCCGGTTTCAGGACCGGACAGCTCCCGAGAATGGCATCTCACACATCAGCGCCACCTACTGTGCTATAGCAGTAATATTTTAGTCTCATTCCGGAATTCTACATACTCAACCAAACTTCTCTGTGATTTCAAAATCATAATTACCGAAATCATTGCTTTTTATGTTACGATTTTATTAAAATGGCAATAAGTCCAGTTATGAATTGTTGTACCTTAAAATTGAACGTAGCGTATTGCCTTCGGTGGACAGACAAATCAAATGCGACAACTTTCATGTAACTGCCTCAATTCAATAGTCACTGACTCCTTCTCCAAACAAGTTTATCCCTTTTTTTCACTCCACACAAAAAAGAAGCTTATTTGATTCGGTGTCAATCTGTTTTATACAGTCTGAAACTCTTTAATCTACATGCCCACGCGGGACAGCTCCGCCTGCTGTAATAAAGAGCTTGCTACCCCACCCCACCCCGAGACCCCCTCAAATGCTACGTTCCTTCTATGAGCTTCACTCCCCAAAAGAATAATTGCCGGAAATGCGTTCTTTCCCCTTGTAAATGCTGTATGTGGAAACCGAGATAAAAAGCCTTTTTTGGGATGTATAATCCCCAGTTATGGGTTACTGAAATCCTGTTATTTGACGTTGGTAAACTATATTGTATGAAAAAGCCTTATTGTGTTAGGCAATTTAAAGCCTTCTTACTGCAAAACTGGATTATTTCAGTTTGATTCAAATAGTACAAAAACAGTTTTACATTTTGCAATAAACTAAATTTTCTTAGAGTCTGAACAGCCCGAATACAAATCATCCAATTTGGACTAATTTGTTTGTTCCCCGCTGTTAATTTGATAGTGGGGGAAACTCGAGGATCGCGATTCTGCTCCGGACTCCCCCATTGCGCTCCTGTTCATTTTTCGTTTCTTTAACAACTGCTTCCTCGCTGTTAATTTTGTCTAATTTCTTTAGCAGCTTCATTTATTGCCTTATTTAAACTCATGCAAATATAATGTTAATGTACAGCGTTTCCACTGTTCGTCCCAAGTTCTCTAGAACTCACTGGGATGGGAAAACTGGACCAAATTATCACGGCGACGGACGACTTTGATTACCTTTACCACTTAAGGAACCATTTAAAGAAGACTAATAAGTTCCTCCTCAAGGATGTGTTAGTAATCCCACCAGCTGAGAGTCTAATGCTCATTTATGGCACTTTCCTTAGGGCATCTGTGCACTTTTACGTACCTACAAAAGAGAGCGGATGCAATTTAGATTCAGATTTAAGACCCAGAAAGAGTGAAAGGCACTGACTCTGCCTTCCGAGTGTCCACCAACTGTCTTACCTGCTTCTCCTCGTTTTAGAACTGTACTAATCATATCTAAGTCTATGCCTGTATACATTCTATTTATGCATGTATGCGTGATTCTGTGTGGTGACTGTGTAAAGAATTGCGGGATATGGAGCTCAGTGTGTGGGAGATTGTGGTGATTTTCAGCGCATCAAGAATGCCATCGCCTTGACGGGAAGTTATTTTGTAACAGTTTTATAATGAATTTAAAGAGCACTAGCCTACTAACGCTGATTAGCCTGTCTCGTTACATTGGTGCTGTACCTGTCCTTTCCAGCAGGGGGACCAGTGCTCAATTTCTACACATAACATAAAATGTATATTATTTTAAAATTTATGTTAGTTCTCTGAATAGTATATTCCCGGCATTGTTTTGCAGGAACGGAGAGAGTTTTCAGCGTGGGAAAGTAAAAAGACAACAAAACTGGCCATTGCAGGGAAATAACCTTATGACTTAGTTTAATAAATAAAGTCTGTCTCTTTCAATGTCCTCTGAAATAGATTCCACCAACCATAACCGTAATACTAGCAGTTCCTTATCAGCTGACTGTCTGATATAACGTAATAAGATAAGCCGCCCCCCGTTCAGTAGAGACTTGATAATCAGCACAATGCATTTGTAAGTCCCTGAGGAGCATCTGCGCCGCAGTCGACAGCAGTACCGGCGCCACACGCGTGCACTTGGGGCGACCCAGAAGGTTATCAGCGCCGAATTACCCAATTCGGGGGGAGGGAGGGGGTCCCGCTGCGCCGCTGCGCCGCTGCTTTCCTCACGCCGATCCCCGAAGATCTAGGCTACTATAAGGACGCTCGATTTGTATACACACGGGCATGTGGGAATTAGTTAAGTATAGAGATAAAAGCAGTGTTTTCTTTAGATAGTTAAGTCACGGCAACAAGTTAATCGGTTTCTCCTTTTACACTAATGTAAAATGACCAAATGTGGCCACCAGGTGGTGCTATTGTATAAATCCAAACGGGAATATTTGCTTTTATCGAAACTTGGGGGCGCACGATGCATTTGTTCTAATAATTATATCCTGTCATTCATTTAATTTGGGACAAAAACGTAGGGCCTATTGTGGGGAATTAGCTGATGATGAGACCACAAAGTGCCGAATGATTTCAATGTAGATAGATCCAACCCCACACTTGATTTTAATTGTAATCGTGAGTCAGATGAAACGTTAATTTTGGTAATCAAGAGGGAACCTGTGGATTCGTCTAGTATGGCGAGTCGTCGCATGCTGAGGCATGACTTCGCTGTCCTGTTAAACTTAAATTCGTTTAATAATACATTCAGCGGTGGAAGCATTTCGAAGAAGATCCCGCCAGTTCTGAGTTCACTTCGCTGTGTTGAGACCTGTATCGACTTTATTTCCAGCTTTGAATTGCTGATGTGACATGCTGCACCACTCTTAAGGAGTGGGCTTCGTGTTGTTTTTAAAAGTGCCATATTATTGCCGTTGATGATGGTGAGGATGATGATCAGTAAAGCGTAAAATACTCTTTACACTCGCATAATCGCTGTTGCCAGATCACGGTCATTTGAAGGACTCATCCGGCTCAAACCTTTTCCTTAAATGTGCACGGACAGCGACTAAGCATTCCATTTATCGTAGGCCTATGAAAGGGACCCAGATCCAAAGACCGATTTGCTGTTATCAAGGACGCAAAACCAAGTGCTTGTTTGCCGTTGCAAGGTTTTAACAGATTTTTGGAAGACTGTCTGCGTGAACTATAATAGTACGAGAGGTAAGCAGGACACACCGTGTAACATCAAACAGTGTCCCGATGGAAAGTATTGTACCTTAGAATGGAAACCTAATTCTGAAATTAACTTAAAATTAATGCCGTAATGGATAGAATTTGTGAAATGTCACGATTATAGGCCCTGTTAAATATTATCTCATAATAATACTGACATTGTGCTTACTGACAAACGCTATATGTTATCAAATGCATTGAAAATAAGATAATTACAAACTACCCTGTTTGTTTTAGCGAATGGATACGGTCACTGTTGGGATTTGCGTTGCTGCCCTGAATTAATCATCACACAGTTACGTCTGACTGCCCGTCGTATTTCATTTTTTTCCCGGTGGATTAAGCACATAGGTAATAATTCCAGCTGCCATGACTTTGGATTAATTATACATCAATCTTCTGAATAATTGAGGAGAGATCCCCATGCCGCAATCCTGCAAAGCAGAGCACGGATAGCCAGCTCTGATATTTAGGCATGAATACGAATGAATTAGCCGCAATGTGAGTCGCGGCGTGACATTTACCGTTCAGTAGTGATTAAGGCACCGAGGAAAAAAAAAAAGAGACAAAACACAACCGATTTGGGTTGTAATACATTGTCAGCAAATTACAGGCGCGACTTCAGCGCCCAGATGGCGGTGACACGTCGGGGGTTTTAATTAGGAGGCGCCCTAGCTGAATGCCGCCGTCGTAAATAAGGCTGTCTGACACGTCTTCAGCAATATGTCAGCCCGGGCAGCTGTTAGGCTGATATCTGGCGTGCATCGGTGGCTGTCACCTGAAGTAGCGATAATTTCCCCCTGCGCCGTGACAGCCGCGACTCGGGCGGCAGCAAATCCATCAAGCGCTGGAAAAGGATCAGGCTGCTCTAGGCGTTTACATGCCGATGGTATCGAGGCCAGCATAAGCTCTGAGATATAGGATGCCAAGGGAGCCCTTTCCCAAGACGCCGAAAACGCCTAAGAACTTCGTTCAGTGTGTGCGTGCTTAAATTTGACTGAGATTTATGTACTTTACTTGGAGAGGTGGGGGGATGCGGCAACAGGTCGACTCTGTACAAGTGTCGATGAGATCTGTGGATATTATTGTCTGATATGCAGCAGCCGCGGTGTTTTATCGTAAGAGAAACTTCCTCACGATTATTATCCATCCAAGAAAAGAAAACCGGTTAAAACACTAACTTCTTGTGTTTCTCCCCCCGATCGAGGTTCAGGATTATTGTGGCTTCCGTTGCGTTCGCTGTTTCTCAGTGATCATTGAACTGGGGAGATCATAAGGAATGTGACTCATCCTCTAGTGTCTTTGTTGTGAAAACTGAAAGGGGTGAATCGCAAAATCTTTCTCCTTTATGATTGTATATTCCTAGTAAAGGGTGAAGGATAAAGTTGTAGAGTGCTCCCCCCCCCCCCTTTACAAATACAACTGTCACCCTATCTCCATTTTGTGACTTGTCCTTTATAGTTGCTGTGGAATAGTCCTGTTGTGTGTGGTCTAGCAGAACTTGATACCAACATCCAGTCTGGATGAAACAGATCTTGGCTACATTGTGACACATTGTGATCAGGGGCTGAAGGAGGTTCTCGGGCCTGGCCTCAGAGTGCCCTTAAAATAGGTCCTGAAAGGGAGATGGGCAGGTAGCCTGCACTGCTTTAAGTGAAAATCACTTTGGGTATCAACCTTCCAAGACCCTTCTCAGCTATCCAAAGAGACACAGTGAGTTGTACTGTGTGTGCACACCCGCAGGGTGGGGGGGTTAAATCGCACGAGTTTATATGCCCTCCCCTGCACTTCGGCTCCCTCCCACAGTCCAAGATGTGCAGTTAGGCTAATTTTTCTCTGGGATTTGGCTATAGAGTATGATTATACGTGTATGTGCTCTACAATGGGCGAACATCGCATCCGGGGTTCGCTGCTCCACCTACAGCTGAGATGGGCTCCAGGCCCCGACTGTGACCCCGCGCGGGATAAGCGGTTAGGTGATGGATAGGATTACTCCATGTCTCTGCCCCCCCCCCCCCCCCCACCAGAAAATGCTGGAACCCAAATTGAATTTGATATTATTTGCTAGAGTCGACAAGGCCTCAGGTGGAAGCACTCTGTTTTCGTTTATTAGCCAGCCGGTTCCTCCTTGGGGGGGGGGGGTGTGGCTCCACTGTGAATGTGGTGTTGGCCACGAAAGCGCCGGCCTGACTGCCCCTACCCCCTCACTCCTCTGCCAGGTGGCTTCCCCCCGGGGGGAATGATGACAGACCGTGAATCCGGGGGGGCGCGGTATCTGCGGCGGGCGTAAAAGCGTTTTTTTCAGACGCCCCAGCTCCTTCGGCAAAATGTTGAGCCGTCGTTTTGGAAAGGGACCCCCTCTTTTTCATGCCGAAATGAGCACGTCGTCCCAAGTTTCACGGGGAACTCGATGTAATTGGGTCAAACGTATGGATGGCCAGAAACTGGCAAAATGCATAATGAATTTTTTTTAAGGTTCTCCAACGGGGTTGGTCAGATCAGCACGGCACGTTGATCCTACGCTGAATTAAGTGGTGCGCTGTTATTTATGGAAACGGGCTGAACGCAGGATGAGAGGAAGCCTTCCTCTGCTGTCGCATTAGTGAAGCACTGCTTCCGGCTGTGAGAGATCTTTGCTGTTCCTTCACTGTCTGTGGTTTGTTGTTGATGTTGTTGTTGTTTTGTTTTACTATAATCTGAGAGGTTTTAAAATGGTAGCCTCCAGCATAGGGGAGTCTGGTGATTCTGCATTATACACGTTCCAGTTCAAAGTGGAAGAACACCCCCCTCAGTAGAGATCTGTTTGGTAGGGTCCAGGTTAAGGGCTTCTTTCATAAGATAAATGCGAAACTGTCAGGATCAAAGTGAATATTATAGCTTCAGTCTAACAATTCTGTGCTTTTTTCCCTGTGCTTCTCTTACAACCTGGTAGTTGAACATGAAATATGTGACAGAATGCCACTGAAAGACGTTCTTTTTTAAAAAAAACTGACCTGTAGTATTTTTCCGTGTCGCCGTCGATCTTGCCAGTGGGCAACAAAATCTGACCAGGAAGGCAGATGGATCTGAATGACTGGGAATGGTATTGTTTTTTTGCACTTGCTGCATCGGAAGCGTGTTCGCTGATGCAACTTGAGTAGGTTTCTGCGGGACCAGAGGTATCTCCCCGCCTTCTGGAAATGGCATCTCAGCGGCCCATTGTTACCAGTTTGACACTGATGGCTGTCGTTTCTCCGGAGAAGGATCTGTAACATCAGGACATTCTGTAGGCTGTGGTTTGGTCAAAGGGTGACAGTGGGGAGACTATCAGGTGACAGAAAGGCTCCTTATCCAGCTACAGAAGCTGACAGATACACACATTCCTCTTTAAAAGTGTGTAGGCTGAGGTCTCATTATATAGCTGCACTGTTGTCTGAGCTTGTATGTTTTTGTTTCAGTAGGAAAGCTCTCTATGGTATCCCGGGCCTGCACTTCAGATGGATTCCTTGATCCATATGTGTGTGTGTGTGTGTGTGTGTGTGTGTGTTTGTTTGTGAGAAGCTGGGTTTGCACTGACCTCCAGTGCCCGGTTGGCTTAACAGCGTACAGTTTTCCAGTCACACTCTGGAGTACCAGGGGAATGGTTGAATGGTCTGAGGTATTTTGATGACCTCAATGCCCTAAACTGCCAGTAAAGTCCCCTTGGTGCTCTGAGCCTGTGTGCCCTTTAATAATTTGGATTACCTGACTCCACCCCCATAAATATGTACAGAACACAGCCTCCTAAGGTTCTGCCTCTCTCCATAAACCTCAGGCTCATGCATTCAATATTTTTAGGGGTTTACTGGGGTGTGTTGCTGTTGTTCGCTGAATAACGGCTTGTGATTGTCTTTATGTTTGCCTTCCATTGCATATTCATTTCCTGGAGGTGTTTCTGTCTGTCTGCACAATCGGACCTGCAGCCAGGAGCCCCACGACCCCCAATGCAGGGGCAGCCGGCCTTTGAGCGGCTCCTTCTTGGGGGGCCTCCTTTGACTGGAGTTCCATGCATCCATGCAGTCTTTGCTTTCTGGTCTCCATGGTGATGTGAACGCTACTTACCTGGGGGTGTTGCAACAGGTATAATCCCTCTGTGATGTACTGTGATGCTCGTTCTGCATGGGCACTGCAATCCTCCCCCCAGCCATGGAAGAATCCTTGTGATCGCTACGTTCTGACACATCGTATCGCCGTAGCAACTTGCCGATATCCTCCAGTGCCGTTGGTGGGGGGTGTCGCCACGGCGACATGGGCGGAGATATGCTTGACTCGTGCCTGAGGTTTTTATTTTATTTGGAAGCACAAAGGAGTTAATTTCCCTCCCACCTGTGCCGAATACTTTCCAAACGCCTCACGTCACGTTTCTCTCTTTGGACGTTGAATGTATTTTCTGAGTGGGATGGCATCTTCACACTGATGTTCTGATAATTTCTGCGTCTGGAGCAGAGAAACCTCAACTTGCATCATAAGAGGGTCAGTAGTTCTAATTTCTCAGTCACTGTATTTATAATCATTAAAATATTTTTAAAATTACCCCACGACCTTGACCAGGATAAGTAGTTAGATATATATTTAGTGTTTCCCATGAAGAGTGACGCACAAATGGTGACAGACGTTGGCGTTCTAAATGTCAGTTCTGTGATGAGGTAGGGACCTTTTGATATATTATTTTGGATTCACTTTCACCCACCTCTCGCACCAAAGTCAGGCACTGCCTCCCTCTCACCCGACACCCACGGCACACCGAATTCCACCGGCTGTCAGGCAGGCGGGGAGAGTTTTTTTTCCGGTGGGTGGATCGGCCGCCCTCGCTCTTTGCATCGCAGGCCCCGTCTTCCGGCTGCGAGTTGCTTAATAAATAATGCAGACTTGCACGTGATCTTGTGACGCCTCCTTCTGCTCTCCTGGAGATGGGGAGGCCTTAGTCACCCAACACCCCCCCCCCCCACCCAAGTTCCCACTACTTCCAACTGTAACCTTCAAAATTGAACAACCAGTGGGCGTATCGAGCAGGTTACCCTGGGTGACAGAACCGTGCCCCTACCTAGAAAATGGAGGGAATGAACATGCTGAACATCTGTGAGCTATATTGGATGACAGCGGGAATCGATGATTAAGACGCTGTTAGTGGGTCTGATTGGGGGGGCAGGCTCCTGGCCAATGGGGTGGACCGATGAGCCTTGTGCCGCCCACTCCCACCACCGACAGCAGAGCTATTCATCAATACTGCTGTCAGTCAAGTGTAGGTCTTTGGGGGGGGGGGGCTGAATGATTAATAATTCCCTCAAGCTGCACTGAGAAGTTTAACAAGTTGTGTGGTCAGATTAGTTCCTCCGCTTGGAGAAGCTTGGAGTTCCAAGGTTGATAACTTCTTGGGTGGTGTAACATCAGGACCAGCAGGTGATGGCTGGTATTGTCCTTCAGCTGGTAGCACTGTCCCCTCACTCCTCTGGGACAGGACTTCGAATCCTGCATCTGCTCTCTCTGCATGTGGTCTTTGGTTGTGTTCCTTGTCTTATGTTTGGTTTCCTCCAGCGGTCCATGGACATGATGTGCAGTTATTTAGCCTCTCTAGTGCATGAATGTATATGTACCCCACCGATGACTGGCACCCCATCCAGCAAGTACCCCTGCCTAGTGCCCTCTGCTGGCTAAGTGGATAACTGCCCATCACTGACCCCAGGGTCACATTAGGCCTGTTGGCTGCCTTCCCGCTTGCTGGTCCCTGTTCTGCAGATGTGCTGCTGTTTACCTTCAGCCCAAAATGTTAGTGTGGGACTCTCCCACGTGTGCCATTAGTTCACTGACCTGAATCGCTTTCCTGCAGACTGAGGCTTCCTGCTTAGTGAGGCTGTGCCGTTTCCGCCCGCATCAGTTTAAAATCTCTTCCATTCTCTGGCTTCGTTAAACACCACGTGCCGCTAGCGTTTCTCAGCGAAAGCTACGCACGCAGGGAAAGCAGAGCAGCACCATAGGGAAGATCGATTGGAATGTGATTGGTCGACATGTCTCCCAGTTGCGCCGATGAATCAGATGCACCATGTACTGTATTTGCATACTGGCAGCCTGCTTTTATATCGCCCCCTACAGGTCGTGCCTGTTTCCTGGTTTATGCCTCCAGTTTTTGGGTAGTTAATGATCATCAATCCTTTCGCTGCATCGGAACAGAGGACGGCAGGAAAGGGGCTTTGACCTCTCTTACTGGTTTAATTTAGCATAATCCTGCAATTCCATTCACATGTGACTGTTTGTTTTGAAGGATTAACTGAGTCATGATTTGATGTGCCGCAAATCTGGCATAATAATAACCAGGACCCTTTGTGAGCCTCTTCCTTATCGAATGCCCTGTGGTGTGAACTGAACTGACCTCATTCCATATTTGGCACCAGTTAAATGCCATTTAAATGGATAACCTATAATTTACTGCTTTCTACCTCTGGGAATTTCCGATACTTAATGCATGTGCAAATTACATTTTACAAGCTTGGTAACAATGCTACTGACATCATTTTGGCCTTGAATAATATTTGCCCAGTCTCCTTCCGGAGAGATGCATATTATTCTGTCCTATTGCGGTAGCATCATTCTCTGTGCTTGCACTCTCAAAGGCTCCCCCTAGTGTCTGGCCCCGGAAAGTCTTCCTCTTTCCCCACCCTTATGGGCAGCCCTGGCTGGGGCACTGAATCCCTCCTGCGGTCTGAAGACATGCAGTCAGGCTAACTGGCTGTCTCTAAATTGCCCAGAGTGTATAATTATTTGCGTATGTGTCCCTGTGATGGACTAGCATCCCATCCAGGGCAGACCCCACCTCAGGACCTTCTGCCTCGTATCGCCTTCTGGGCCCCCGACGAGCCTGACAAGGAAAAATGAGTTAGAAGGTACCATTAAGAATAACTTCATCTAAAACCTATTAATATGCATCTCGTTGTCTACTGTTAGTCACTGACATGGGACATGGGGGGATTTTCAGGGGCCGCTAAGTAAAATGCTACATAGCAGTGTGACTTTTGACTAGACCTCCATGTTGAAGTTCAGATCCCTTGAGGTGTAAGTGGCAGGTAATTCCTGTTTAATGTCATGCAGTAGAGGATGTCTTGGCTCTTCCTTTGCTTCCCTCTGCCCCCCTCCCTCCCTGTGCTGTACCACCTTGCCCCCCCTCAGTGTAGGTAGTGACAGCTGATTTGAAATCCCCAAGGTGTTCCACCGTAGCCCAAATGTCTAGCCATAATTACTTTGCTAAGCTATATGGGCCCTATAAATGGCTGAATGTGTGAGTATTATTCAGCAGAAGCGACAGGTAGACACCACGTAGATCCACCGTGATGTTATTGAGTGTTTCAATATGCTGGGCCTCCAGAGTTTCCTCCTGGCAGGTTAACACTAAGCAGGTCATTCTTCTCTGGGTTGTGATCCTTTAGCAGAACGCCAAGAATCGTATGGATCTCCTGCGTGACAATCGAGACAGCGTCCTGGAATCCTGGTACCTTCTTATTCCGAGAATCAAGGTGGTCCCGCTTCGTCAATAGCATCAAGACCCCCCCTGAGAATGTGCGTGCTTGTGTGTCCTCCTACCCCCGGCCGGCTTCCCCCTGCGAGGTCAACCCCGCGCCTTCCCCGGAGCTCCAAGAGCTTGGTCCCGCCTCCACACTTCCTCACATCCTCCCCGCATGACCTCAGAACAAACCCATTTATCAGCCGGTGGTTCAAGAACGTCGTCCGCCAGCCTTCAGGATCTAATGGCTTACTTGGGGGTTTTACCGCAGCCCTTCATCACAGCCGTACAGTCGGGGCAGCGGCCAGAACAGAGCAAAGTGGGGGGGGTTGGGGGGGGGTGGACGATTCCGTCGAGGTGGGGGGGGTATGTGACTATTCAGCCAGTCAAAGATTTTTAAGGACAAGCCTGACTGGAACTGATCCAAAAGCAAACTCTACACCTTGATAAATCTCAACACAGAAGGAGGGGTTTTGTGCTCTGCTTGTGGGATTGAGCCCCAGCCAATCCTGCACTGTTGGGGAATTGAGCTGTTCAGTCGTGGTAATCGGGCTAATAACTTAGTTATCTGTTCATGCGGAATGTACTGATTATAGGAATGCATATAAATGTTGCCATTGACAAGAAATCTCCTTTGACATGCATCACCTTCTCCCATGGTCGGGTAGGGCTTCGCTTAATACATACGAATGAATTAAAATTTATTATTCATTAACTGGCTTGCAATGAAGGTTCTCCCACCGGAAAATTGGGGAATGGGCTGAAGGTGGGGGCCTGAGGTGGAAATGGCCGACCGTTTTATTTAGCGGGTTTCTGCTCTCGTGTTTGGCACATTCTGGGTTTTTATTGGTTTTTCCCTGGGTGCGACATCGCTCACAGAAATTTACCATCTGTGTGGTGCTGTACCCATCACAGTGCTTCTGAGCGGAGTTATAGGAATAGGAAGTGCTTTTGCTGTAGTGCTTTCTCTGGGGGAATTATGTCACATAGAAATATTCCACATGCTAACTGAATTACTGACCGATGCTGACCTCGTTAACCATATCGCCCTCTAGGGGAAGATGAGTGTCAAGCACAATAATTACAGTGTTTGGGTTTCAGAAGGATAATTGGCCATTAATGTGACTGCAGTGGTTTATTTGGGGAAGTTCTGCTAGTTAAAACTGCATTATGATTTGCACTGCAATGCGCTGACCTATCAATTTCCAACCATTTTTTTTTCCTGGTTGGGGTATGATGGCCATTTACCTGGTCAAATTGACCAACTAGGACAAAAAAACCCTCCCTTATCTGCTTTTCAGTAACCAAAGTCCATCTTGTTCTTCAAGAAGATCCCTGTTTTAAGGCTGATTTTTTTACTTGTGTGTAAGTATAGCATTACACAGCCTGACACGCACCTCCCCAGAAATGTATCTAAACATTGCGGCGGCTCAGACCATAAGAAGGGTGACATACAGATATACTACTGATCGAAGTGCTATTTATATCTGGCATTAAATCCATTAAATCTGGCATTAACCCACATTAGGCATCGTAGCAACATCGTAGCTCGACTCTTTTTCACAAATTTGTCTGTGGGAAATTTGGAGCAGCATAAATATACCCAGGAACCAATAAATGGATATCTTATTACTTTGTTTTTTTTTTCTGTTTCGACGACTGAATACATCGCAGGGCGGGAAGACTGTAAATGCAACATCCAGAACTATGTATCGCCCGGTGCTTTGGAGGTGTAATTACTGAGCAACACAGACACACCAGCACACAAGTACAGATGCTTCCGCAGGTCATGGCGAAGACTGGACACATGTGTGTAACTGCTGATCAGTACATGCACATGCACTGCTGCTGTCAGAATGAGGAGACGTGCCCAATAGGAGAGGGAAAAACATTAATTGGGGTGCTTTGCATTATGGGAAAAGAGGCCTGTTCAGCTGGCCCGGTGTTTAGGTGACCTTTGCGGCTGCGTTGAAACGTGCGCCGGCACCCATACATCTCATTAAACACACCCCGCAGGAAGCCTGACCTTTCCAAAACGCGCCTGACTCTCTCGAGGTTCTGTGGTGAAGCCAGACTGGAACTGCTGAGGATCTCATCGCTTCTCCGAAATCACACCTGTGCCTGACTAACAAAGTCTCATGATGACTTGGCCTCTGCCTTTGTACCTCTGCTTTGCTCCTGTGGGCCATCGTCTTTCTAATTAGCCTAGAAACTCTTCTTTCGGTCTTATGTTTTAGGGCTTGCAGCTACCGCGGAGAGACATCTCTGACTGTCTGTCGATTTTAGCTTGTTTTGTAAATCTGTGACTTCGCTCCAGTTACGGGCGATTTCCCTTTCTGTCATTGGCCATCACGGCACAAAGGCGGGTTTACGAGCTGGAACAGTGCTTTGACTCCTAAAGCTACTCTTGTCTGTTTTATATAGTATAATGAGACCCAAATTGCACAATGCGAATTTTAAGAGGGACCTGGACTTAGGAATGTGATTCTGCTTCCCGCAGGTGCCAGGTTTAATAGTCAGCCAGTAGCAGGTCTGAACATCCTATCTGGGGGCAGTGAAGGGGGTGGGGGGAGTCCAGTCATTTGTCTTGCAGCAAAGTTAGTGAGTCTAAAATGAATCAGATGCTTAAGTTATTTCAGTTTTCTTCTGCATTGCCCTATTTATTGAATAAAAGATGCATTGTGTTGTGTCAACTATGATGGAACTTGCATAATTCGGCTCTGTGTTTCATAAGTCCGTCCTCCCCGTTATCTCTGCCGCTTTAAGACGTAGAAATGTGCAGCGGTTATTAAACCTTTATGTAATAGATGCAAATCGTGATTCCGGTTAATTATAATAGTCCACAATAGCGCAACTTTTCCCCCCACTGTTCTGTGTAACCTGCGATATAACGCAGCGAGGGGGGGACGCCGTAATGCTCGGGCACATCGCGCTGACTTTTGCACAGCAGCCTCCGTCGAGCGCCGCCGGTCCAAGTGCGAAAAGCTCCACGTTGGCGGCGTCGCTCGTTTTCACCGCGGAAAGTCGAGCCAAGTCCGCCGTTTCCCAGCCACTGCCGACTTGTGTTATCTTAAAAATTTAACGCCTGCCCTTGCCGCTATGATGATATACGGTGTTGGGGGAGGGGGGCGGGCAGTCGCATTACCGCAAGCATGTAGCCCATCCAAGCCGCTGAAGTTGGCTCATGATGTTTCCTGAAGAAATAAGGGTTTTATTTTTGGCGGTGCCGTTCCAGCGTAATGAGAAGCGGATGGAATGGAAATGCCCATATAAATGAATTAGATTAATTGGAAGCATGGCGATGCAGTAGGTGCTTCAGACCTCTTTATGTTCTAATTATACATTTATATACGCCTCCAAAAAACGGCAAGTGTTAATCACCGTGGCGTCCTGTTGCGCCCTCTGATTGCTGTGTCATTCTCCTCACGGCGGGGGCGCTCGCTTGTTTGTTTGTTTATTCAATCAATTTTTTTTAGCATGATGTCTCTGTCCCTCTGTCTGTCTCTGTCCAATAAGGTCGTCAGATATGTTCAGGTCCAAAGGACAAGGTGAACCATCACCTTCACTGGACTGCCGACTTTGGTCAGATGGCTGCAGTGAGATTTTCAATTCGAGACATGTCTGCACACACATGCACACGCATGTACATGTATGTAACAGTTTCATTACCTAGTAAATAGTTTGTAGGGTTTGCAAACTACCCCAACGCTTCTGATATAGCTAATTTTAGGTTTATAATGGCATAATACAGATTTGCTGTAAAATTTCTTTCATGAGCGTGAGAGTGTGAAAGCATGAGTGTCACATGTGTCACAGTTGGTGACCCCTCCTGCCCTCAGCCAGGACCCACCCCCCCCCCCCCCCCCTGTGGTGGAAATTCTGAACAAGCCTCTGATTGGAGGGTCACCGCTCCCTGTCACTCAGGAGTGCGATTGGTCCGCGCCCTTTGTTATTGAACGCCATGTGACAGGAAGCCCCACTGTTCACAGCGAATCAGGCGGCTCTGGGAGCTGAATTACAGTGTGTGGGGACTCTGGCAGGTATTTCATCTGCTTTGAATAAACAAACAACACGTCCCCCAAAGACTCAATGCGTTACGCGGTGAGAAAGTTTTTCTCTGCACCCACAAGGTCCTCTTTATCCGTCTCATATTTTGTGTTGTTTCCGGAAGATTCTGTCTGCATATTAAAATGCCCCTCTGATTAAACTGTCCGTCTGGCGTCCTCCAGACTTCACGGGTGAGAGCCTCGGACGATATTGGGCGTGTGACCGGGGTGAAAATGCTTCTCTCTCGCACCTGCATCTCACTCGACGTCTTGGGAAGGGCAGGAGCGTTCAGCCAGTGTGATGTCACCCGGCAGAGCGGTGTCTCAGGTGGGGGTGACCCCATTCTGTTCACAGCCCCATCACAAGAAGCCCATAACCTGCAGGCCATCATCTGAAATGCAATCTGAAACCTGAAATCTACCAAAAACGCTCCTATACCAGAGTATATATAAAGATCACGATGCTTTCTACAGTCAGTGAAGGGGCAGTGTGATGGAAGTTCTGTGTCTTCTGTTGCTTAGGTAGTATCTTTATCCAGTGCTAATGTATTTTTCTTATCTTTAGATAATTATTTCTGTAGTATTTCTGTAGTATTTCTGTAGTATTTCAATATTCTGTTTTTTTTTTTTTATCTGTGTACCCTTTAAATCTGTTTGCACTGTATGTATGTATGTTTATGCATTATGTTCTTGCTGCTGTATGCAGCAGAACTTGCCCCAGGGATCAATATAGTCAATCTTAGTATTAAAGTCATATTTGTTTGATCTCGGGGCGGCGTGCTGGTGGTCAGCACTGGCACCTCTCACCTCTGGGATCTGGGTTTGGTTCTCTGCACGGGTTCCGTGTGTGTGGGGTTTGCATGTTCTCCCCCGTGTGGTCATGGGGGTTTCCTCCAGTTTCCAGTCTAAAAACATGCTGAGGTTAATTAGAATTACCATATGTGTGCCTGTGTGAGTGAATGGTGTGAGTGAATGGAGTGTGAGTGAATGGTGTGTGAGTGTGCCCTGAGATGGGTTGGCACCCTCTCCTGGGTTGTTCCCTTGCCTGTAGCATCCAGGACAGGCTCCAGACCCCCTCTGACCCTGAATAGGACAAGCGGGGACAGAAAATGGATGGATGGATGTTTGACCTATAAATACAGTGAGTGTCAGACCCAGCAGGACATAAACTTGGGCTCCTGTAATGCTGAGCTGATAGATTTTATTATCCAGATCAGGCAGACGGTATTTGAATCACTAAGCAAAGTTTGTAGTCATGGTCACAGGTCCAAAAGGGTCAGATGCCAGGGGGATCAGTATTAACGGAGGCATGAAGAATGAGGGGTAGGCACACAAGGAAGGACTGGAGGGGTAAGGAGCAAGGAAAGGAGGGAACAGGGAAGGCAGGCAGGAACAGGAATCGACAGGACAGCACACAGAGCTCATAGAGAAGCAACAATGGCTGACGCTGAGCATAAGGGCATAGGGGTTAATAAAGAGAGTGAGCCAGGTGTGGATGCTAATTGGTGCTAATTAGTCTGCCCCGCCCTGAGGGACGAGACTGTTGGATTCAGGCTGAGAGACCCAATTATGGGTAGATCAGGGCCTGACACGGGCACTACCCACAGCCCCGCTTAAAGCATAAGGTTACCTTCTGCTGACATGTGACTCAGAGTGGGGCCGAGGGGGTGACTGGCATAAATATCCTGCCATCTTGAGCGTCTTAGCTGCGTGAGATCTATAGCTGCAAAGGATTGTGGGTAAATGCTTGGCAGTTCGCTTCGTGTTAAAGCAGCGTTCCCAGGAAGTGCCCCCTGTTTGCATTCTATGCTGGGGTGTCGAGCTGTGATATTCCACCGCAGTGTGGGTATTATACAAAAATAGAGCCGTTTCAAGGGCGCCTAAAGATCCTCTGCGCCGAAATAAAAAGGACGTCTACCCTAAAGCTCCTTTTGCGCATTAATAATATATAAACCTAATTAGCAAGTAGATTCTCCACTTGTGGTTCTGGAAAGGATGTGACTTCTGTACCCGCTCTGTGCTTCCAGAACTATTTCTAATGCACTGCAGGGGTTCAGATCGCTCTGCGTGGGTTAGCCACTGAAAAATAAATGACGATTTGAATGAATTCGACTGAAGTGTAACCATTTACTGACAGTTTAGTAAAAAGCTTCAGTCAATATTTCTGTTTCTACTTTAACGGTTCTTATATTTTATCTCCTAATTAAGCTGATGATGTTTCTTAACAGCCGAGCAGCTTGGCCCCTCTCTTGCGGTTCAGTTCAGTCCCCTAGACCCGTGACATCTTGGCGAAGAACCCCAAATCTAATTCTGCCCCCAAGGCAATGGTTTGTTTACTTAATGGTTAAGGTGCCAAGAAAAGTGTCTGGCTTCAGATTCAGGTCTGACATCCTGCAATAGCACCTTGGAAGAGTGCTGGACAGAACTGAGCAGAATTAATGCTGGGAGACTGGACCAGTACCACATGCCTGGACTCAGGGCTGGGATGGTGAAGCAGGGTTTGAGGAAGCCTGGATGAAGCTGAAGTTCCCCCCTCACTGTAGCTTCTAGCTCTGCATTACAAGGTGGTGGTTGCACTGGCTGGTATCTGCATGACCGTGTACGTCCCGGTTTGATGGAGTGGAGAGAACGTGGGTCTGACTCGAGTACTGACCAATGGGCCCAGTCCAAACTTTCCCTGTCGGTGTTATAATGTTGATCTGCTCAGCCAAGCTTGGTAACTTCCGCTGGGAGGCTGGGGGGGCTGGAGGGGGCGCCGAATCAGCTAGATCCTGTCAGTCAATAACAAACAGCTCCATAGCCAATGATGTCACTCATGCTGGCTCAGTAACAGAAAATAAGACATTAGAAAAGACTTGGGTTTCTATGTTTTTCTTCTTCTACAAAGAATATTAGCGGTATTAGTTTGTCAAATGTAAATATAAAATGCAAATATGTAAGGTGGCCAGTGAAAGATCTGAATGTGTTAAAGCAAAATTTTAGTAGAAAAAAGCTTTGCATCTGTCAACAGCATTTTTACCGCATGCCTGTAGCTGGAAAAACTGTGTCAAACGCAGCGCACCGCGTAACACGCAGGGCAGCCGGCTCTGCGGAGCGTTCCAAGCCACAGCGCATCGAGTGAGGTCTCTCACGTGAAGCGTAAACGTGTGCTTCTGTGATTCCGATATAAAGCTGCATTTGAATTGTGTAGCACTTCGGTGTCTGGGCTGGGAAGGATGTTGGTGCCCGCGTGTGTTAAGCGTCTTCTTTTTTGGTCCCTCCTGTTTCCACTGTACACAGCTACACTCTTTTATCGTAAAGCTTTACTCTGAAGCATGACAAAACTGTTTTAGCACACCGATTAAGACCTGTACGCTTTCCACCTCACGATCAGTAGTTGGACACGACAGAAGGTAGCGATATGATGCTCGAACAAGGACGCTCCCTTCGCTGCTGTGGATGAAAACCCGGAACTTTCTCCTTACTCAGTGATCACCCCAGATGTACAGAACGTCCCGAAGCAGGATTGTGATTAGTGACTGCCATATGTACGAGTAAAAATGTTATGCTAATGAGATACTTTCATCCTTGTTCTCCATGTTACGACTGTGCGATGAATTCTAAGCTCTGAAGTTCATTGTCGCCACACAAACGTAAAGACTGATTGATTTTCAGGCTTAAGTTTTTCAAAAATCTTCAATAATCTAATTATGACGGACTTGGCTGAATCTTGACTTTGTTACAGTCAATTGCTAAATCTCTTTGTAATATTTAGGTTGAAATGTATTTTAAATAACCTTCAATCCTATCCAGGATAAGTAGATTAATGGATAGATAGATGGACTGATGTATTATAAATGAAAGATGTTCTGTGTTATCAATGCACCTTGATTCTGGGCTTTGAAATGCTTTTTTAATGGACTAATAGTGAAAGATGTATTTTTTAAACATGTTTTTTGCTCTTCCAATGATATGTAATTCACCAGCCTTCAATATGTGCTGGTCCCCTTAAAATCCTCTGCTCTATCTTTAAAAAACAAACAATAGAAAATGTTTACTTTGGGAGTTACTTTTGGGTTACTTCTGTTTAACATGGCAGGTTAAGGGAAAGCCTTCTAGGATAGAAAAGCACCCTCACGCCCACCGCTATACTTGTACTCATGATACTTTGAAATGATGAAATGATATGCGAGCGTTATACCAATCCTCTCCTCAAAACTTAACAATTAACCAGCACTGACTGGATGCCATGGAAACTGCAACATGATGTGAGAATAGTGTCTCCTTAGCGACCATGTGTGCTTTTTAGGTGTGAACAGATAACGAGGAACTGGCCTGTGTGGACTGGTGTATGCTGGTGTGAAAAAATCACCTCTGCACTTGGGTACATGCAGGGCATTGCTACAGCGTAACACAGTGCAGCATTTTGTCGTATCGTTAATCAGTGTCACCTTGTTTGTTAGATTTTTCTGCCACATGGTGCCTGTAGTGTGATATATAATTTTTTCAGATTTTGACATTTTAAGGTGCTTTTTCTTTTAACCACTGCACCCCCTATAGGCCAATGTCGTCTCCAAGCATGCGTCTAGTGGGGTGATTGTGTTCGAGCCTTTCTTCGTGTCCTTTGGCGTGTGTGTGGATGTTTCTACGTCTGCATGAATGTGCGGTATGTGTCTGTGCAGCTCGTCGCAGCAGAAAGCGCAGCCCACGCGCAGCGGACCGCAGGCCGCTGGTGGCTGGCTAATGGGGTCCTCGGCAGCCCGGAGTTCTCTGGACAGCAGGGTCTCAGGCCTTCAGCACCACTGGCTGCATGCTGCATGGCGTTAATGAACTTAAGCATCGGTGCGTCTGCAGAGGCTGCTGATGGATCTCCTGCCACGTGGCTCTATTTTAGGCCGACCCCGTCGCTCATGTAGCGGGAATGAATCGTATTACCCCGCCCCCGCCTTACATCTATTAGCTGTGCTGTTCCACGCTTAAGAGTCTTAAAAAAAAAAAAACTGAGTTTGTGAAATTGAACCAGAACATAATTGATATCGATCCACTGCAGCGTGAGAGTTTTAAGCCAGCCCAGATATACCTGGCTGTCAGCTGCTGTGACAGCACCCCCTACTGGTCTCCTGGGAGGTTAGCAATTTATCCATTAGCCCACAGTGAGGGATAAACTGTTTTTGAGATGGCAGCTGGGTGTTTCATCAGTTTGTTGGTGTTTTGCAGCCTTTCAGTAACGAGAGTTGCCGGCCTGGCTTTCTGAAGTGCTGTGTACTACAAGCTAAAAACACAAACTCTTCACCAGTTGGCATCAAGTCCCCTGTTGCTCAGGATGGAACTTTAATCCAAAAGTTTAAGTAAATATTCTGTTGTGTAAATTAGGGCAGGTTAACGCTGGAAAATCTCCCTCCCCATAGCTGCATGGTTAAGTATTGTGGAACGATCGACCAGAAAATGCCCTTGTGAGAGACAGTGAGCAGTGAGCAGTGAGCTTCACTGTCCTGGGCTGCTGGATCTGCTGCTTCCCTGCTGTCTGCCACTTTTACCTTTTTTCTAGGACCAAATTAATTATGGCAGAGTAACTCACAGCTGTGAGGGAGAATTTCCCAAGTACCATAAGAAATAATCGTTCCTCATCCCATCTGGCAGTGAGAATGAAGCGGCTCATTCAGCCCAGGTGCTTCCTGTAGCTATTTCTGGGGCCGTAATTTAACCGACCGTTAAATCCAGCTGTAAGTCAGATTAATTCTTATCTGTGGCCCCTTTTTTTTGTAATAGAGATTGATTCATGTGAGCGGAAGTGGAGAACGAGAGAGAGAGAGAGAGAGAGAGAGAGAGAGAAAGAGAAAGGAGAGTGGATTAAATGTACCAGAGCCTGTCCCCCAGATATTAATTTTACGCCAACTGCAACATTGCAGGCAGGGGTGTACACAGGGGCGGGACCACAGGGGCAGTGGCCCAAGCTGATTGGCTCCTGGAGTTCCTCTTCCCCTGTCACTCACCAATTCAGAACGCACCATTGGCTAATTATATGATTGGCCCTTCTGTACGAATTATAGCTCCTATAATGCCCCCCTCCGTAAAAAAGGATTACAGGTTACAGGAGGGAGGGCTAACAGATGCCATGTAAACTTTTCTCAGATGTAGCTGACTATTTTTACTTCGGGTCTTTGTCTCCGTAGGACGTTCGGTTACTGTCTGTCAGAATAGGAGCCTCATCCTCCAGCCCACTGCCATGCTCGTGCTCGGTTTTGAATAGAAACAAAAAGCTAGAAAAAAAATTGCTCTTGTTTTCCTTTCCCAGTGAGCTTCTAGGGCCTGCTTTTGTCTGCTTAAAGCCTGAATGATTGGCTTTGTATCAGCAGCAAAGCAAATTCAGCTGAAGCAGAGAGGGGAACGGATACGAAGCGGGGCTTCATCGCACTGCGCGCACCGCTGTTAATAATGCATGGCGGCTCTGACGGCACGCTCTGTGATTTCTCAAAAAGCTCGTCTTCAAATTCTACAATAAAGCCACTTTTGAGCATCCCCGCATTCCCCTTTAGACAAAAGCCTGTTTGCGTGCCGTTACTTAAACGCCTTCATCCCAAACCGCGGAGCTGATTTATTTATTTATTTACTACCTTGCCTACTCCAACGTCTGGATGTTAACTTGAGGTGTAGCATTTAGAGTATTACAGCAGCTTATATTCTTGGGATCCAACATGAAAGCAGCTCCCTCATGGCAAACACTTGTTTCCGTTCTGGCTGCGATTCACAGAAGGCGTCTCGCTCCTTATTACTTCTGTTCACCCGCTGATTAAAAATGAGATCAGCTGATAAGTGCCGGGTATCTGGACTGTTTGTTTTTGTGCATGTGCCTTCAATGCAATGTTATAAAAAATAAGCATAGCATCCTCTGAACCTACTTTCTGTTTTATAAATTAATCAGTGAACAGAAGGTTGCCGGTTCAATTCCCAGCATCAGCAGAGTGGCTTCACCATGGGGTCCTTGACGAAGACCCTTTCTCCAGCGACTGGCTGATCCTTCTTTTTGAAATGTTCATTAATGTCTGAAATGAAAACATAAATGATGAACTGGGCTCATGCCTAATGTTACCCATTATGTTCACGACCGGGTGAGTGACATGCAGGAGAGGACCTTGCTGAAAAATTTACTGGAATAACCAGCCACGTAAAACTCACCTGGGAGTAGAAGTGGCCCTTAAGCAGAGAAGCTGTCCCTGTTACCCCAGCCAGATTCTCCTGAGCTCTGCGGAGACTTTGCAGTGTTGAGGAACATTCCACAGCCCCTTTGGCAAGACCAGAGCGGCGTGCTTGGGGGTCTTGTCTCCAGCTTAACACAGGACATTCTGACAGATGGAACAGTGTGAGGGGAACACTGCATCTCCATATGTTGCTCAGGTATAAGTCGACTATAAAAACTGTCTTACCTGCTCATGTCAGACACAGGCTCTCTGCCTCAGATGGATTTTTCAGTTTTGCTTCCACCCCAGGGAATGAAAAGACCCCCCCCTCCCAACCCCACACTGCCCAGGGGGGCCCTAGTTTGGCCGTCGCTTAAGCGGAAGCTGTTCCCTCTGGTTACTGGCATCTCCAAGAAAACCAGGTCAATACCGCCAGTGACAGCGAACAGACAGTTTGGCTGTGGGTACAGACCTTAAAATGACCCACGACGGGCAGTTTTCTCTTTGAGGTTTAAGGCTGTTGCTGTTATCTTAGAGTTACGAGGTAGCTCTCCTTTATTAAACTTAGATTGTGGTTACATATAACGTTTCCCCTGCGTAGAACAGAGGGAGAAACTCTTCAAAGGCAATTTAAAGATCACTTTTGCTGTAGGCTGTGCATGTTCAGCTATATACCACATAAACTTACCCCCCCCCCCCCCCAAAAAAAAAAATCCATGCCCTGTTTATCCGCCACCCACATTGTCCTCTGCAGAGTGTCTGTCACTGGTGGCCTCTGTCAGCGCTCTGTTGTCATGGCGAAGTCGCATCATTTATGGATGTCATGGATGTCACTCTGCTGGTCACTGCCGAGTGCGGGGGGGTAGTCTGAGCACGAACGCGGCGCCTGTTTCTGTCAGGCGTTGGGGGGACATTCTGCGTTTCGATAGCCGCGACGCTGCGTCGGCCTTTGAGAGGGTCTCCTGCTCACATTCATTTAGGTGGGTGTCAGAAAGAATAACACTGAGCGGCCCCTCCCACGATCTGGCAATCCGGGGAGACCCCCAAGCAGCCCGGTAAACGCAGTAACGCCACGCCAGCGGCCAGTGCCACTTTTATAAACAGTTGTACAGTGCGAGATGAGCGAGATCGTCTGTCACCTTCCGGAAGGGCGCTAATGAGAGGCGGTCGTTTGCATATTGCCGTATAATCTAGCTCCGAAAGACGCCAAGAGCCCAGCGAAATCGAAAGGTACTTAATCTAGTAACTTAGTTTGTGCAGCCACACGCTGCTTATTCTTCCAGAAGTTAAAGAGTTAAAGCCTCTCTATGCACAGCTGTACTAAAACACTGCAGATTTCATCCTCGGTTTCCTAATTTACATTTTATGCAGGGAAGTATCTGCGACTGTGTGTGTGTGTGTGTGTGTGTGTGTGTGTGTGTTTGAGTGTGTGTGTTGTCGTGGATTCCCCACAGAGGACGTTCAAGGGCTGGGCCTCATTCCGGGTGTTTCTGTTTGTCCGTGTCGGTCATTTGCTTAGTTATCAATCTCATCCCACTCACATGTAGTAACACTGTGTTTGGGTTCAGTGTCTGGCTATTCCAGCTAAGCTACCTCTAATTATTTCATGGCTGCCGTCGCAGTCTGGCTCGTTTGGTGGGATTTCATTATGTTTCCCATCTCGGAACAGATTTATTTACATTACCATCTCTTAATTTAGAGACGGCTTGTTTAAAACAGACACTGTTGAGAGTTCGCTTGTCTGGTCATGTATCTCAGTGTGTTAGCTTGTTTGTGTCATTATGCCGCCATTATAAATATTCATTGTGCTGTCTGAGAAGAAGGGCCTCTCTGTCATGTACCAAGACAAAAAAAAAATGGCACATGGCTTTTCAAACGCCTCGTCTGGGGAATACGGGGCTATTAAAACAATTCAAGCATTTCCTGCCGTGAGCTGAGTGCATCAATCGGAAATGCTAATGTGTTGACGCGTCTGGCAAAACAAAGCAACGCTGTTAATAATCACCCGTGGCACGGCATTGGGATTCGGGAGAAGCAAACGGGCTTTAAAAGGTTTCAGATCACGTCATTTTGTGACTCAACCCTGCAATCGCTACCATTAGCTTCTGTTCCTACGGTGGGCTGAACATTTCAATATGGCGGCATGGCGCGCTAGCTACCACAGGGCCTAGTCAGACAACAGCGCGTTGGTGAGCAGTTACAGATGGAGACGAGTCTCAGAGGACGTGACTATTGTGGCGCTTCCTCCAGCTCATAAAACAGAGCTTATAAAACCAAGTTTGAGGTCAGAATCGGCTCTATAAATATGACAGCTGTCATGATTATGTACGGGCTATATTTAAATGGCTGAATGTGCCCTGCACACTCGGCAGAATGTCTGTATTAATTCACGCACGTCTAATTATATTCAATAACCTTTTCCCACCGCCGGTTCACACGGCAAATAGGGCCAGTCTGTGCAGACACGTCCGTCCGTGGGGAAGACAGGGACACAAAAAAATTATAAAAGATACAAGCAATTTGGGAGATCACTTCCCGTTACCCATGGCAACCTCTGTTGATGAGCAAATGAGTGGTGGCAGGCTGAGGCTCTTATTGGCTGTGTGGCATTTAAACTGCCGGAGTGATTCTTCGGGCCCTGAATAGGCCACATGCTGTCAGGGACTTGAGACACCAGGATAAGGCCCTGCCCACGGAGATGCCCCCACCACCACACGGATCCCCTTCTCCCTCCCTCTGTCTCTCCGTCTTGCACATTCTAATTCTTTCATTCCATTTTTCTTTTTGGCTTTCGCAGAGGGTCTCACTTCCTGTCTAACGTTGCATGGCTTCCTGTCCCCTGTGGCTGGATGCTACACAGGATGCTACTGGTTACATGCTTACCAAAACGCAGTAACAGCGTCTGTGATTGGTGGAAGGCCCGGGCCCTGTCCCCTCCTTCCTCACCCGTTCTGTTCTCACAGTCCAAGCCGATGAAAGTAACCGTCATTTAGTAGTTTGGCTACTGAATGAGGCAAAATACCGAAACAAGCGTTTGCTTTTGATTTATTACTTCATTTAATTAGTTGAAACATGGGAGACCTCATCCTTACTTATCCAGCCAACAGGGAATAGTCTGGGAACATCAGACACTTAAGGCACCACACATACTTCTGTGTTTTCTGTGGATTTCCTGGTTTGAGAGAGACCACAGATTCCTTAAAGGACACTGGTGCCTGGAGCCTTTGGAATCCCCCGCATGGTTTTATGTGGCCTTAATTCTCCCTTGTCTGGGGGGTTCTGGGTATTTGTTTCTCTCGTCCCATTTGAGGTTCTGAGCTCTGCGCTCCGCTGCAGAATCCCGCTGCCTTGCCCCCACTCCCCAGTGGCATACCAGCCAGCAGGGTAACACTGTGGAGAGCTATTGCTTTAACACGCTGAGAAATGGCTCTGGAAGACAGGCCCCTAGCGGACCCCCTCCCTGTGATTAATGCTCCTTGCCTGACACGCCCCCTCAACCCCCCCACACACACACACACAGCGCTTAGCGGGGACTTCTTGAATTCCGTGTTGACTCCGCCCCCTTCCCCCCAGCCTATGCCAAACTATCTTACTCCACACTAGAACGGTGGTAGGCACCCGTTCTTCAAAATTGATGAGAAGGACCCGAGAAAAACGTACGGGGACGTCATAAATACAGCGAGGCCGGCGCCGCGACGGCGCACCTCGGTGATGGAGGAAGCGGGGGGCAACTGATGTGGAAAATTACCTCGGAGGGAAATCTAAATACTAATCCCCACCACTGCTCCCCCTGCACACGGACGTGTGGGGGAAAGGAGCGTCGGCACGCGGTGGGGATGGGGTGCTCCTTTTCCTGGAGGAGGTCTCGGGAAGCAGGAGAGCCGGATGAGGACTTGGGTTGGGAGACGAAGGTGGCAGCGAGCTCCGGTTTGATTTAGACGAGCCGCTTTGGTTCAAAGCCCTCGTCAGCCTGTGATGGCGGAGTCCGGGGTGCTCAAGCTGGGGCGTCTGATCGCCCCATCTGGGAATGACGCATTAAACTTGGAATTAGGCATTTTCATGACTCCTAAAAGTAGAGCTGAGCTCCAGAGGCCCCGTCCTTTAAGATGAAAATAATTGTGAAACATGTACTTCTAAGAGCCATTTGCCCCCGTCGAAACAGCCGGGATCCGGTCGCTGCCAGGCAAACAGATGCATCCGTTTCCACATAATGAACTTACAGGAGAGGGGGTTACAATGTGCTCTCGCTCCGCCACAGATTTTGACGTTATGAAGCAGTTGCATCTTTAGGAGGAAGAGGAGGCTTGTTAAGTGGAAGGAAGCAGCAGTGCTTTCTGGCAAACTCTGTATTCCGTGAAGGAATGGAGTATATAAAGGTGTGCATTATGCACGGCAGGACCCCGAAATGTGTGGCTGACCCGCAGTTAATAATCAGTAAAGTCACTCGGAGATCAAAGCAGGACTTATATGAGGGGGGGCGTGTACATCAACAGCGGCTGACTGAATGATGCAGGTTTGCTATGGCAACTGCAGAAAGAAAAAAAACATCCCATAATGTTCAACACCTCTATCGGAACATATTCCCAGGGGAAAAAAAACAGCTACGGGGATTTGTTTTGGGTAGAAGTTTGCTGACCATGCTCCTAAAACCAAAAGGGTGATTAACAAGCCACCCTGAGGAGTGACCCCTGCAGTCTGGCTTTGGTTACTACACCTCCGAGGGTCACATTTAAACTGTCGCGCTCTCCTGAGTTTATTATACAACCCGGGTGCCTGCAATGCACATCAGAGGCTAATAATAAATAGTAAATTATTAAATTAAAAACAATCATTTTCACAAGCTCATTACGGAGGCTGGAACGGCTCCAGTGTCGCTTCAGCTCTTTAATGAACCATAAAATTTAGCAAACACGCAAAGTTTGGGGGATAAAATGATCGCTTCCCAGTGGAAAACACAGAAAAATGGAGGGGCTTAGGGAAGCGTGGCCGTCGAAAGCTCAGGTTGGGGCTGTAAATTTTACTGCCATGCCGTTCCTCGTTACCTCTGGGTAATTAAGAAGAAGGATTCTTTTTTTGTTTGTTTTCTAATAAACAGCTGATGGTGATGGCTGCATATCCATCTCCTGACTCAACTGAACACTCCACCTCCCACCCATTTAACGACCGTGCCGCTTAACGAAGGTCTCCCTGGAGATTCACACATTTAACGTGGATCCTGATTGGAGGATGAGGCTGAAATGATATTCTCAGCAGAGGCTGCATGTGGCCAATCCGGGAGCAGCAAGCCATTGGATTTCCTTGCCGTTTAGTTCATTGTACTCTCTTCTCTTACCCTAACTGCCTAACTTACCCTAACTATCCAATTCAGCAAGAAGGAATTTGGTAGATGTGTGAGTTGAGTCCTACTGATACAAACAACGGGGTTGATTGACTAAATTGGAGCAAACAACCAGCAGGAACTGTGGCTCGTCTCGGGCAGCAGTGCCAAATTAGTGGGTGATTTACTAAAGGCTATTATCTGGACGCTGCCTGCTGTGGGTGACATAGCACACGGGTTGCCCTGTTGGACGGCGCTCTCGCCATACGTTGGGGTTGCCAGGTGTGGGAGCTACTTGGTGCGAGGCCGCGGAGGCTCCCGATGGTCTTCTCTGACGACAACCTTAATTGTGCACTGAGCCCTGCATTCCCCTAGACGTTAATTTTAAGAGTCAAAGCGTTTCTGTGCTCATCATATGAAGATCTGCAGTGTTTCTGAGATCCACATGCAGCAATATTTTGCAGATTAGTCCCCTTAAATAGTTAGAGCAGGATTTTCGAGATTGTTCTGGTAATGCCCTAATTTGAGAGGGGATTTTAACCTAGTGATACGAAATTCCGAGAACCTTAAGCAGAAGCACGAAGACTGAAGACACCCCTGGCGAGAGAATGACAGAGGGGGAGGGGGGAAGGCATCTCTCCCCTGGGATGGAACCTGCACCTTAAATCTGTCCTGTCATAGAGGCGGTGAGAGACCTTCCCTAGTCACCCCCCACTTCACATTCGTCATGATGACAAGCTGTATGTTTCAGCACAATCTATACATCAGGTATGCATCACCCTGTCCCAGACCACATTCCTGTAAATGAAAGGGGACGGGACCCTCTGGGGGAGGTGTTTGACTCAGCAGGTTAGGCCTCTGTGTCTGTGATCGGTATGTTGTTGGGTCGAATCCCATCGGGCCCTTGAGTACAGCCCTTAACCGCCTGGCTGGATGGATAACCTCGCAGTCAGACCCCAGGTTTTGCCCTGGACTCTAAATGTGTGGGCAGATATGATATAGGAGCATGATGGGATATGCTGGGGGCCTTGGAGAGCCATTGTATGCAGGCCAGGGCGAGCAGAGGCAGTGTCAGTTCCTTATAGAGTCGCCAGTCTCTCTGACTGTGGCCTGCTGGTGGCTGGTGGTCGGGGTCACATGACTATGTCTGTAATTAGCTTGCTGCACTGTGATTGGCAGCAGCACGGCTGCACCCCGCTGCACACATATGGGTGGTGATTTTCGCCCCCCACTCTTAACAAGTCATGTGAATCCCCAGGAGTGTGAGCAAGCAGCCCTGCCCCCTCCCACGCCAGCCTGGTGTTCGGGGGTTTGTTGTCTTTGAGGGTGGTGCACGTCGTCCCTTTATAATGTCATAAATAACTGATGTAGGTTTAATGACTTATTTATCAGTCATTTGGATGGAGTGGCTGACAATGGATGGTCAGGGCGGTGCCTATCTACCCTTAGTCTCCACCTATCGCTGTCAAAAACAGGTACCAGATTAGCTACTTCTGGAAAGCAGCCAATCCCGTGCGAGCTTCGGCAGCTGAGCGGCCAGTCATGCCATTACTGTTATGGTGAACGCAACATTGCTGCTTTTGTAAAACAGCAATGGGGGGGGGGGGGGGAAATCGCCAACCTGGCCAGTCTGGTTCCATTAATGTGCACGAATGTGTGGTGTTTTGGAAATCCAGTCCTCATTTCCCACCGCGGGACACCGTATAAAGCGAGATTTATTGCGATCATTTACATAATAACTGAAGCTGCAATGCGGTGACGGGGAAACGAGAAGAGCAGGGCTGGCATGAATCTTTTTTTAACAATCAGTAGTAAATCAGATTTAAATGGCTCTGCTGTATATATTTTTCCCACCCTGGGAAGAAGGCTTGTAACTATTATGCAAATGTGTGCTTGACTGTCCAATCACAAAGCTCGACTGATCAATGAGCACATTACCATGCATTTTAAATTTCAATTAACTAATTAGTATGTGGTGGTTTTCCTGAGGGAAGTCACGCATAGCGGAACTGTCGTAAGCTTGGAGACACTGTTGTTTGTATCCATCAGTTTAAAATGCAGTCAGCTGTGTCACGGGGAGGGGGTGTGGTTCAGTGGATTTAACATGACTATGAACGGAAGGTTGCCAGTTCAAATCCCTGGGTCAGCAGAGGCAAGTCCCTTAAACCCCAATTGCTCCTGGGACTGACTAGCCCTGCTTTATCAAAAAATGTACAATGAAACTCAAACACTGGCCAGGACAGTGTTTCAGGTTTCACGCCTATACATGCACGGCCTAGTGGCCAATCATTTCCGATTGCACGTTCTATCAGTATGAGCAGAGTGTGAAGGTTGAATTAGCAGAGCAATAGCACAGTTATATGTAATATATTGGGATCCACACAACATAACAGGAGACATATCAGAGTTCAATAGAGGACAAATTGTTGGTGCGTGTCTTGCTGCGGTATCCAGGGTACATTCAGCATATCACGACGAAGAACTGACCACATCCAACAGGAGGAACTCTGGATATACAGTAAGAGGATGTCTGGGCACTAACCTGGATTGTATCCAAAAAACAGAATATAGAAATAAAATAAAATACAGAATCAAATGTGCCTTTTAACTTTCCTATCGCCACCAGAACTGTTCACCGGCAGCTCCACAGATCAGTCTTCATTGGCTGCTATAGCCAAACCTTTGGTCACTCGTGTCAATGCCAAACATCGTTTTCAATGGGGCCAGCAGTGCAAATCCTGGGCTGTGGACAATGTGAAACATGTATTGTTCTCTGATGAGTCCACCTT
>JAODJW010000062.1:4867243-4895150 GCA_026777045.1 Hyperopisus bebe | reverse complement strand
AGAGAGGGAGAGATGGAGAAGGGAAATGGGGGAGAGGAAGAGATGGGGATAGAGAGGGAGAGACTGAAAGAGAGCGATGAGTGAAGTACAAATGTGTCTTGGGGCGGGTGGTCTTTTTGATCTGAGACTTAAGGAATGGGGTGGAGGTCCGGTCACTCAGCCGACATGCAGGCTCAGCACTTGGTTTGGTGTGAAATTTTCCAGAGAGTCATCAGCATGTCATCGCACCGAGATGCCCGTCTTCACCGTAACAGCGGTAGCCCTGTATTAACCATAACAGCGGTAGCCCTGTATTTACCGTAACAGCGGTCACCCTGCATTCACCATAACAGGGGTCGCCCTGTATTCACCGTAACAGCGGTCATCCTGCATTCACCGTAACAGCGGTCGCCCTGTATTCACCGTAACAGCGGTCGCCCTGCCTTCACCGTAACAGCGGTTGCCCCGTCTTCACCGTAACAGCAGTAGCCCTGTGTTTACCATAACAGTGGTAGCCCTGTATTTACCATATCAGCGGTCACCCTCATTCACTGTAACAGCAGTTGCCCTGTATTCACCGTAACAGCGGTCGCCCTATATTCATCGTAACAGTGGTCACCCTATATTCATCGTAACAGTGGTCGCCCTGTATTCATCGTAACAGCAGTCGCCCCATCTTCACTGTAACAGCGGTTGCCCTGAATTCACCGTAACAGCGGTTGCCCCGTCTTTACCATAACAGCGGTCGCCCTGTATTCACCATAACAGCGGTCGCCCCGTCTCCACCATAACAGCGGTCGCCCTGCCTTCACCGTAACAGCAGTTGCCCTGTCTTCATCGTAACAGTGGATGCCCTGTATTCTGTCATTAGATGTTTTCCTTTTGTGGACTTTTGCCAACATACATATAACCTCACTTATGTTAAAAATGGTAGAAAATACATAACAGAACCTTTAATACGCCCCCCAGTTCATGTAAACACAGATGTTTTAATGGTTGTCATGGTGACTGCTTCCCCTTGGGTGTTAATGTGTCAAGGATAGGGATAGGGACAATATAAGCTGCCCGACTGCTTTTCAGTCAGGCTTTTCCATCACAAGGCAGATGGAGAAAAAAAAGCATTCTCTAGGAATGACATGAATGTTGTGTTTATGGGTTTTTGAGTTTTTCTGCTTGTAAGCGGCTGCCCCAAAGCCGTGCTGGTCACTGCTGCGTTTGTAAACAGAGATGTGAAGGGGAGATGGATGAGCGATACTGCCGGTGCTCCGAGGCCAGATTCGCCCTCGTTCGCTCTTCGGTTATTCGATCTGTTGATCTGTTCCCCGCCCACGGTTCCAGGCCTCTGCCCGCGGACCCGGCGAACAGAGCGATCGAGCCGGCCGCTGCCCCCGCCGTTCTCACGGTGTACGATCACTCGTCGTTGTTTGACAACCTGCCTTTCACAGCCAAGGCCATCCGTTTGTTTGGGTTCGACCCTGCTGGACGGTGCAACTCCCCCAGTCGGTGGGGGCGGCGGCCCAGAGGCCTCCTCCTTAACCCTTGGGAACCCAGACTGGGGAGGATTCGCAGACTGGCACACACTAGCTCCTGTTAATGGAGCAACGTAGCCCCACAGGAGTGTGCTATATGCACCCCCACCTGCCCCACCCACCCTTGGAGAGCCAGCCTCACCACAGACAGCTGATGAGGCAAAACCACCCTGAACCCAGATCCTTCCTGCAGGAAGCCCCAGCGAGGAGCTTCACCGGGGCCGGTGAAGCTTTTTTGTGTCCTTATGGTGGTGATTTCTGGGATTTAGCTCCCAGTACGACATTGTGTCACAATCTTAATTAATTTCCGTACACAAGCCCGAGCAAATCCGGATTTGGGCCCAAGGCTTCCCAGCTGAGGAGGAACATGGGATTTGACAGAATTAAAAGCGTTTCCCGTCCGTCACTGACATGCGCTCATCCCGACGAGTGTATTTACGCTGATTACTTTGTCAGACATGGTCGATGTAGCCGCTTATCCATTATGGAGCCCAGAGACATATTTTATAAATATTGCTGCACCTGCAGTTGTGCACTTTAAGTGGCGTTTTGAGATAAAAATCAAGCCCTGGACCCATCAGGTCAGTAAACATCCCATCTCCATGTTTTATTCATCATGTCTTTTCGAGTTTGCTTGTCTTCTGTCATCATCGACCCCTTGAAGCGTGGCCAGGAGCCATGTCATTAACAAAGCCACCATTCCCCGCCACGGAACCCTGGGGTTCTGCCGATCACTGAGGTTCTGGTTTTGGAACTGCAGACTGCACATTTTACCAGTGTCCACAATAATGGTACCACAGCTGGCAGTGTGGACGTATCGATTCGCCTGGGTTTGGACACTGTGCATTTTCTCTTGGTGTCTGTCCCATTCGTCGGCGTATGTCCAAAAAATGTCTTTTCGGTAGCCTGTTTTAGCTCTTCAATTGTATTTTTAATAGCATTTTTCTGTCTATATGTTATGTCCATATCTCGGTATGTCATGATTTAATTTTTTACAAATTTATATTCTATTTCTTAGTGTCCTGCGCTATAATCGACCAGATATGTCATGAGTCATGTATGAGAATAGAGGTACTTTGACTCGACTTGACATTGACGGAGCGGCACATACCACCTGATTGTGTGAGCTCGCGTGCCCATGATGGGCTGGCATCCCTGCCAGGGTGTCCCCTAGCTTGAGCTCTGTGCTGCCTGGGAATGTCTCTGGGCCCAGGGCATCCCTGTCCGGGATAAACACAGCCGGACTTTTGGTGTTTCCGCTGTGGTAAGCTATGTGGTGCTGTCAAGCTGGAGTATAACATTAAATATATGGGGAATAATGACATATCGGCAGCTGATGCGCTCCCCCGCCCCCCTCACCTGATTGGATATTTCTCATTAGAGCTGTTAATGGCTAGCCGGCTAACGGCTATAATTCCTCTTCGCGGTAATAGATTTTACGGGAGGACCGTGAGGGTGGGGAAGAGGAATGGGCCATATTATTACGGGCACCCGGGCAGACAGATGATCTCCTAACCTAATCGTCCTTCCGATCTCAGGGGGACGGGGCCGCGTCCATTTGCATTTGGTCTGAGGCTCGTTAACTTTGCCCCGGTGGGCACCTGCGGCCTCCTTAGGCGGTCCCTTCCCCATCACGACCCACTTACCAGCAGCCAATAGCGCGCCGCCGCTAAATTAGCTTACATTAGCTATATGGCGGACTGACAGGTAATCATACAGATGTCGGGGCTGCGGATTCCTGTAGTTCTGTGGCAGTATGCCGCACGGGGCCGTCAAAAATCCTTCGGGATGGAGTTGTTGGGCTGTCAGCCTCTGCAGCACACACAGGCTCTTAATTTAAGTGAAAATTTACTTCTGTCGTCCCTGTGCTGTGGCTGGAAGGGTGTAAGGGCCCCTTTGGTCGTTCTGCCTTTAGTTTTTACCAGGAGCTGCCTTTAGCTTGTGTTTTTGATCTCCTTTTCATGTTTTAAACCGAATAACTGTCATTTTCCTGTCACAATCATCCATCATTCATGCTGCTCTCCTAAAGGGGGCCTCTTGAACCCCCCCACCTATGACCTTGGCTCACGTTTAGGTGAAAGACTCTCCACCAACACCTGCCCGCTCAGCTCTGGAGAACCAGCTGGTGGCAAAGACCTGAGCAGGAGCCTGCAGTGAGGAGTAACACACACTCACAGGTGCCTCACACACTTCGATCCCCCAGCCGTCGATTCGTATCTGGCCAGCAAGCTGCCTCCTCTTAAAGGCATTCTCTTAAAGGCATAATTTTCTATACTGGCTAAATTAAAGGGGAGGGCATAGGGCACAGCCACGTTTGGGTTAGTGGTTGTGAAGGCATCACCTGCTAAATGACGAATGAAATATCTACAATTCTTTCACATCTTTCATGGGTGTGTCATACACTTTAGCCCCGCCCTCTGTGCTAATTTATATGTATCCTGTATGTTTGTCTTTGTCACGTCTTAGTGCACCACTAAGCTTGTGTGTATGGCACCACATCCTAGTGCTTAGTGCACCACATCGCTCGGGTGAATGGCTGTGTGATTGAACTTTGCTTTGTTTCTCTATATACCGCACTTGCATATAGATGAGGTAACAGAAAAGTTATCTTTGTTTCACGTCACATCAGTTTCTTTCACATCACTTTGCTTCAGTTCAGTTTCTTTCACATCACTTTGCTGCACATCACTTTGCTTCAGTTCAGTTTCTTTCACATCACTTTGCTGCACATCACTTTGCTTCACTTCAGTTTCTTTCACATCACTTTGCTTCACTCTGTTTCACTTCTACTCCAAGATCTTCTTTGGTCACCTCTAATCTGATGCAGGTGGACCTGCAGACACTGTGGCATGACAATGACATCACAGTTTTATTACCCACATTTACTTGTTACCCAGCAACAAAAAATATTAATAGTTCAGACTGATAAACTTATATTATGTTATGCTGTCACATTTATAGCCCAGTGAAAGAACTATCAAAATGTATTTATCAAATTCTCATTATAAAAATCATTAAACAAATTGCTAAGAGAAGTGTAATTAAGTTCATATTTACAGGCATAGATTTTGAATCAGGCTTCTTGGAGAGCATTTTAATTAAGGCATCGAATCACTCTAAGTAGCAATGCCGTTGCTGCCATCGGTAGATGCTAACGTAATTAGCTCCCAGCACTGTACCGTTGTCAGCACAAGCCTGGAGTTCGGTGGGTGATGAAGACCCTGTGAAAAAGTGCAGCTTACCTCCCGCCGGGGGGATACTCCGTCCAGCCAATCAGGACGCAGCGCCATAGTTGAAGATCTGTTGATTGTGGTCTGCCTGTTACCCCTCCCCCCAACCTTCTTAAAGCAGCATCCTCCCTAATCCCATGTCCCAAGCTCTCCAACGTGCTTCTGTCCCCATTCTGTCACCCACGTGCAGTGACACCCCTACGCGTTCACTGCACAGTCGGAGAGTCTCCCTGATGCCTTTAGTCCTTGCTGCGTGCTTCCTTCCCCCCAAGTTCCACCGGGGCCCATTACCAGGACTGAGGTTCTGCCTTGAAGAAGCAAGATGGATCCCGGGAGAACCCAAGAGCCCTTAGAGCAGTTATTCATCTTTTCTAAGTCCACTGGACCCACGGCCTTCAGCACCTCTATCTCTCCTTCCTGTTGTTTTAGACTTTTGTCCATTTATACAGCAACATTTCCAGTTTCTGCGATAAAAATCAAAGACAGCTGGTTTACCTTTCCTAACCTCTCGGGTGAGTGGCTGTGTGATTGAAACAGGAGCTCTGGATGGTAACTGAACCATGGGATGGGAGGAATTTGGGGCCCAGGAGTGGAAATGGTTTGGCTGGTGGGGAGGATGGACAACATGAGACAGCAAGTTCAGCGTCGGCACAAGGGGAAAAGCCCACAAAAGAAGCCCCAGAGGCAACTGGGTATAGTGGTCTTATAAAGTGCCATTTATGGGAAGGAATCACATTTTACTGTCAAGTCGTTTATTCTGCTTACGGTGATGAGTAAACTTGACCACAAGTGGAAAAGCTAATATTAGTCATCTGCGGATATTTGTAGCACCTGCATTTAGTTGTGGGATCGAAGTTGCGTAGAACAAGGAGAACTCTTCTTCTCTCTGATAAAACCTTTTTATTGGTGGGTAGCTTTGTGATTTGAAACATGGGGGTGTGTTTTTTTTTGCCTTTTAGAAATGCTGAAGGACGCAGAGTTTCGGTGCTGATAGCTGTGGTGAAGAGAAACGTCTTTCCTGAGTTATTAGCTACCAAACCTGGGTCTTTTACATTCCTACTTCGTGATTGGGTGGCTTTCCCCGCTGCCCCCTGCCTCGAGAAAGACTGCCACCTAAAATGAATCTGTTTGGTTTGACATGTTACCTCACAGTTCTGTGATCCTTTGTCCCTAGAAATGGGGTGTTTAATCAGACTGCAAAAAAAACACCAAAAAATGCACAAGCTTCAATTTAGACAGAAAATAATTTGTGCACTTGAATGGCTAAACCATTTAATATCAGGCATCTAAAGGACTTGTGTCTCCTATAAAAATCCCCTTTAAACAATAACCCTAAAATACTGCCACTCGTTAAGAACTGCATCGATCGCGAGCACAGGACAGCTGTAACAGCAGTACCTCACATGTTTCCCATTATGCTGCATGATAGTTAAAAACAATGGCTGAGTCTTTGCCTCTGTACCTAATGAATGAGCAAGGAGATTGTGGAGGGCCATTCTGGGTGGGCAGACACACGGCCTGATTTACAAGCACCGGTAAATCAGCGCGATGGCGGTTGTGAATGTCATTCTGAGCCAAATCAATTGGATGCCATTTGACAGTGCAGCTTTGTCTCCCATTAGCGTGTATTGCAATTTTTTCCCCCGTTATGGGCGCATTGTCTTGTAGAAAATCCTGTCCAGCTGGATTCCCTGCAGATGGTCTGTCCAGGCGGCTCAGTCTACCCTGCTTTCCTCCCATCCGTCAGATAGATGTTTGTAGCACAGCAGTCCTGTAGCATCTAATAGGCTGATAAGGCACTGGTTTCAACCAATTGGTCCGCGAGTCCATGGGTACCTGTCATCTGCCAATCAGACTGACCGTTCTGCCTGGTAATTCACCATCTTGGATTCAGGATGGTATTATCTTTCACAACTTTCCCTTTCTTTCAAACTCTCTGGTACTGCGATCACTGGGGCCACTTTTGTTTTCTTCTGCATCCGCCGTGCACCCCGCTGTTTGTCTTTTGTCATCCTCCTCAAAGAATTCCTTCCATATGGCTCCACAGAAGCTCTTTTGATATATGGTGCTTTTAAGCCCGTGTAGCAAGACATTATAGCCGAGAGTGACTTTGTAAGGACCGAGTAGAGAGCGTAGGTGTGAGTACAATCCAGTTTTTAGTTTACTGAAAAGATACTTTCGGAAAATATGTGTGCACACAGACAAGGATTTGGCACATTTAGGGACTGATTTAGTGCCTTATTTTGTGAATGTTTTCCTCAGTTAAGTTAAATGACTCAGAATGGACAGATGCACACTTTTAGCGCTTTATCGATCTTAAAATGACTCGGCGTGGCAGTTCTTCCTCCCTTTAGCGTAACCGGCCATTGTTTTTATTGGTTCCTTTGTCTAGCCAGTTTGCAAAGGATTATGGGAAGGACTTCCATTCTGTCTGAAACCGAGTCCATCATGAGATTCTACCAGGAGATGGTTGGGTGTCTGCTCACGTGCCTTATGGAAGCACGTCCTGTATCTGGGTACGACCATCTGGCACCATCAAGAGCCAAAACAGATATTTAGCAGGAAAAGTCTTATTTACATACTGATCTCTTGTTTGTTCATCATTAATATAACGTGATGCATGTTTTATCACAAGCATTTAATATATTTGTTATTATACTGGTAAATTCTGTAAACTTTTATCAACTACTGAGGGAAATGATCTTATGTTTGTCCATCATCAATGAATTATGGTGCATCTTTTATCTCAAGCACCCACTATTTGTTCATGATTTGTACTTCAGTAGTAACTGAGTAGTAGAGTTCAGTAGTAGAGTTATTACTAAGTATTTGTGCCTGTCAAGTGAAGTGTTGCCCAATTACTAACACTGAGAGGGGAATTCTCCAGAATGCTGCAGGATCCCACCAGCTCTCCATCATGTCCATCCTTGTCTCTGTCACACTCTTCGTGGGATTGTGTCATAAAAAGGCAACATCATCTCATCTCACTAGAGTTTGTTGGCCGGTAGCGGTAAACTTTAGCGAAGCGGCATTAATATTCAGCTTCTGACATAGCATGGTCACAGATGGTTTGGTTCAATCAGGACATGTGAAATATGCTATATATAGGCCTAATGCATAATAAACTTATACTGCGGTGTTTGGCTATAGATGACAACTGAGGGGCAAGGGGTAGAGCTACGACCATTAAAAGGTGGGGTGGGGGTGGTTTAAAGCAGAAAGAAGGAGATGTAGAGTTGTTTAATCCCACAGAGCCCAGTAATCAGATGATTAAGGAGGTGAGGGAGGCCTGGTGTTATGCCAGTAAACATTCTGGAAAGATCCAGAGGCTGAGCCAGTCGGGTTTGATTATTTCCAAGGCAGCCAAAGACAGAACAGACCAGCCGAGGGTTGGTTGGGGCCATGGAGCAGAGAAGTGGGGAACCTGGGGAGATCAGTCTACACAGACAATGCTGGAGGGGGGCAGACACAGAGCAGGGATCTGGGGCAGGGGATGAGGGATGGAAGCACAGCAGGCAGGTCAGGAGAGCCAGATGAATGAATAATACCTGGGACAGGACAATGTACCAGGTGCAGCTCCTCTCCTAAGTGAGCCAGCACTCTCAGGAGGGGGGGCGTGGCACCTAGATGGAGTTTAACAGGTGAGGGTCGATGGATGGGAAGTCCCATTAAGTTACATGTTCTGTTTTCCCGCCCCTCCCCCCCCCCCCCATCAGAAAATGCTCCCCCACTTGTTGATTCCTGTATATTTTGCTCTGACTGGCACCACTCTCATCTGCCTCGAGCTTCCTGGGATGGAGTATGGGCTCCGTCACCCTGAGCCCGGTAAGTGCGGATGGAAGATGGGGGAATGCCCCTATGGGCTCATTAAACCTGAATGAAAGGGTAGCAGAAAGATGGCAGTCACCAGATATCAGAGGAGGATATAAAGGGGTGGGGACACTTGCAGATCTCGTGCCACCCTGTCAGTAGGGGGCAGCGGAGATCTGAAGGATCCAGGCCCTGGTGTTTTCCCCTGATGTGGCTGGCTTGTTCTCAAACTGCCAGATGAGACTGACCTATGCTGCTCATTAAGTCTGGAACTTGGAGTACATCGTGAAATAGCTCATTTACATTTGAAAAGAAGACTCCAAGATCTTTGTGGTTATTTCACTTTTTTTCTGCCTTAGAACAGAAGTCCAAAGTTTTCTCTCACCGATGAAAAAAGAGCTGAGAAAACAGCTGAGAACTCAGGCCTGCCGGGTAAAACCTCACCTCATCTGCTGCCTGCCTGCGGACCTGACATTTGAAGAAGAAAAATAAGCGGTTAGCGATTTTTTAGAATAAAAAATATAATTATATACAATTAAATCTAATAGTAGCATAGAACAGCGCTCCCGGGATGTGTGAGTGATTCTGGGTGGTAGGCTGACCTCTTATTTCACGAGTCATCGCATTCACAGGATGTCGGCAGGTGTTTGTCCTGTGGGAGAGTTTAGGAACCATCATGGGACAATTTCAGAGGTATCACTGTTGAGTCATTAGCGGAAGTATGTCTGTATATTTATTTACACTTTTTTCATTCCTCTCCCCGGGCTAAATACAGGTGTCAGCCTCAACTCAGTCAAGGGCGGAATTTTCACCAAAGTCATCCAACAGCCAGCAGGGGGCACAGGTCAGCTCAAGGTCATCTTGTTCTATATTTATGCTGCATAATGCCTTGTGTTCTAAGCATTTAATAAAATTCATGCGCACATTTTTCACATTGTGTATTTGCAACATAAGTGATCTTCTTGTGCCTGTATCATCATTTTCTTTTTGTTTTTGCCCCTTTTCGTAAAAACCCCTGTACATATCGGGCTTATTTACACCCTGGAACGGCTATTTATGGCCCTCATGCCATTTTTCTTAAAAAAAACCTCAAGCTAAAACATAATGGGTCAAGTGCAGAATCAATAGCGGGAAGCAGACGTGCATTAATCACGTCTTAACTAGGAACCGGAGTGTATCTGCACAGGCTGAAGTGAAAGGTCACCATCTAATTGATGTAGTGACTCAACCAGAATCCAGCCACTGTCACGGTGATGCTTGTTATACACACCAATCAACCATTGTTCTACTCATCGTGTCTCAAAACAGCATCACAGTTGGGGGCTATGACTGCTTGTGTTCAACATCTGAAGATAGTAGGAGTCTTTTTTTTGTTCTACAAAAATTGTTTGATTCGGTTTACTTACATGTTTTGCTTTACTGCTTCACTTTTTAATTGGTTCATTTAAGAAGCTGTCATGACTCAGAAGGTTGGCCATTGGTGGAAGTTTTTTCTGGAGAAGGTTTGCCTTTGGTGGAGCCTGGCTATTGGAATAGGTTTGTCATTGGCTTTCTGCTGGAGAAGGCCGGCCATTGGTGGAGGCTTTCTGCTGGAGAAGGCCGGCCATTGGTGGAGGCTTTCTGCTGGAGAAGGCCAGCCATTGGTGGAGGCTTTCTGTTGGAGAAGGCCGGCCATTGGTGGAGGCTTTCTTGCGGAGAAGGCCAGCCATTGGTGGAGGCTTTCTGCTGGAGAAGGCCAGCCATTGGTGGAGGCTTTCTGTTGGAGAAGGCCGGCCATTGGTGGAGGCTTTCTGCTGGAGAAGGCCGGCCTTTGGTGGAGGTTTTCTGCTGGAGGAGGCTGGCAATTGGTGGAGGGTTTCTGTTGGACAAGGCTGGCCATTGGTGGAGGCCTTCTGCTGGAGAAGATTTGAAATTTGTGCGGTCTTTGTTGGAGAAGGTTTGACATTGGAGGAAGCTTGCTATTGGAGAAGGTGTGGTATTGAAAACAGTTTGTCAATTAGATAGATGAAGACATTTGTGTTACTGTTCAGACTTACTCCCCAGTTGCTCTCTCCTGATGGAGCATTTCTGTATTGTCAGCTTCTGCACCCCCCTGCCCCCCCCCCCACCCCCCCCATGATCTCCCCTCATTCCTGTGCTGCTCCATCGAACCTCACACTGGGTCATTTGTCTCCTGAAGGCCAGCAGAGCGGCGCTGGTTATTACCCACATTTACAATGTGCTGATGCACCTTTGCCCGCTTCACTCCAGATTAATGAAGCCCCATAATGGTACTGTTCACCTCCCAAATAAAAACCACCAAAGGGATCAGACACTCTCCTCGTTCTGATCACCGGCCCTACACCCGAGGCCTTCAGAGCCTGTTAGCCTTCTGTTGAAAGCTTAGACAGGAGTCACAGGAAAAGCTGACTCAGGACCCCAATGATAAGGTTAGCGAATAAATAAAATACCAGGCTCTGTGTCATTGTGACATGGCAGCTGAGGTCACATGACATCAGAATAAGCTCCACCCCTTTGTTGCCATGACAGGCTGTCCAGTGAACCGCACTGTCTGTCAACGTCTGGCCCACCTATGGTGGCAATTACTGCCAGCCGCTGGTGCCAGGAATTTTTCACTTCCTGGAAGCCAATGAAACTAACCTTGAGAAAATCTGTAATCTGATTGGAAGATCTGCAGAGCTTTGAAAACTGATACATTGTGTTTGGAAAATGGTGTGGAAACGACGTGGAGATCTCCAGCTCACCCCCCAGTTAAACTCATTTAATACGCTGACTGAACAAATAGTTATTTTTTTCTTAAAATTATTGTGTGGTGTTCAGCAATGAATTTTCAGTTAATCAATCATTACTTGTTTGTAACTCTTGAATAGGTAAATAAAAGCTCATTTATAAATGATTAAATTAACAGGAAGCCCTCAAGCTCCATATTGTCATGATTTGACCCATTTCATGTTTGTATTAGCATAGCTCTGAAAAATGATGGCGGCCATATTTCTTCAAGGTCCAGTTTTGTGCTTTTTTTCAGCCCTGTTGTCTCCACTTACGGTGTTTTTACAGTAAGCCTCTTGCCTGCCAGACAGGATAAATGAAATGTGACGTTATATCCAGGATTCTTCACCTGTATGATAAGCATTCCTATCTGCTAACATGCCGTGCACATCGACGAGGGGTGGCTTGGGGCTTTATCTCTTCGTCCCGCTCCTCAGCCGTGCTTGCGGGCATGCTTAGGTTTATCCACAGTGACGACGGCAAGACCGAAATGCATGGAGTGAGGATTTCTCTTAGCCACCCATGTAAAGTCCATCATTATTTCTTCTCCACATCCACTGCTCCCCCTGATCCTTCACCCTCCGCTGTAGATCCTGCTGAGGATGGCCCCATGAAAATTCAGCAAACTGAGGAGGCAGCTGACACTGTATAAAATTCACCCTGTAAGGTTGAAGGATAATTCTGAGAGGACTATGGTGAAACATGGAAACACGCGCTTTGTGATTGGCTGCTTGAAACCGGGCCGGCGCTGTGATTGGATACATATAGTGGATTTAAGCAGGCTTCTGATCCCGAAGTGGGTGGGATTAGTTTGTGGTGTCATTCACTGCCTGCTCTGCCCAACGGCAACCAAAAAAGTAAATGCTGAGAACAGGTTTAAAGCAGACAGTGATTGACAACAAGAAATAATCCCACCTACTGCAAGATTTTAAGCTTCATTTCTCCCATCAGTGCTTTTCTGGTTCATGGCACCTTTTACATATTTCAGACTTTCAAGTGTTTGCTCACTAGTCTATAAATGTAGCCATGGAGCTGGGTGAAATGTGATTAGTCACATGACTGTCGACAGCCAATGGCAGGGATCTTATGGATTAGGTTTTAGTAACAGTTTTTACGAATACGGTTGCTGCCTGGGATGGGGGAGGTGAAAATTTCTTTTGTGTGTCTCTTCTTTTTTTACAGGTCTCTCCTTTTTTGTCCACCTGACCTGTGTTCTTTTTAAGCCAGTTGGGCATCTTGTAGGAGGTTCTGGGACTTAAATACCAGTAGAAATCCAATTATATTGCTACTTCTGTCAGCTCAAACAAACAGCTTAGTATATAACCCTCAGATCCTGCTAATATCGGTGGGAGAGAAATCCTTCATCAATGAGGTGGGATTTTTCTCTCAAATAATTTTAAGTTTATAACTATTTAACTTTTTTATGTCATGGTATACAACAACTTAGAATAACAACTAATAAACAGTGTCAGCACTGTCTAAAGTTATATCATCACAATGCAGAGCAATACACTGTTCCCTGCTGCCCAGCTTACATAATAATGTCAGACAGTGTAACAATTCAGTGTAACACTGTATCCTGACTCTTCCCTCGGTCCAGTTTACACAGTGTGTTTGGAAAATGTCATGGAAACGTCATGAAGATTTCCTGCTCACCATCCAGATTAACAAGATTGATCTGAGATTAATTGAACAAATTGCTTTATCACGTTTAACCAAAAATTAAGTTTCTTGAACCTTCATTTAATTTGTTAAACCAATTTCTTTTGAGAATAATTATAATTGATTAAGAAATCACAGCCTAATATCGACGTATTCACCTAGGCCTATTAAAATTAGCGGCGTTCAGCACTGAATTTTCAGTTAATCAATCATTACTTGTTTGTAACTCCTGAAAAAGTAAACAAAAGCTAATTAATAAATTATTAAATGAATAAGAAGCCCTCAGGCTGCATATTGTCATGACTTGAACCATTTCATGTATTCAGTTAATATCTTAATCAAGCGTAATTAAGAGGTCAGCTGAACCGTGAAGTACAAGCGTAAGTGTAAGTAAAATGGATTTTATCTTCGATCACTTACATTTAGCTTAGACTACCTTAAATCCGACAAGTTATACCGCTATGCATGAAATCCTGTTTCTTGAAACAGGCTCTAGGTTTGGGATGTGTGGATGCGGTTGAATCTGGTTGTGCCAAATGGAAAATTTCTGTCAAAATGCGACCAGCCGCCATCAGCCCCGGCACAGGTGTCGGCGAAAAAGCTGCCGAGACAGCGAGTGACTTCGGCTGCTTCCGCTCCACGATCGCACAGGAAAGCGGCAGCGGTTTAGCAGTATTATTATTATACAATGCGCCCCCCCCAATCAAAGAAGTACGCAGGAATTATTTATTTCGCTGAAACAAGGAGCCGTAAAACCACTGGCCCGTGTCCATTTTTTAATACAACGAGGGAGCAATCGCCAGTCAATTGGCAACAATAAATACTAAAATGCAATGTATTGTATGTACATTATATACGTATAGGTTCCTGCTATATATACTCGCCGCACGGAGGTATTTTTTTAAAAAGGGAAACAAACATTGGGTAGTTCCACCAATATTTAAAACGAATGAGATTGTTTCATGCTTTATAAATTTTAGTCGATGATCGTTGGCCTGTGTGTTTGTTGAAACGGTGGGGATGGAGTTTTTTCCTTTTAAAAACGACTGAAGTATTGTGGCCTAGTATCAATGCCATTAGATCTCTGCCATAGACAGCTAATTGGGCTGGAGGAAGCGTCATTGCTGTAAGGATTATTCCATTTTTCTGATATTTACTTGAACCTGCTGCTAAGGAAGCTCTGTTGAAATAAAGATTGCAATAACATAAATTAATCATGATTATCTTTCTGGAGTAGCTGACGGAACAGATGCCTTATAAACAATCTTCACACAATTTCAGGGACGGCATCGAGTAAAACATTTATACGTATGCCTATGCGTGTTGTGAAAATGCTGGATGTGTTTTTCGAGATAGCCTAATATTTAAATAGAGTAATTTGCATTTATGCCTAAATGAAAACTGGCTCAGACATAAGGTGTCGGTTTTAATGAAGTGTTTACAGACGCTTTGTGTCGTGTCAGTTTGATGTCACTTACAAATGCTATAATCAGCATGTTTGAGAGCCGACCGAGTGTTTATGCAGATCTTCGGGCATTAAGCAAAGAAGAATAACGCAAACACAGCCGCTACTACGTATGAGGTTTGTGTATTAAGCAGCATGTCTGTAATTAAAGCATTAAAACAAATCACCTGGTTAATTTCTGCCTTTTTGTCACTACTTTTCGGTTTTATAATAAAATACGTGTTCAACAGCCTACCATTAACCCACTTGTTTCATACCTTTTGTTCGTATAAATGCAGGTTTTAGTAAGAATGAAAAATCATAATTACATGTAGGCTTTTGCAAAATTTTGAAATGACCCTGCATGCAATGATTCCCAAGGATTATTCTCCCTGCCGATTTCTAACTTAACATATGTCTGCGATCCGATTCAGTCTGCAGTGTGCTCAGCTGTGACAGAGATGGATTCGCCCCGTAAATCAACTCAGACGTAATTTCAAAATAAATGCTGTGCCAATGAAATAAATAAATGCTCCACTCCACATGTATTGCTTGTCAGCCGCTAATTGAGTGGGACGCAAACGTCAGGAGGGTGTTTATAACGCCGAGCTAAGCCTTTCCGCTCATCAGACCTTGTTTTGGTGGAACAGCGGACAAAAGCGAGGCAGGATTTACAGCATATGTTAGCCAGGCAGTTGTCAGGTCTTAGAGGTACATGATTAAAGCAGAGGAAATGATTTCGACAGCTGATGGAGTAGTCATCTTTTTGTAGTCCCACCCTACTCCTCTCTATCATTATTTTGCCTTAGAAACTCCTCTCCTCTCTCCATGTATTTCAGCAAATAACTTTTTTGAGCTGTATCCTCCATTAAAGTTATTTCCAGACCAATAGGCTTGGGTGTAACGGGGCACCTTCAGTGTTTGATTGGCTAATGTTTAACATGAGCCCGCCCTCTGACACACCGCTCCTTGAACACAGTGCTGCTTCCCAGCTGCAGCGGTTGGAGGAGTGTCTCCATAGTCAGGGGTGTAAATTCACAGCCCCACCCCCACCCCCACCCACTCATCTGCTTGTTAGGAGCTTAACACTTGAGCTTATTGAGTGCTGCTTTGTGTCCAGTGCTGTCCCGATAAAAAGAGCACAGGTAATTGGGCTGAGGGCCTTTGATTACAGCCGGAAGATTTCACCTCACACAAGGCGGGGGTGGGGGGGGCAGGGTGTTCTTTTTTTCTTTGTGGAGCTGCAGGGGAAAGTCTACCGACAAGAGACCACTGATTGCATCATTGATCTCAATTACGAAACAGAGGCAGCCTGGGGAAGCCGTATAGGGGGTGGGCCGCTACGTAAATGACCCACGGTGACCACACATTCTGACGGGACGATTGTGGTGACGGCTCTGATTCTGTGTTCTGTATCAGGGAAGAGTAGCGGTCCTACGGCCATAATGGGACGATTCTGAAGGAGATTTGCTGATTTTTGCTTTCAGAATACCAGTTTTGGTCGGAACTTGTTCTAAAACGGATACTACAAAAAGCCCACCTTCTATTCTGCATGTCCTCCAAAAATTGTACATTCTTTTTTTTCTAAGCTGGTTTCTTTTATTTAATTGCCAAATAGCAAAGTGAAATTCCTTGCCACTCTGAATAAGGCAAAGGTTAATTCTGGTTAGCAGTTTGCTGGGAATAATGGTTCAATAATTTTTCTTCTGTTTTTGTCAGACAGGTTTTAGAGGCGGGGTTAAATGTATTCCGATTGCGTCTGTGACATTTTTGTCTTCAGGAGTCTTACAGGAAAATAGCCCTTTTCCTCTCACGACATTTTCCCTTGGATAAAAGTTCTCTGTCGAACGTCAGTCTTTGTTTCTATTAGAATGGCGGGATTTCAGAAATCAAGGGCAGTGTCACTGCGTAAGTCACCTCTCTGTCATACAAGCACACAGAGCTTCATTGCTATTTCAATGGAAACATAATGCTTTTCGTTTCACAATGGGAAATCTTGCTCTGAAAAATCTTATGAATAATCCTCTGTTTTTAGACCATGCTCGTTGAAGGCTGAAAGTCCTTGTGATATAAATGACAGACATGGAGGGCTAAGACGGGTGTGAAAATGAGTGCTTTTAGATAACAAGAAATGAGCTTGATTTGAAAATGACAAAATGGCAGCTTAAGCAATCTATAGATTGTAATTAAACTGGGTGGCCCTAGTTTTGAAAATAGTCATTTACATTTTAATAGACCGTAGCTCAACATGGGTAGAAATCAATTGGACCCTGCATATGGCTGAAACACCCAGTTTATAAGGCATGTGATGCAGGAAATTCATGGACGTGCAGTATAAACAAGGTGTCGGTCTCCAGCGTGTTTCCCTACAGTATCCTGCGTTTTTTACCAGTTTTGCAGTCCTCTTTTTGCCTGCTTAGTGCTGCATGTTTGGCGAATTAAACCCGAAACTGACTTCAGGGCTTCTCTTCTATCTATGTTATTTCATCATCAAAAAGAAAAGGCCCTTTTCCCCCTCTACTCAGATTCTTTAGTTCCGCTATTCTTTCCTTGCCTGTTTCCTTTTGAGAATCACGTTTAATCAGATTTACCTGCAGGCTTTTTTTGCGATCAGATTTTGCATTTAATCCAACACGCAGCAAATGGCTTGTTGTGCACCGGAAGTCGTCTCAGGGCAGCTAGACTGTATGTGTGATGCTCATAATTAATGCCAAGAGTATCTGGAAGGTGGTGGCTGTGTTGGGTGAGTAGAGGGTATTTTCACAGGCCATCAATATCAGGTATGTACTGGAAGGTTCCACCGTGATGGAGCGGTCTTTGTGATTAGCAGATGAGTTGCTGTACTCCTAAATGTAGGTCAATACGACCTGTTGCCTCACAGTGGTTTGATTTGGCATCTGGAGTATGCCACGAGTTAGCATCAGGGGCGTACCGTCAGTTAGTGGTGAGGACGTGCCATCAGTTAACATCAGGGGTATGTGCTGATAGTTAGAATCAGAGGTGCAGCGTCAGTTAGCACCAGCGGTGTGTGCCATGAATTAGCATCAGGGTCGTGCCGTCAGTTAGCATCGGAGGTGTGCCATCAGTTAGCATATGAGGTGTGCCATCAGTTAGCGTCGGGGTCATGCCGTCAGTTAGCATCGGAGGTGTGCCATCAGTTAGCATCGGGGGCATGCCATCAGTTAGCATTGAGGCTTTCTGTCAATTAGCATTGGGGGTTCATTACCGTTAGCATCAGGGGCCTTCTGTCAATTAGCATCGGGGCATACAGTCAGTTAGTATCGGGGTCGTGCCGTCAGTTAGTGGTGAGTACGTGCCATCAGTAAACATCAGGGGTATGCGCTGACAGTTAGAATCAGAGGTGTGGCATCAGTTAGCATCAGGGTCGTACCGTCAGTTAGCATCGGGGTCGTGCTGTCAATTAGCATTGGGGCATACAGTCAGTTAGCATCGGGGGCTCATTGTCAGTTAGCATCAGGGGCTTTCTGTCAATTAGCATCAGGGCATATAGTCAATTAGCATCAGGGTTTGTCTTCAGTTAGCAATGGGGGTTCACCATCAGGGTAAGAGGATCCTTTTAGCCACCATGTTGCTATCAGGGCGGTAGGCTATGTATGCTACGAAACAACCAAGCTGTTCCACTGTTGCCTGTCACGTCATCAGGTTGTAGGCCAAAAGAGGAACCTGAATGTAGTTAGCGGCCTTTTTGTTGACTCAGACCACCTAGAAGGCGCCATTTTCCATTAAAGGAAGTCTAACTGCAAATTAGATCAGGGCAGGTGGGGGGAAAATCGTTGGCTATTCTCCTTTGTCAGATGGGTTAATAAGAAACCCATGGTCAAGCTCTAATTTGAACACAGAGTATTGACAGGTTGCTAAATAATGAAATTAGTGTGAAGAAGTGCCTCCCCAATCAGGCACTACAGTAGACAACCATGTCGCACAGAACAGAGACACATTAGGACACCTTGCTGATATGTACACAACACTTTATCAAAGGATGACATACAAACACGGTTCGTTTATAAAAAGGCCTTTCGTTCAGCTGTTTTTTTTTTATTCACACAATGCTGAGTCTGTCTTTTATGCCTTGAATTGCTGTAACAATATCATACAGTCACATAAAATAGAGAATTTGAGTGAAAGAAAATTACACCATCACAATGCAATAATTTTTTTTTTTTTTTTGCGGGGAGGGAGGGGGTTAAATTCTTCACATTACTCACCACTCATGGATAAAAAATAGACGCAATATACCTGTTTTGGATTTTTCTTTTTTCACAGTATTGGAAAATCAGAGTTTCCCAGCCAACCCTCTGGAATGATGGTGCCTTTCTGGGCTCCGTACTGGGCTCTGGTTTGCTCCAATGGGCTCCCTACGGCTGCCCACTCTAGTGCATTCAGGGTCATGTGTGTTCACAGGAAGTGACCTCAGGTAGTGGCGTCTGGTCCTGTGCAACCACTTGGGGCTGAGTGGGCTTTGGCCGGGCGTGGGAGACTGAGTTCTTCTGGAGCTCGACCCCGAAGGCGGGCGGGGCATTTTGCAGCTGCTTACGGTATTGCGCGAAGCTGCAGGTCTTCAGAATTATGGCCAGCACATTTTTGCCAATGAGGATGCCGGACACCCGGGCATCCTTATAGAAGACGAGGTTGCTGCCCCGGATGAAGAGGGTGATGATGTTGATGGTGACCAGGCTGAGGATGGGGTACAACATCATCTTGTGGGGAACGATGTTGATGCCCTGCATGCTGATCTCACTCAAGGACACGCAGGGTAGGATCAGCAGCAGGATGTAGCAGTAGAAGAACATGAGCCCCTCTGCCCATATGGGGAGCCCTTTCTTCTGGGGTTCCCACAGGTTAGCCTGGATATCCAGGATGTCCAGGAGATCGACCACCACCCAGAAGAGCCGGTTACGGATCTCTTCCTTCTTCTTGAAGGCACGGACGTACTCCATGTGGTCGATGGCCACCAGTATGATGTAGAGCACAGGTACCGAGACGGAGAGCAGGAGAGTAAGGGCCTTGCGGGCGATGGTGTCCAGGCTCTTGCGGTCGGCCTTGTAGTTCTGGTAGATGAAGTAGACCTTGATCTCCAGCACGAAGATGTAGAGGAACCAGAGGATCATGGCGTAGCCACGCTTGGCAGAGCGCACCTCGGCGCCCACCCACACCGCCACGTAGCGTAGTACGATGAGGAAGCAGACATCACCCACCATGACCATGATGCACACGCCGATTTTCCGGGGGCCATGGTTCTGCTCCACCAGGTAGGCGTCCATCAGCGCCATGCTGCTCATGATCAGGATGGTCGACAGACACACGTGAGGCTTGTTGGTTGGTGGGGGGGGCACCATTATGGCCCCCGGGGGGAACGAGATGGGCGGGGCGAGTGGGGGAGGGGGTATGAGTCTCTGCCAAAAAAAAAAAAAAAAAGAGGAGGGGGTGACAAGAGATGCCTCTCAATCGTGTAGGGGGAGGGCTGATTTAAAGTACTGAGGAGGGCAATCAGGGGGCCATTTTCCCCATGGCTGGATTCATTCAGCTCTGCCAGGAGAGGCAGAGAAGCACCAGCCGGGAGATCTTACCATCCAGTGAGCAGCGAGTTCTCCGGAATTAGCAGTGTCACCGCGGAGACAAATGGCCAACTGTCATAACGACTTGCAGCAACTCGCAGACTGTACCCGGGCACTGAAACCTATGACCACACATCCACAAACTCGAATAGCCCTCTTTTCGTCTTGTTGATTCTTTCAGTGTCAATATCCAGTCACAGGCAGCAGTGTCAATATTTTACATTCCAACTGCAAAACGACAACGTCCAGTTCTTTCTACCTAACACAGGGGGCGCCGTGGAACCAGGCATAAACAGAGAGCAAAGTTAGTGGCATACTTACTTTTTTTCTCTCCTTGTAATTTATCATTTTGATCGGCAGTGAGCGGCGTTTCCCACAGCAACAATCTGGATTGGTGAAACCTGGTTATAATCCATTAAATCGGCTCAAGGTGAATTCTGCGGGAAGCCCTGATCCGTACAGGTGTCAGATCCACTGGATATGGAGAATTTTATTTACGCCACATAAAAGCCTTGAAGCATCACACGCGCTAGCTTTCTCCCGGTCCACACAGCGCGGGAAAACTGTTGCAGTGATCAGGAAAGCTGTACGGAATATTAATTCATTAGGTGGAGAGAAAAAACACACAGAAAATCCTCCACTTTTCTTTCCACTTGAACAAAGAGGAAAAATAAGCCCAAAGTGACGACAACACAGAGAGAGAAAGTTATTTGAAGTAAAATCCAGTCAAATCCCTTTTTTTATCCTTTGGGAAAGATGCCCCATCTCTTCAAACACCCTCCTCGGCATTATCCGTATGAGGACTGGGGGAGGAGGATATGATATGGGATGGGGACAGCGGGGGGGGGGGGTCTTGTTAGCACAGGGGTAAAGGTTTATGTCCGCCCCCGGTTCCCATCAGAGCTGAGTGAGGGTCTCCACAGCGTCCTGGCAGTCGGCTTCTGTTGAGGGACAGCCCCCTCGCTGTAATCGTCACTTCAGTAGCTTCTAACTCTCCCTCTCTCTCTCTCTCTCTCTCTCTCTTGCCCCAGCTGAGTAGGGGATCGGCGTGTTCAGATCCTCAGCTCTGCCGTCCCTCTTCCAGCACCCCCCTGGACCCGGAGACGTGCCCAACACTCACTTGCTGCCATTGCTTTTTGTAGCTTCTCTTCCCTTTCTCTTCTGCTTGCGTAAATGCTGCTTGAGTTGACATCCTCCGGGGGCGGGTCTGCTGTGGAGAGTGGGCTTGCCTGGCCTGACAAAGGTGGGTTGCTGGTGGGGGAGGGGGGGTGTAGGAGTTTCCCCCCCCAGCCTCTTCCTAAAGCACCTGACAACTTTCCGCGTTCTCGCCGACGGTCTGGTTACTCCCTCCGTCTGATGACTGTGAGCGATTCCCCTCCCCTCCTCTTTTTCCTGGGAGGTGGATGTTGGTTTCGGGTGCTGGGTTGAGGTGGCAGGGGGTGGGGGGGCTGACTGCAGTTCGTACAGACTTCAGAGCGTAAAGGAAGGAGGTTCTGGAGCGGGTCCGGCAGTTAATCGCCAGACGGGTGCGTGCACTGTTCTGCGGATGGAGACAGAGTCCGGGCTCCCAGCTGCTCCCGGAGCCAGCGTATCGATTCTGTGACAGCGCTGTGTGAATCAGGATAGAGAGAGGGAGAGAGAGAGAGAGAGAGAGAGAGAGAGAGAGGGAAAGGAGGAGCAGAGCGGAGGGCAGGGTGAGCAGGGAGTGGGCGCTGAGTCTGGGGGTGCTGGGAAATAGCTCCGTCCTCCCTGGCCGTAGCTGGGAGAGAAAGAGCTAATTAATGCACATCTGTTGATGAACCGTGGGCCTGAAAGAAAAAAAACAAAGAAGGACTGTGGGACGTTTCTACGCCCGGTGTTTCTACGCCTTGTTCAGGGGGCGTATTCATACACGGAAAAGCATAACTCTGACAGGATAAATGCCATGATGCATTCTTATTTTTCCACTTAGAGATTTTTTTAAAACTATGCCAGACCAATGTCAGACATGAACTTTTTAAGTTAGCTTCACCTTTCTCCCGTAGACCTGTCCACCTCCCTATTTGGGTAAAACAGGGATCTGTCCCGATCTGTAGGTGCATTGAAGGATGTAGCCATTGAGTGGCATTTACGCAGAGTTTCAGCATGTTGGCATCCGATTAAACCGATTCTGTTTTTGCAGATTCAAAAAATCGCTCTACTGGAGAGGCATCATGCAAAAAGATTATTGACGTCATATTCGGTTACCATGGAGAAGTTTGTCGGTGCGCTAATTTAAATATGTAAAGAGACAGTCGCCAGGTCGAGATTAATGTTTGTGCACTTCAGGTGCTTCATCTTATTTATTTCCTAAATGTTAGTAAAAGTAGCCCCATAGTAGAGCGTTAACTATTGGACGGTAAACGATGTTCTTTCGTTTCATATGCCCTTGGCCCCTTGATGACAAACAGCGACGCTAAGCTAATAACTCTGTGGAAACTTTTACACTGAAAATGGAGACGCCCTTCAAAGTGTGAGCCATCCTTCCCAACCCATGCGCTTTTAGCAGAATACATTATATTAGGGTTTGACTGACGTATGAGATACCAGGAGAGTTGACCAGTTCCTCAAAGAAATAGCGAAGGGCCAAAGTTTGAGAAACCTCTGTCTTGTGGGTACATACTTATGCGACGCACTTTTAAGAACTGCACAGTACCCTAACCCTTTGTGAGCGATGCGAGTAAAATACCCTGGTATTTCCCAGAGTTCATCCGAAACTCAGAGCATGTAGCGGATTTTCTGAAAAGGCTGTACCGTTGGGGAAAGAGGTGGTGATCCAGCTTCTAAATAAGATCATGGGTCAATTCATAATAAATAAGTAATAGTGATTTAATAATTCATCATTAGAGTAATATCCACCTATCTGTGCGTCGATCTTCCATAGCAGCTAATGGCGGGAAGCACGGGGCATACGGAAGATCACACTTTGGACCAGTTTACTCACATTAATATTGTTGAATATTATGACTTGATGCAGCCAAATATGGATATTTGTATTCACCCTGGCTAAAAAGGCTTGCACAGAATATATATATTTCATGTTTAGTACTGATAAATCCTTACTGACAACTCAGGATTGTTGCCTAAATGTGATGTGAAGGCATCGCTGATGAATTACTGTATTACTATCAAATGTGAAGAGGCCCCAGTCGTGAATACTGCATTTGAGTGGATGGCTGCGTCACACGCAAAGTTAGCATTTTGCTATTTTGCATCCCAGGCTATTTCCTGAGAGCTCTTGCCATCGGTTTTAATAGGCTATGAATGATTAGCGTACGCAATATCCAATTACCTTCCGGAAGCTTCTGCCTTGCAATGTTAGGGCCACATCTCCTTTTTGCTATCTATGCCCCTGGTTGAGTTTGCATCAGGACCTGGAAAGTCAGACATTCCCAATCCGCAGGAGATGCCTGTGCTATAGGTATCGCTGGTTAGCATATATCAATGTATGGAATACCGTTGCTGTTTCCATGGCACAATATTTCTTTCATATATATCCTTGCAATGCTGTTTTATGTCAATCATTTTCTTCCAGATTACCTATCCATACACATAAACATCCACAGCAATTTATTATTAACTGTGTGAGGCTGGATCATACACTGTATTGCTAGGAAGAAGACTTTACACTAATCAATGAAACGTGCACGTGCCCAAAGCTAATTTCACAGACATCTTGCTAAATTTGGCTAAATTAAACTTGGCATGAATGCAAGGAGTCTGATTCAGAGACAGATATTTGGTCGAACAAGAAAAAGCTGCAATTTAGAATTCATTTTTCTGAAGAAGTGGGCCAGATTCTAGAAGCGAAGGGCTGTATAGAAAATTCAGGGTGGGATAAAACCCAGAAAAGGAAACCAGAACCATCATGGGGCAATAGAGATACAGGTGTTACAGTGACAGAGTTACAATGGTGTTACAACAGTGTTACCCTGATGTTATAAGGATGTTAACCAGTGTTCAACTGATATTACAGAATTACAATGGTGTTACAGTACTGTTACAGTAATGTTAGAGAGTTACAATGGTGTTATAGCACTGTTACACTGATGTTATGTTATATGGGTGTTACAGCAGTGTTCAATTGATATTACAGAATTACAATGGTGTTACAGCAGTGTTACACTGATGTTATATGGGTGTTACAGCAGTGTCACACTGATATTACAGCGTTACAATGGTGTTACAGCAGTGTTACACTGATGTTATGTTATATGGGTGTTACAGCAATGTTCAGTTGATATTACAGAATTACAATGGTGCTACCGCGCTGTTACAGTGATGTTATGTTATATGGGTGTTACAGCAGTGTTACACTGATATTACAGGGTTACAATGGTGTTACAGCAGTGTCACAGTGATGTTACATGTACTGGCGCTTTACTATTGGATGCACACTACCATTTTGGGTCTCTCTACACAGTGCCCCCCTGACAGCCCCATCCCAAGCGAGCAACTGCTAGCAACTGGAAACACACCTGTGGTCACGTATGTCTCTGTATTTGGACATAACAGGCGGTAAGAACAAAGGTAGGTAGTACACTGGGAGTGGGGGGGGGGGGAGGGTGCAGCACTGTCAGCCTATTTATGACAATCAGCTATAAAAAAACAACAGCACACGGTAATAAACATTGATCGGTGCTGATACATGTTGTTGGGTATATGGGATCAGATGCAAATGGAGGCTCTCAGCTGGGCAGCCAGTCCAGCGCGGAGGACAAAGAGAAACTCAGGACTGGGAAGAGTTACCTCCCTTTAACCTCATAACCTCAAACCTTTGACCTCAGCCACCACTTTACTGGTTCTCTGTCTGACAGAAAGTGTTTTCCCTGCCTAGAGATCATCTGGATAGGAAATTTTCCGCATCACTTTCACTATTTATCCAGTTGTTGGGAGACTGAAAAGCTCAAACAGTTGAACAGTTGAGAGACTCAAACAGTTTGCCAGTTGTTATGGGTCAGCTGGTATGGAGGGATGATTCCGGCGGTGCTTTGACACAAAAGGAGCACAGACTTTCTGAAGAGGAGGGTCCTCAAGAAGATGTCCATAACTTGCGAGCGTAAATGTTCTTTGCTTCTTCTTTTTTTTAATCTTTAAGTAGCAGCAGGCCACAGGTGTCCGTGTTTCTCAGTCATGGCTGCTTGAATCCTGAACCGCTCTTGCTGTAAGGCCGCTGAGTCATGCCGTTCGATCAGCAATTACGGAATGTAACCTCGTAAAACCTCACGTTTGTAAAAAACACAGAGCCAAAGGTGTCTCAGCAGAGTGCCAGACCAAAACCAGTCGTAAAAACAAGCGAGGAACCTGGGGAAGGAAGTCTCCCTTGAAAATATGTACATAAATATTGGTATATCGTGGTTAGTTTGACCTCGAATCCCAAGTTGGTTCCATTCTCCAGATCCATAATCTCCATGTTTGACCCCCTAAACCTCAGCTCTGTGTTAGATCATTTCTGTCAGCTCAGCATCTAGAATTAGTGTGTGTGTTGTGTTGGTCCCGGTCCAGCTTTACGCCGTCTATCCCTGGAAAGGTGAAACGTAGCGATAAACCTGCCCGTCGCTTCCAAATCCCCGTCACGTGGCCCCTGTGGCCCCTCGCACGCTTTCATGCCGCCGGCACAGATCCAGTCGTCCGGTTGCTGCTCAAAGCACGTATAGTAAAAATTGCATGTCATTTTTCTTACACTAATACAAAAACAAAACCATAATTGCCCATCACAACGGTTTGTTTACATTTTCTTTCATGCCCCTGTGTTTGCCTGAATATAATTAAAATATTATCAAAATATATAAAACAAATAATTAAAAAGAACTCTTTCAACAATTGTCCCCTGCAGCTTTTCAGAATTCATTTTCAATTAATCAGGAAGCGAAAGCTAAGCAGATCTATTGGTTAACAGCCTTGAGTTTGCTGGCTCCTGCATGGTGTGACGTAATGCTCACTGAACTTGGGGAATGTCGGGGGGGGGGGGGGGGGGTCAGAGGTGAACAGAAACACTCTAATTGAACCATTGTATTCTAAGAGCAGGAATGGTTTCCATTTCCAACTCAGCAGTCGTTCCATCTAATCAAATGTACCTTAAGTGCCCATGAAGCAATTTTAAGGGAAGATAAAACGTAAGCATATTTTGTGCGGCGCTGTGAGAGACTCTAATGCAGCTAATTATAAATTTACGCTGCTAATATGTGTGTTACTCTGCTGCTGGGCTTTGAGATCCAGGTATTCGCTCTTTTATACAATGAGCCACTTGCAATGCATTGTGGGAAGGACCACTTACCGATGTGTCCCGCATGCCTGGTGAGAATTACACACCATTAAGGGTGAGGCTAAGCCGTCTCATACATACCTTACTCGGGACAGGTTGTCCTGTACTACTGGCTAGATATTTCACAATCTGAGGCCAACCTAGTATTTGGTGTTAATATTTTTAGTGTGTATCAAACTACTTTCTGTAGCCCTGAAGACCTAAAGGGTGATTTGTCTACTTCTGTGTCTTTGTTTCTGAAATAGTTCCATAATCTGGGGAATGCTGCTCCTTTCTCAGTCCACTGTGCCCCCAGCTTTTATTGTGACATTATGAAATACCAAACCTGGTGAATTTAGTTTCTTGATTTTTCGCACAATATCATTAGTGCCCAAAGATTAATGTTCCGGCCAAGACCTTTAAATCCAGCCACCACGAAGAAAGGACTGGCATCTTTTTAGGGTCAATGCCCACCTTGTTAAAAACAGCCTAGAAAAGGTTACCTCTATGATATTTAAATTATAGTCTTTCCATAAAACTATAGGAATTGTAATAGACTGAGGTGCTCAATCACAGTCTTTTAAATAAGCGTGTGAAACCAAGCCTGAATCGGGCTGTTTTATTTAGTGTGTTTTGCCCTTTAAGTTCTCATTTCAAAGGAAAAACATTACTGCAGGAAATGAAATATAATGATGAACTCAAACTTTAATAACACCGTCACCGAAAATAAAAGCCACAATATACTAATCAAACAAAGCAGAACAGATTTGGCATCTATATTAGACTGACAGAATAATAAGATTTAATAACTACGATTAAAAAAATAAAACGCCAGGCAGAAATGAAAAAAGAATAATCAATACAAACAGAATATGATTTGCTTTTATTGCTTTTGATAAGTTCCAAAACCCCCCCACCATGATCCTAAAAAGCTTTAGATGGATGGATGGATGGAAGGATGGATTTAACACTTAACTCATCATTTTATAAAACTGTTATAGTGATACTTATGTATGAGTGATTGCCCATTCAATTAATCCAGTGAAAATGTTGCTCCAGTGGAACTGGAAATATGGGAAAACCACAAAGGGAAGTACGTGAGACTAAAGTATCCAGAAGTCAACGGCTGATTGGCTGGCCATGGGAATGAAGTCCGATATGCTGCTCTATGACGGCCAATAGGATCATCGCTATTGATTTAGCCGAGAGCTCAGGATTATGGTCAGCCAATCAGACATTCTCTAGTGGGGAGGTCACATCTGAGGGGCATGCGGAGAAGGGAGGCAGGGGGACGAATGAAGATGAAGTAATCTGTCTCAGCATTTGACTTGGGCTGATTTGCCGACGTCTGGTGCAAAAAGAAAAAAAAATGGTCACGGGAAGAAAACATAAATAAATTGCGATGGTGTCGTGGACGAGATTCAAGTCAGCAAATCAGGAAAAGACGGCGAATTTATATCACCAAAGACAATTTGTACATGAAGCATAACAGCGGAAATAGGATACATAAATCACATTAGCTGTGGCCGCGAGTCTCCATCAATTACCCACCAGAAAATGAATAGGGGCATTAAAACTTTCGGTGCTTTGGCGGCGCAGAGCCGGAAGCCCAGTGCCAGGCAGCCCACGCCCCGCCCCCCCCCCCC
>JAODJW010000062.1:4837974-4853695 GCA_026777045.1 Hyperopisus bebe | reverse complement strand
TACTTGATCTATACCTGTTCCCTACATGTTCTATGCCTGCTCCCAGCATGTTCTATGCCTGTTCCCTACATGTTCTATACCTGTTCCCTACATGTTCTATGCCAGTCCCCTACATGTTCTATGCCTGTTCCCGGCATGTTCCATGCCTGTTCCCTACATGTTCTATGCCTGTGCCCTACATGTTCTATGCCTGTGCCCTACATGTTCTATACTTGTTCCTGGCATGTTCTATACCTGTTCCCTACTTGATCTATACCTGTTCCCTACATGTTCTATGCCTGCTCCCAGCATGTTCTATGCCTGTTCCCTACATGTTCTACTCCTGTGCCCTACATGTTCTATGCATGTTCCCTACATGTTCTATCCCTGTTCCCTACATGTTCTATGCCTCTTCTCTACATGTTCTATGCATATTCTTACCATGTAGTGTAGGTTTCTACTGGGTTTCAGTTTCCACAGGCATGTGAGTAGCCTGATAGGTGTCTTTAGATTACCTGCGGTGTGTAAGTGTGTGTCACCCTGTGTGTCGCCCTGTGTGTCACCCTGTGTGTCGGCTGGCTTCCTGTCCATGGGGTCCCGTACGACATACGTCAGAGGATAGATGGATGGAAGCAAACTGAACTTCACTCTTTACATATTTTTGCAAAATATATATTTCTGGGTTTTATTCATAGGTTTTATCAAACGCGTTCGATGAAAATCCTGACCAGGTCCAAGCTAAATTTCAGAAATTGTGCTGAATGTGACCCAAATCCAGCTCCTCAGAAGCTCCTCGCTGGGCTGTGGAGAGACCTTCCATGCAGTGCCAGGCTGCCACAGCAAGCTGGAGCGAGTCAGAGACGGGAAGCTCGCAGAGGGCAAATCCGCGTCAATCCTGTCAAATCATGCCTGCGGGGGCCTCCCTCGTGGGTGGGGGCTCGGGGTCCACCGGCGGGCAATCCCGATTTACTCGGAAGATCACCCCTTCACAGCCAACGCTGCAGTCGCCTCGACAGCGAGAGGCACCTCCACATTAGATCAGGCGCCATTTCAGTTGCCAGGTTACGGGCAAAAAAAAAAAAAAAAAACAACAAATGCCTTCCTGTGAGAAACTGTCAACCGCCTGGAGTGTCCGTTACTGTAATCACCAGAGCCACATGACAGAAGCGAAGTTAGGAATCACACGCGCTCCTGGCTCACCCAAAGCTTTCCATAGGCTCCCTGCCTCCTACCTCAGAAGCCCCCTCCCCCCCAGCTCCCACTGCCTCCTGCAACCAGAGAAACAAGCCAACACCGTTGTCTTTTTTAAACCTTTAAAATTCTATGCCACCGCTTTGGTGATGCTTTGTATTTACTGCTCATCACTCCCATCTCTTGAATCGCTTCCTAATACCTGCCTTTAAATGCCCACCTTTCCAACCCCAAGGAGCGTTCGTTCCGTTCGATTTTGGGCAGCGCTGGGGTGACAGATGAAGCCGCGTCTGTGTGCGGCAGCACTCTGAAAATGAAAGATTATATATTTCAAACAAAAAGGGGCCGGTACCTATTCTCGTAGAACTAACTCTTTTCTTCTTGCTTTCTAGTGCTAAATACGCATTAAAATTCCATTTAAAGCCAGCAAGAAATATTCTATTCCCATTTAATTGCTAATCTAATACCAGATGGCAAGGAGCCAGTCACCTTGGGCCAGGATTCTTGTTTTTGGGGCCCCACTGAAAAAGTTACTTGAATGTAGTGAGCGTTTGTGGCCAACAGAGGGCCCCCAAACCTCTGAGGCAAATGCTAGTTTAAGTGGTGGAAAACACCGCTGCTGGGGTGGCCCCGCCTTGCTGTGCGTTTTATAGATGCCTGAGTCCTGCTTCTCCTGCTGTCACTGTCCCAGCCTCCCACTCCCACTGGCCAAACAGGCTCCATCCACCACAGGCTGGTGACAGAAAGGTCCGGTGCCACAGCGGCCCGCCTGTAACATGCGAGCGATTACTGTCCCCCAGCACGCTCCCTGGGATGACTGTCCTGTGACATCTGTGTCATCCGGAGAAACCTGAGCCGTCCGTACTGACCGCTAACCGCTCGCAGCTGCTCTCCGCCTACCTCCGAAATCTCTCTTCTTTACTTTTCCACAGGCTCTTAAAGGCAACTCAGCTGCACTCAGGGGTAAAAAAACAAAATGCAGCTCGTAATACGAGTTTTCTGCCAAACTGAAAAACTTTTTTTGTTTACAGGTGAGAGCGGGTTTTCGGAGTCGAGAGAATTATTCATTATCTGAGCAATTTCTCCTTATGTGATAAACACATGCTGCGGAGGTTTTAGTACTGGGGAGAGTCTGAAGGGGACTTTGCAAATGGTCGGATGTGTTTATCCTCACAGGGAAAAAAGAGCATCTCGTGGAGCAGAGGGAAACATTTCATACTCCTGTGTCTCGACTCTGCAGATGTGGCATCACCCTGAAACTACGCGCCCCCCCTTCCCACCCCACCTTTAAATGTACTTGAACCAGCTCAGCCTGCTTGCAATCAGTCTGAAGAACACCGTGCGCTGCACTGAAATTGTTCCTAGATGAGTCCTCTGCCGTTTTCATGTCCGGCTGCGTTCCCCGCCTCCGTGTCCAGCAGGTAAAGTGCCTCTCTCAAGCCACTCAAAGACTGATGAAGAGGCAGATTCCTATTACTTACAAATGCTAGGATGAAAAAAAAAATCAAATTCCTTCGGGAATTAAAAAAAAAACAGAAGAATCCTTTAAAGTTGCAGGGCACTGAGTTGATTGCCTTTGAAAAGGAAACATTATATCACAGTAAAAAGATCTGATTTTTTTTTTCCCCCCAGTCTTTTTCGGCCACCCATATCTTTGGAGAAACATCCACCATTTCCTCTTCAGTCGTCTATGAGGTGACCTCATGTCCGATGGCGGGAAAGGAGACCCTTTCAAGGGACAATTTCCCCCATTTAAATCCCATTTAAGATCCTCAAGACTGGTTCCCCACAGGGTAAAATCCATCACACGGAGGACCAGCTTGATCCCCATTGCCACAGTCTCTTTGGAGCTATTTTGTCTGGCTGTCGTACCTCAAAGGAAACACTAGGTCTTGCAGCGTCTTGGTAGAAAAGGTCACAGTCCTTATCGGCTTGCCTTGGAGCTGAGTAACATGTCACGACTATTTTGGACTATTGCCCTTTCCTGCGAAAATGGGGGCTACCAGTGGCGCTTTAATGCACAGGTTTACCCAGGCTGAGGCCCAGGGACTCCCACTAAAAAGGGCCTTTATTCATGTTGTTTAGTTTCATTTTCATCCCCGCCCCCTAGTTGCCAACTACATCCCTACAGAAAACAGTAGGGGGGGGGCTCCGACAACTGAAATAGCCCAAGGGCCTCTGATAATGTTAATTTGCCACTGGGGGCTCTGATTCGCTATTTCCTGGCCACTCAAAAGCATCATTTGAGCAGCGCGGCAGAGAAATTAACGTCTTAACGTCTTAACCCCAGGGCAGCGTCCTTCTCGGGTCGCATCTCGCTGTAAAACACAGCTGGACGTCACACTAATCACATGTTGAGTATTTAATTGCGACAGCCGTAAATTTGTCTCGTTTTCCCTAGTCACAGATGAAGAGACTGGTAATTATTCTTCCCGGCATCACGTGGTGGCCTAATTTGCGTGATGGCTAAGGGGCAGGGCTGAGATGAATGGCCTCCTTATCGTGGTGAGAAATTACTGCCAACGAGCCTCTAAATTATGATGCCGCGAATCACAAAACAAAAACAATGCTGAGCTTTTTAAATTCTTTGTTCTTGAGCTAATTTTCCACTTCAAGTGGGCTGCACAGCAAGGAGAAGAGCATTTATTTATAGCTTGAATGTACTCTGAAGCGAGTTAACCATGATTTCATAAAGCCCTTTGGTTAGTCTGCGTTAGAGAGTCAATGGCGAGAGTCAGCGTTGCTGAGAGTCAGCATTACTCAAAGATGGTTCCATCAGCAGAGACTCATGTCAGGAGAAATCCCTCTTGTCAGGGCTGGTCAATCCTATAAGCGCCATATGTGGCTGACTGGGGGCCTTCTGAGGAGACGCCGACCTGGGCAGTCGATTTCACGAAGAGAAATCGGGTTGATCACAAGCCAAGAAGGTCTTGTGCCCTCTGTGTGCCATAGAGAAGAGCCATAAAATGAGGGGTGCCAACATGTCAGGGGGCATGGACCTGCCACCCAGTGTCACTTTGTTTCAGGCAAGGGGCACTGGCAATAATGCTCACCCAAGACATCACACCAGCAAGGACTGGCCCTGTCTCTTGTGTGTATCGAAAGGAAGTTCACATTGAAACTTCCTACATAATTCATGGGCTCCAACCCAGTGCACCCCAGGAAGCCTGCGGTAGGCTCCAAGCGGCTCTCCATGGTGAGAACGGTATAGACTTATATGCAACAGAACTGCTGTATATGAAATGATGCATATAGTACATGTTGTGCTGCCGGTAACCTTGTCCTAGACTTTCCCAAGTTTATTTCCTTTCTTCACCCACAATATTTTGTTGGGTTGTTCTTCTCAGAATCTGTTCCGGCCTTGGTTGTCCATTCCCTGTTTGGCCAGTTGGTGTCACTGGCCAACCCGTTCCCCTAGTAACCCTTGATTTTGCACCTTAGTGTGTTTCCCTGCTCCCTGGGCAGTCGCATGGCTCAATGGGCTGAGCATGTGGCTAAATAATGTCCATTTCTGTGTTTGTGGGATCCAGGCTGGCCTCTGCCTTATCTATGTTGGACTTTTTGCGATTGGTTTTCTACTCCCCTTGTTAATTGTTTTCTCGTGTTTTAGTATTTTAGTATTTATTCTGGTTGTTGTGTTTTAAATCCTGGTTTTCCCTTACTGTCTTCAGGTTTGTAGCTGTCTTGTTCTCCTTCTATCTCCTGTATTATTGTTTTGTAATCTTTATTGCATGTTGATTTCTTTATGACCCCCACCTGTTCCTTGTTGCCCTTAGTCATCAGTGTTTCGTTTGTTCAGTTCACGGCTGCCCTTGTCTTCTCCTTATTATCTCTGTGTATTTAAGTGCCTGCCCTTACTTTATCCCTCAGTTGGTCATTGTGTTTGCTCCTACTTATATGTATGCGCTGTGTTAGTTCTCGCTCTGCTCCTTGCTTTGTTTTAGACCCCACGTGGCTCCTTTTGTTTCTTGTTTGTTTTTCATTTCAGTTTCTATAAAGTCCCCTTTTGTTTGTAAACCACGACACGGATCGTCCGCCACTCCGCCATGCCCCACCGTAAGAGTTCTTGCTTTTTTCCCTGTCCTACATACCCTTGAAAAGGATTACACCATGATGGATGGATGGATGGATGGACATTATATGCACACTTATATATATATACACAGACACACGATGATCAACATTTCCAGTTAGTTATGCTTCAACCTTTTCTCATATTTTAATAATTAGTATTGTGTCAAGGGTGCAAACTTAACAAATACCCGGGTTGCATATATAGTGGAAGATGCATGACATACTGGTTGCCCAGGTAGCAGCGAGTGAGAAGCATGTCGTGTTTATTGTTTTGGGGGAATTGTGCCCTGTGTTCTGTAGGGTATGTGACAGTGCATTTGTCATCAGTGATGTTTGTGGGGTCAGATTGTAAAGTACTTTGATAGTACTTCGGGGGAGGGGTGCAAGGCCTGCCGTGTGACGACACCACAGTGGGGGAAATCTGCAAGAGAAGCGGTCGGACTGCTTTACTGTGGTTGCTGGTGGATTGTTTCCATGGAATTTTACTATTGCTCTTTTTTGTTTGATCACACTTGTTTGTGGAAACTGCAGCAAGCCGGTGTGACTGTAGTATTATGGCACAGTACCTGCCAGGAAGACTGAATCTGTGTTGAACAATGACATTGTAAATATTGCTGTACTTTCTTTCCACGCTCTTGCACTCTGGAGTTGGGGGAATAAAATCACCGTCACCATCAATGTTGTTTGTCAAAGGAACCCTGCAACTGTATTTTTTTAATGCTTTTTTGTACCGTGTGTGTTATTCATTAGTATATTCCTGCATTTATCCCGGCCGTTGTTTGAATTTCTACCCTGTATTTGCTCCTTCTCCTGCCTTTTCCTCCCGCTGATTCGCTGATATCCTGAATGTCAGCCTGTCTGCGAGAGGTCTCTGTTTGCTTGTCGTCTCTCCAGCGGGGTCTGAGTCTCTCCGAGATTAATCTCATCTGCATTCCTACCAGGCAGTGGAACCCGCCACCTTGAATTTATCGTCATTGTTGAGGGCACAACCTTCTACAAGGCTGCTTAGAAACTTGGGTATCAGCCTTGACATCACCATTTACCCCCACAGCACCTGGGATGTACAGATCTGATCCTCCCAACATCAGAACTCACATGTTCCTATCAGCCCGGTCCCGGAGGCTCCTGGCTCAGGTTCTGTCCTTTCTCTGTAACCCCCTTGTGCCTGGACGCTCCATATGTGCTACCAAAACTTTTAAACTGGCACAAAACACAGCGCTTCCCCTGGTGTTTGTGTCTCTGCCCCATTTCCCTACGCAATGGTTCCCAGTTGCGGCCGGTGTTTGTAATTCTGTCCTACCGAGCAGAAAAATACTTCAGACATCATTGTCTACTGGGACATCATGTAGCCCCTGCAACCCAATGAGCATCATCTGAGCGCTTCATTGGTCCACCGAACCACATCTGCAGTATTTTCCACCTTCATCCTCAGTATTGCGAAACACACTAAAGACTCATGTTTTCAGATTGTAGCTCAGGCTTTAGAGTAAGATGTAGCGGCCAACTGTACTATCACCTTAATGCTAATGCTAATGCTAATGCTTCAACCTGCTCACATGATCTGGATTTGGATTTTCAAGCCGTAACTGACCCCGTGCTTAGGAATAAACCTTTCATCTGGGAACCTGCAACATCACATCAACTAACACAGGCAACTTTAAACATCTCATCTGTATTTCATTCTGTGGCATCAAAGATTTTGAGAGTCTGTGGAATTCAATCCCAGAGGGCAGGGAAATAGGAATGAATGTTTGGGGTTTGTACTGAATTTTCCTTGATGTTAAAGACAAGCCGCACAAATTTCTGCCGGCGTGGAAAGCCAGCGTGTCCGCGGCAGATGAACAGGAGTGTATGTGGATTTCACAGATCCATACGGCTCCTTGTGTGCATTCCAGCGTTCCTCCATGATGCGGGGAACATTAAAAAGCATCAGAGAAGAGGGATAACGTATAGGGAGATGAGAGCAGCACACGCTGGACAGCACCTATTCTCCCTGATCTTTTGAAGCCTCACAGGTACAAAAACAAGCACTAAAACTACTGATATCTTTACCAGCAGATAGAGCAGCTTCTGAATTACCTGGAAACAGAGGTGCTGCACAACAAAAACAAGGTCACAAGGGACTTCAATGTAAGTGAAAGGACCTTATTAAATGCTCAACACGGAAATGGAGAGACTTTCGCTTGAGAATGTCAGAGTGACCTTAATGTCCCCAGTATCTCCTCTGTACACTGCAGTGAAGGAAGTCAAAGTCCCGTCTGTTGACCTTGTGGTATAATGCAGTCATGAATTTCTGGTATGCTTTAATTGCACTGTAAAGAGCTTACAGTCTTACATAAACACTAATGATGTTACCTCATAGAATCCCCCATGACGCAAAATTCTGTAAAATTCTTTGCTTAGTCTGTGCTAAAATATTTTTATTCTGCATTATAGCTTCCTGTTAACTTTCATTTGCAAACTGTGCCCCCCTTCTGTCAAGGAACGCTTCAGACTTCACAAACCCTTTAATGTATTTTCATGTTTATTTGCAGACACACTTCTTCTTGTGCAGGCAACTGCATTTAATAAATGCACTGTTTTGCATAGACTTTTCAGCAATTTCTTTCATAATTCTTCTTCACTATAAACAGAAATAGAATGAATTTATGTAGATGAAAATTATTAATTATGTCAATCCACTTAAAGAGATTGAAATACAGTGGAATCCAAGGGGTTTAGATCAGGCAAAATGTGTTATATAAATGTATGCTATAGATTCTTCTGGGTAGTCATTTAACTCTGAGAGTATCATATCTGATCGAGATGCTTTCACCCAACCTGATTGAATAAGCAAAAGTCTATTAGTGCTCCATTGTCTGTCAATTTCGGCTAATATAAGTCCTTGGTTCATTTGACTACCAAAGTTGATTATGCAAACCTATAGCCTCCAGCACAAGAAAACCACCCACTAAGTGGCTTGATTAGGACTGTCAGCCAATAACCAACAGGCTAGGCATGGAACAGCCAATAACAGACTAGTTTCGATAGCTACAGACTTTTTGCAAGCTTCGGCCAACTTTGTGGTAACAGATCATGCTGTGTTCAGTTAAATTATATATGTCCTTTTTCCACTTGAACATGCATATCTAGTCCAGTGGTTCTAAGGGTGAAATGTACCCTATGAATTGGTATGATAGCTAAATCAATATTCATAGGTAGGATTTCTATAACTAGATTACTTTTCCTTTTTTCAGTTTTTTTCCCTAATAAAAACTTTCATTGTTAAACATTACTTTCAGTCCATGTATGTGTGCCCGTATTTACCAGGAGGAAAGGTTTCCTGTTTTAGAGATGATGACAAATTACAGCGATACAAGAGAAATATGACAGGGGACACAGTGAAGGTCACCAGAGGTGAAACGTAAAGGTGAAATCCTGTTTTTCATCATTGAGTGATGGAGGTACATGCTGAACAAATGCCAGATAGGATGTGACACAGTCACAGTGGCATTCATCTCAGCTTGTGGATCTCCAACCTCACGTGGGACCAACACATGTGTGTTGTAGGTGGGATCGAAGGCGGCTGCAGAGATTTTGTTCCGGTCGTTTGGGATTACATTTGTTTGTTTATGCTTGCGTCTTCTGCCCGAAACCGCAGCACTTGGGTCAGGTGCGCCGGGACGTGCTGGTTTGTTCATTTCCGATCCACGGTTGTGGTCTACAGCCATCTGTCGTCTGCTGGGGCTTCCCACACATGTCTGTCATCCACTGCACACCACCATGCTTGACCTGTGTGGTATGCCGCCTCGGCATGGACACCAGCCAAGCTTCTCACATCTCTCCTCTCCCCGGACTCCACTGACTGCTGCTCAGACTTTTCATTTAAGTTTCTGCATGTTCCTGCTCATTCCAGAAGCCCTTCATTGCTTGCCCAAACAGACCAAGAGGCATTCAATGGACTGACTACTGATCTTGTCCGTTGTCTCCAAACCCAGTCCTTAGCGAGACTCCAAGACAGTCCACAGCTCCCAGTACACCTGTATCAGATATTTATTGTCCTTGATTGGCTGGGAGCTGGGAGGGAGCAGAAATGTGGGATGTCGAGGAATCTCTGAGGACTAGGTTGAGTAACTCTAGCCTAGCCTAAGCCTCACTGTTTTTTTTTAAGTTATCCTGTTCTGCATGGGTATCGCCCACAGATGGCCCTCAGTGGGCTAAATCAAGGCTGAATTCCAGAATTTAAAAGCTACAATTAAATCACATGTACTTTTTATTCTCATCTTCCTCATGCTACCATACTAGACTCGAGGAGGTGCAGCTTGGAGCTCTAGCAATGGTTCTGCATTTCAACAGCGATGCATGTGGTAAGACGTGTGTGACTGTGCTAATGGGGGTGCAAACTGATTGAGGGGCTGTGAAACTGATGTTTCGGCACCTGTTGTTCCTTTCGAAAGCGGGTAAAGTGAGGGGTTGAGGCTCGATTTCTGTCTGCTTGTCTGCTCACTGCGTGGAGTTTGTACTGTATGTTCTTCCCACCCTCATGTGGTTTCCTTCTGTGGCCCAAAGGCATTTGATTTATGGGAACTGGTGACTCTAGCTGTATTTGTGTGTGTGCCCTGTGATGACCTGGCATCCTGTCAAGAGGGTACCTTGCCCTGCTTATGGGACGGGCGCCAGGCTCAATGTGACCCGGCAACGGATGAGGAAGTATCCGAACGAATGTATGGCTGGATCCCCTGTGATTTTCTCAGCCTGTAAGTCTCTGCACCAGCCGATCGAAGATTCCCAGCACCTCCTTCCACCCTCCTATTCCTGGGCAGCTCCTCACGCTGCACCACGCACACTGGAGCCGGTCTCAAACTGAAGTGTAGCACACCTAACTGACACAGGAGACCTAAATTTACATGTTTGCATTTTCTTTTTTGCTATTGGGCGGTGGCTCACACACGTATGGGTGCCATTCCTCATTACCGGGTATTTGCATCACTGCGAGCGCAGATCTATTTGCTGTCTAAGTCGTTTACCGTCTCCCTTTCGAACACGTACCCAGAAATGGCACCAGCGTTCTGTCGAGTTCATTGTACCTCGGGGGTTTAATTAGTCGAGAACAAGAGAGAGCAGGGTTACACGTGTGTTAAATTGCATCAGTCTTAATCTCTCACAGATTGGCAGAGGACCCAGGCGGTTAACCCTCCGCCACGTGCCCTTTCACCCGCCGTCACTGAACCGAAATGCCAGCGTGAACATTTCAAAGAGGCAAAGCGAAGAGCAGTGAAATTAACTTCCAATGATGCATGATAAAGCAGCGTCTGACCATCTAAGGGTTATGAGAACGTTCCGGGAGCGTCAAAGCACTAGTTGGGCTGTTCGGAGTCTAAACACAGCAGAATCAGATGGGCGTGGCTTTGCTGTATATTATAGTTAGGGAGCTTTTCCTGAGCTTTTACACACAGGCAGCGGTGGATTTACCGTAAGGCAAAGGTAGGCAGCCACCGGGGGAACCTGAAAACTAGGGGCCCCATGAAGACAGAATTTACAGAAGTTATGTTTAAGGATATAACATAATTTGACCAATGAAATTATAGCAACATGTCTGTTATTGGCATTTTTAGCAAGTTTTCAGGACAGACAAAGTTGTCCCCCCTGTCCCAGCTTAAAGGACTATTCCTACTTTGATATTTATCACCAGCCAGCTTTCTTTTCACACCGGAGTGTAGCGCTAGGCTACTGGTTGTTTCACTGCCATGCGAACTAGCACATAGAAATCTAACAAGAGCAGAAAACAGTGCAAAGATACAAGACTATGCCTGCACCTACCAATGTGGACACCGAGGTCAAGTCCACAGGATTTTTCTTGCAACTCCAATAACCACAATCCATTGCAGGACACAAATAGGAAGGTCTAACACTTTCAACCTCAGTATTTTAAAAATCCTCGCTACGGCCCTGTGCAAGAATAATATTACATATCCCATGGCACTGATACTACCCTACTGGAGTGGTTGTGGTAATTTATTCAAACATTTACCCTAGCCTTAGGGGCAGAATAAGGCATGGGCTACAGTCTAGGGCAGGGGTGGGCAATCTTACCCGCAAAGGGCCGGTGTGTATGCAGGTTTTTGGGATAACCTTTAGGTCAGCTGTTCAAACCCCGGTGTGAGGACTCCTCAGCCAATCAGTCCTCTAATTAGTAATCTAATTAGGAAGTTGCAGCGAAAACCTGCATACAAGATTGGCCACCCCTGGTCTAGGGCCACGACAAATGATGGAACTTTTTTAATTAGGACAATCGATCCCCCAGTGCGATACCCCGCTCCCCCCAATCAGCAAATTTTACCAACAGAACGCCAACCCCCACCCTGATCAGTAAGTGTTACCACTGACACCCCCAGCTTTGATTAGCATATTATTGATGTTCCATCATTTTTAATTCCCTCTGGTTTCTCTTTCAGCTCCAGAAAATAGCTGCAATGGCCCACTTAGGTGCCCCTACCCATGTCAGTATCGCGCCAGGAGTGAAGTTAGTCCATCCCTGTTCACGGGGACATATCAGGTCATCATTATACGATTACGTTTTCAGAAGCTTCGAAAGGTATCTGAGAAAGAGATGCGTACAGACAGGGAGAGATTCCCATCTGAATAATCTCCAAGCAAATGTGTCATACTTGTAAATCAGTGTTTCCCAACCCAGTTCCTGGGGAGTCCCAGACAGTCCATGTTTTTGCTCCCTCCCAGCTCCCAGCCAATCAAGAACACCTAATACCTGGTATGGGTGTGTTGGGAGCTGGGAGAGAGCAAAAACATGGACTGCCTGGGGATCCCCAAGGACTAGGCTGGGGAAACACTGTTGTTGATTTATTAAATTAGTTCATTCTCTCACTTATTTACCTTCTTTATCCAGCTTGCTAAGATGCATAAAATATTTAATTAGATCAGGTTTGCTGTATGTTCCAGTATATTCTGCCAGACTGCTAGGTGCTACCCTGCCCACCAGTATTATCTGGCTCCTACTAGTGACACTTGCTAACTAGCTGTGTTAATATGCTGAAATGGGACGACCCGCAGGCTGCGACTGATATAAAGACATATCTGCTTGCCATCAGCTCTGCGTGACGGAACAGGGTAGGGCGTGGGATAATTGCTCTGTAATTGCATTCAGCACGTGCTCTCTGGCCCATTTGGTGCCAGCTGTCATCACCGGCATCCCGTCTCCTGCCCGGCTGGCCACTTGTGTGCCTGACAAGCGTGTCGCAAACGATGGCCCACCTGTGCCCTCCCCAGGGCCTCACTTATGGTAAATAAAAATTGCTATGGGCATGCAGCTGCTATTTGCTGTCTGTATACACTGGGGGCAGTGGGGGATCCCCTAAAAAATTCCGAATGATATCTCCGTCTGAGTTTTTTCCTTCCGCTGTCCTTTGGCATTTGCACATACCGCTGCCCGGATCCCTCAGAACCTGGAAGAATGGAGCAAGTAAGACAAACCTCAAGTCCCCTTGATTACCCCAAGGAGAAGGTGAAGAAGTCAGTTTGGTCCACTGGGTACTGTGCTCTGGTGGTCTCTTGCCACAATGGTAACATGTGATGAAACAGGTTTCCATGCTGGATTTTTTTAACGTGCCCACTTGGAGGGTCTCTATTTTTTTCCCTGTTCTTTAGTGCAATCAGCTGGGCTGCTGACACATTACAGGAATTGCAATATCCGTGGAATCAATCTGCATTAACGCACTTCGCCAAAAGCCTTTGAACTGTCGCATCTTCTATCTTTATATTCTTTCTTTGCATATTCTGTTTATATTCTTTATTGCGCTTGTATTTTACCTGACCATGGTTCAGACACACGGCTGCCATTATATGCATGGAAAGGAATTGTTTTGTCTTAAACCAGTGTTTCTCAAACCAGCCCTCAGGGACCCTCGGACACTTCCAGGGAATTGGGAGGGAGCAAAAACTTGAACCATCTGGGGGGGCCCCGATCACTGGTATGAGAAGCACTGCCTTACACAGTTCACAGGATTATTGACATGGTCACGAGGCACCCATTGCCTCCTGGGAAATGCACTTGTAAGGGTAAGGTGACCATTTTTCCAGAAGTAGGAATCTGGGCTTTCTTCTATTAATTCATGAAAACATTGATGTCTCATGCACGTTAAGAAATCTCACTTTGCTTTCCTGTATATTTTCTTCCAGTTCTTGATAATGTCTTAGGCAAGGTTACACTTACATTTATTATTTTGGCACAAAGACTTTTTCCATTATTTCAACCCATTTATGCATTTTAGTAGCTTGGAAAGTCACAGATCTGTAAATGTTTGAAGCATTTGATTAAATCAGCCCCTAAAAATTTACTTGCCGAAATAGAGTGTGCAAAAAACAGCGTGGTTCCTCAGAATCTAATTTTTATGGGATCGCTCACTAAGAATGACAGACAAAGATTCACCTAATTAGTTAAATATGACTGGATATTACATGAAGCTACTTGAAAGTTAATAAATGCTAATTGATGTACACAATCTGTGGTATGCTGAGAGATACTACATACATCTCCAATTCCCCCTGGGGAGGGGTCAGAAAGCAGACCCACGTTATCTTCAGCCGGCTTGGGCTGGGGGCGGGTTACTCTCAGCCAGAGGTTAGCCAGTCTGGATTCTCACTCCCAGGAAACTGATCTTATGCTGCCCGGCTGCCTGTGGACATCTTGGATCAACGGGCGCAGGGTCAAGATAAGTTCCTCCAGAGTTGTCAGGGTGAGGAAGATCTCACTGGAGAAGCTGGGATGGTGCTGCATGCAAATCTAGTGTTTGGGTAATTTTGTCGTATGTATCTGATGCCTGTTGGTATCACAGGTGACTTGCCAGTATCTCATTCGAGAGAATTTTTTTTTCCTGCTGTCATGCTGAATTTTGCCTCGCAAAGCTGAACAGTACCCATTTGCATTTCAACAATACAAAGACTCTAAGTACACCTTGAGGTTATGTAAGTACTGCATTATCTTATGCACTGGGAAAGAAATGTGACAGTTGACCTGGCCCCCCACAACCCCCCAACCTGAACCATATAGGGCTGGTTTGGGATGAGCTGGATTGAAAAGTAAGAGCAAGATAGCCAACTTGTGGCCAGAACTTGTGGAAACTCCTTCAGGACTGTTGGAGAAGCATTTCCAGGGGGCTACACCTGGAAGCTTGTTGAAATAATGGCAAGGGTCTACAATACCGTCATTGAAGCAAATGGGGCTATTTTGATGAGCCTAAAATCTGAAAATATTTGATATGTGGAACATTTCTCTTGGTTGTTGCAATATTTAATATGTATTATTTCATTGTCTTGAGGCCTTTTACTATAAAATGAATAAAGGAACTAAATTAGAGACAGATGCATTAAAAGCAGGTTGGTTCAGTCTGTTGATTAGTATTATACGGTAGATCTTGTCAGTGCTGGTGATCGAGCAGGGATTGGACGGCTCGGGGGGGGGGGCAGGTAGAGGCTATCAAAATCAAGATCCTCTCACTCCCACAGATGGTGCTGTGGTTAAGGTGATGAATTTTGGGGGGGGGGGTGAATGATACATTAAAATATCAGTGTTGGCAAATCTGCACTAAGCCAAAATGCACAGATTGTACAGCTGCTGAAAAAAATTAATTGTTGGGGTCTTTAAAAGTGACTTCCAAGCAATCATCCAGATGTTTCTTTGGGGGTCGAGATGAGGCACGCGGGAGTTTCGGGTATTGGTATTGGACGGTTTGAGATTCTTGTCATGACCAGCTGCAAAATGAGCCCAAGCAAAATGCAGATCCTCACTGGCAAGCTCCGTATGGCCCCGTGCCTGTTCCAGGGCCCTCGTTCCGTTTCATTTCACACCGCCTCTATTCCTTCCAGCCTCAGACCATGAATATTTATAATGTTGTCTCTACAATTTACTCTTCTTTTGTCCTTCTCGCATGGCCGTACCTAGCTGTACACACTTTTGCACCTAAAACCCTCTTTTTTAATGCTGGGTGTTTTATTTTTTTTCCATTTATTGCAAAAAAATTGCATCTGATCTAGAGGAGTTTATCATATTCTGTTTCTTACAGATAGTGTGCGCATTCCAGTTGGAAATACTTTAACCTGTGTACAGCATAAAACTCATGCTGCTACTCTGTATCTCAGTAAACTTTCAGTTTTCATTTTATTGAATATTATTATGAAATATTCATATAGTGACATGTGAACAGTAGATGCGAATGTGTGTCTGTACTGGAAAACTGCGGGTCGGAGAAAAGTTCCCCAAGGTACAAACAGAATTAATGTTCCCCCAATGGTACAAAAATGTTCCTGAGTCCACTTCCGTACCTTAAAAGATACATTTACCTGCAGCTAGTTTACAGTCGCTGTCATCATGTACCCTGTGATGGACTGACATCTCTTCCAGGGTTCCTGATCTTGCACTCTTAGGGATTGGCTCCAGGCCCTCCTATGGTCCTGACCCGGATATGTATTGGAGGCAGGGGTGCCA
>JAODJW010000062.1:4818543-4831466 GCA_026777045.1 Hyperopisus bebe | reverse complement strand
TAATAGGTTGTGATCTAAAGTGGGCCGGTCTGAGGCATGAAACTCCAGGGCTGAAAATAAGTCCCACTCCGGCCCTGTTTCCGTCTCTGTCTTTCTCCTTCTCACTGACGCACAGTGAGACGGACACCAAGAACACTCTGTATCCCAAGTCGAGGTCAGGAATCGACGGTTCCTCCCTCTGAGGTACTGAATCCCACTTGACCTCCTAATCATCTCAGGCCTCGTCCACTCAGTCATGGCGTCTACCCCCCCAAACCACGCTGCAGGGTCGTTTTAAAGAGTTGGCCCATGAAACAGAGCTGGTGTTGGGCTGCAGAGTGCATGGCTGCAGAAATTCATGCGACACAGGCACAACTGCCCCCCCCCCTTAAATATCCAGGAAATGTTGCTTCTCCACAGCAGCTGATTGTAAAATCACCATGATGCGCTGCCAGTCCTTCTTCCACAATCGAGAGGCTTCCAGCTGCTTCCTGAATGGACCGGAAAGTATGAATCATGTTTATATTACAGGTATATGACTGTAGAATTCAGAACAGAATCTGCCTTTTATTTGCTGAAAAGCACCTGCAAACTCAGAATAAGCTCTTTTCATGAGATATTTCCCATTAAAACTCTGAATACCGAATAAATGTGTCTTTGTACTTGCTTTAATGGTGGTAATGATTGTAAGGCGGGAGACAATTCAGGTACTGGCTCCACTCTCACGCCACACCTATTTGGTGTGTTGCTGTAAAATACAAATTGTGTAATTTAATAAAAATGGAAATCTACAGAAGGCATATTGACAATATGTAATCCTGGTGGAGCTATGTGTCAGTGTTTGCCCTTGGTTCTGGGAGAAATGTCTTTCTGACCCATTGTTCAGCGTGTGACCCGGGTTTCTTTAGAGGTTTTTTGTGCATATTCATCCATCCATTATCCTACTTAGCTGAGGGTCCCAGAGGCCATTGGCGAAAGCCAGGGAACAAACCAGGATGGGGCGCCAACCCACCGCGGGGCACATTCACACCCCATTCAGTCACAAACACACACCCCAATTAGCCGGACCATGCTTTTGGACTGTGGGGGCAAACCGGAATACCCAGAGGGCACCCCATACCATCACAGGGAGAGCATGCAAACTCCGCACTCTGGCAGAGACTCAAACCCAAAGGTGTGAGACGACAGTGCTAACCATGTGTTAGGGAATTGAATATTGCTCTGGGTTACCTGTGAATTGCATATTAACCATTCAGGTACCATGGTTACCCATGGCTACTGTAGCCAACCCCGAGTCTGCTAACTGCTATCTGCTTGTAACATTGTTGTCATTTCCAGAGGTGTGTGGACCAGCTAAGTGATAACTCTTTACTATTATCACTACACTTTTGCTGAGTTCCACTATCGCCATTAAATCGCAAGAATAAGCAGTTTTTTTATTATTTTTTACTGGATTTTAGACAACTCTGTCCTACTGGGATTTTGAGAAGTACTTTCCTGTGTAACACAGTGATCAAAATTCAGGGTCTTGTTGAACAAGTCTTTATTTTTGACTACTCTGAAAATGTTACTATGGAGTAAATTGTGTTTTTAAAGATTTTGTACCGGGTTTCAGAAGAACAGCATTATTACATATTGCCGGGACATCGATAATCTCATGTTTCCTCCTACAAACTAAATTGTATTTAATTACAAAGGCATTAAAACGCAATTGTATTTAATTAAATGTATATGAGAAATCTGGTCACTTTCAGGCCAAAGTTTCATGCATAATTCAGAGGCTGCAAAGCAGAGATTTAACTGATTACAAAACTGTCTGCTTTAGCTTCACTGCTGTACCTGTTGGAACTAAGAAGTCAGAATCTCTGAGGTCCTAGTCGGAAATTTCAACTGGAACGTCCCCTGAAATCGGAGTTCCATCTCGGAAAGTCAGAAACACTTCTGCAACCCCGACTTCAGAATTCAAGATGGCTGTACTCTTCGTCAGAGGTGTAACTGTAGTTATATACTGTATATTACCATTTATGTCTTATTTGTGTCTCACTAAATTGGCCGTACGGACAATATGTCCAACCTCTATCTTTGGACATGTTGCTACAGTTTTTGTATCCGTAAAATACCATTTTAATGCGTTATCAACTCATATCGCTAACAATGGCTAACAGTGAACCCAGCTGGAACTGGTATTGCTAAATTGCTTTCCGACTTCTTGTACTGGGACACGTTTAACTCAAGCGTGACGTTATTCCCAACCTCTGAGGTAAATGAATGCAGCATTAGAATGACTCTCTCTGTCTTTCCCTCTCTCCATTTCTCGCTCTCATGCCCTCCCAAAACCTGGTTCTCTGAAACACGGTCCCCAAAACGTAGCCCCTAAATTTACTAAATCTTTACTAAATCCGATAATCGATCTGTCACCCCTCTTCAGGTCGATACGTTTTACCCCCACCACCACGCCAATCTCCCCCCACCCCTGGTTTAACAGCCCATGAAATTTTGCATGACATAAGCCGTTCCATGCTCACCCTACTGTTCGGGTCCCTACTCCAAAACATCTCTCCTTAAGGCCCGCTTGGAAAACTGAACCTCATGATTTCTCCTCGACCCTGGAGTGTCAGGCCGCGTGCTGTTCAGAAAGTGCTTCTCAAGCAGTCAATATCCTGCCCTAGTGTCATCCGAAGACCGGGATGATAGCTAGTACTGACGGCTCAAATTAAAAACACTTTCCTTAAAAGATTTTAATGGCTCGAAAGATGTGGAAATCTATCTAAATAATTATGTACCAACAACATTTGCCCACAGCTATTGTTTTTTCCTCTTTTGATTTCATTTTGTAAAATCCCCAGAAAGGTTACCACGGCGACAGGGGCTCCCATTCTGAATTTCCAGTCCCAGATGTTCCTATAATAGGAACAATCTATGGGAAGAGCTTTAGTCTGCCTGGAAGCAACAGCACAAGCAAACTCTCAGAAATAATTAATCATAAACCAAGCACATGATGCTATATTCATTATGGGAGGCAAACTTTTGCTCTTCCCAACAGCCTTTGGATGAGACTGTCTATTGACTTTGCAGGTGTGTGTTAGGTGTAATGCAGAATGAATACAGCAATTCTCTTCTGTTAGAATGTACTGCACACCCTGTCTCGCATCTATAAACAGGGTCCCTGAATGATCTCTAAACAATGGATGGTGTTGATATTATCTAAACATCTATTATTTCATTTAATGTCATTCAATATATATTTAATATATTGCGTGTGTCACATCGTGAGAAACAGAGGTCTCGGGGGTCAGGGGAACAAAAAGAAGCTCTATTTGATTTAAACAGGATCAGGGAACCAAACATGACCACAAGAGGTCAATATGGAAAAGTTAGGACTAAGAAGGGCACAGGCAACAGGAGGATTGACATTAATGACCAGACTGGGGGACACAAGACTGGGAAACATATATGTGGGACTAACGAGGGACAGATACAGTTCAGTTGTTGACATTTACCACATTAGGATTGGGAATTATGAACATGACATTACTAGGAAGAGACAGGTGGGTTCTGGAGGACCAGCAGTGACCCCTGCTGGTCATACCTGGGGATGGACAGGACAGGTTATAACACTTCATTTGGTGTCATTCAACATATATTTCAGAAATTGCGTGTTACTAAATGATATGTAAGTACGGACAGTGTTCTTGTGTTTCGTTGGTTCAGCTGGTAGAAAATAACTGGTGTGACTTGAGAACACAGGTTTTTTGGTAAGCTGTCATTGTGTTTTTCTTTTAATTTCACGCTGTTTCATTTAGCTGCCCCCCCCATCATCGTGCCCTTAAAAGCTTGTTCATGTCGCAGACAAGTTGTTGGCCAACTGGTTTCAGACGAAAAGTGCCCTCATATTTACACACTAACGCGAGGATAGAGAGACATACAACTGAATTGAGTGACATAGCATGTGGGAGATGTTAAGTTCAGGCATTTTTAAACCAACTCTTCTTTGTCCAATTGGTTCCTAGACTAGTGTATGATATGAAGTGGATAAAATGTGGGCTTACTCACCCTGGTTTTTCCTCCCATATACTTTCTGTCCCATTTCATCTTGAGTTGCTCTGTCTGCGGATTAAACAACAAATACTTGCACCACCCAGAACATACCACAAAGATGGACGAAGACGGGGACGCTAGCCATGAAATTTCTTCAACCGATCAATCTCACAGACAGCTTTCACTTCAGCTTTCTCTGCTGTCTGTTATCGCTCTGCGCTGTCTGTTATCGCTCTGCGCTGTCTGTTATCGCTCTGCGCTGTCTGTTATCGCTCTGCACTGTTTGCATGTTTTGTGATTTCTTGTTTAGTCTCTCTGTAACCAAGCGTGGCTGAATGAGCCGGCATTCCAATGTACCTGTCGCACGCGGCCAATAAAGATCTTGAATCTTGATTCCCGCTCAGACGTGCAATCCCACTATCTCACCCCCCTGCCAGCCTTACGCTACCTGGTCCTGGTGCATGAAGTGTGAAAAACCAAGTGCAGGGACTCACCTTGCTATTCACTACCGGTAGATTATGAGAGGTACCAGTACACAGGAAACGTTCCCAGTGCCCTGAAGAGAAAATCACATGGGATACCGTCCTGCATACCGACGAGTCCTGGCCCCCATCATACCCTGCATCCCCGGGTCCTTTTAGACCGCAGGGTTGTGGCATCTCACCGCTCTCGGTACGTGATGCAGTCCAGTGGCAGTTTTGGCACCTTTACTTACGCAGCCCTGAATGTTTGGGCTTCGCTCCGCATATTTATACCACTTCTGGGTGTTTGTCTTTGCATGTGGAGTCAGTTCCCCTTCTGCATAGCCTTTATATTGCATTTACAGTCTGGTCTTGTTTCACAGAACTTCTCCAAAGCAATATGATCGCACCATGTTTTTGGAGGGAGGGGGAGCCCTTGTTTTGATCCTTCAGATTAAACTGTCGGCATTTATTTTTCATCATTTAAACATGTGAAGCATCTAAATGCATTCTAAGTGAGCAATTTATTATGTATCACCCAGTAATAGGCAGGACTACCTTTTAGCAACAGAATTTTTCAGAGTATGGATCCAACAAGGTGCTGGACACTTTCCTTTTGGCGTTTGGTCCATGACAATTTTTGCACTCGTGACCTTCCCGTTATCGAGTCTGGCCATTTCCTTCTGATCTCCCTCAGACATATGGGCTGAAGCAAGAGCAGGACACTTCCTGCCAGTGACCCATAAGCAACCTCCAGCTGTGACTGGTGCTGAGGCAGAGTCTGCAGATGTGCACTGAATACAGATGTGCTGCTGCTTCATCACTGGGGGGGGGGGCAAATGGAGCAAATCTCTGAGGACAAATGCAAGGAAAGGTCCCTCAGGGATACACTTCCACAGAAATCCTGTGAGGGGCGCTAGCATCCCGCACTGTCTAGCTCCGCCTAGCTTCTCGGAGCAGACTGGAAAATCCCCTTATCCACCAGGCGCATGGAACCCAGGTGCTGCCGTGAAATGCAGTCCCCCCACTCGGCCCACATCTGCAGCTTTGGGGGGGGGGGGGGTCATTTGTTATCAGCCACGCTCTCGCCTCACACATAATGCAAAACATTTCCGCGAAGGACTGAGAAATGTCTGTGTGGCGGGTTTAAGTTCCCTGTATCAGACCACCATGATGTCGTCGTCTTCCCAGAAGGCACTGAGCTTGATTTGCATAATCTCTGATGCCGTAAAGTGAAACCATCTCCTTGTGCATGTCACCGCGGTTGCCAGTATCAGCTCTGAACTCTGATTACCCTTTGCAGGTACATGCACTGCCCCCAGCTGTGTCCCAGCAAGGTACTTTTCGCAGTGGCAGCTGTAGTTCAGGACCAGTGGCCCTGAGGGGACAGTGGCAGGGGGGTGCGAGAGGGACCATTCAGGTTCAGCTTGTTATTTTCCCACAACGATTTTACTGGGTTTTTTCACCATCGGCGAGAAGCATCTGTCAAAAGTTTAATTTGTTTTTTAAGCTGCTGGAGCTTCTTCAAACTTTGCCCCCCCCCCGTGGAAAGGAAAGGTCATGTGACCTTCAGACATCTGCCCATGTGACACTGCTTTTCTCAGCTGCCACGGGTGCAATGATAATGATAACAGCAATTACTTTGAACTTCCTGCCGGATATTTCAGAGAAATTGGACTTATCGGTCATTTTTTTGAGGGTATTACAAGTGATAAAAGACCTCATTCATGCGCTTTACACTAAAAGGTCTCCCTCAATACATTTTTCTGCTGTTTCTCCTAAAGGGCCTGGTGACTCTTGACACTGGGTTTTTGAGAGCGACCAGTGATGGATGGCATCAATTAGCCCACATGTAATTAGGGTTTTCACAGACAGAGTGGCCCCCATTTAACATGGGCCTTGAAGCACCGTTACACCCCCCACCACCAAAAATCGACCCCTTTTCCCTCCATCACACCCTTCCCCACCCCAAACTTAGATAGCTGCAGGATAAATGTGCCCCCTGTGAATTTATCTTCCTCAGGTTTGGGAAACCTACCGACATCAGCAACGGTCATTAGAAAACATGGAGGCTTCCGGCCTGGTTCCATATTTTCATATTGAGCAGGGGTGGGCGGGGCTCCCAGCGATCTGGGGACACTCTCTTTCTGTTCTCATCCCCTCTCTTCATCCCGGGCCTCTTCCTCAGAGCCCTCATTGAGGGACCTGGGACAGGCTGGCTCTCTGCTACCAGACTCATTAGCTGAGCCCCTGTACTCACAGGCAAGCACGTTTTTAACAGTCTGCTCCTAGCTTCTCCAAACGGGCTGACAGGAGTCCACCTGGGGCTGGGAAGGGATCTGCTGTGGTTCCTCTACCACATTTTCAGAAGTCATTTCCCTATATGGTCATTGTTAGCGCACCTGCTAGTCTTCATCCAGTCTCATTAGCAGACTCGCTATCTCGGGGGGGACAACTGGGGAAGTTTTTCTGGGCCCAGGCCCAGGTTGGAGAGGTTGCCCGTCATGGGGGCCTGGTTGAAATAATTCTCTGCCCGATAATCATGCACAGCGGGCCTGCTTGTTAGCATTTCAGAGCGCTAAAGCAGTTAGCCCTCTCTGACTCGAAGCTACCCGTACACACTAGGCCCGTACAGAGAATGTATAAGCTATGCTTGCTCTGGCTCATAGCATATGGAAACTAGGAGGCGTAAATAAGGAGACTGGAAATCCAACCCAGCTATATCCTGCAGGGGTAGTCGCTCAGTCCGGCTTGCTAATGAGCCTGTCTAAAGTAGCATTTGAAAAACAGAAAATGCTACATATCAGGGATGACCTGTTACCCGGCCGCAGATAACGAAGCATTTTTTAAATGCAGTTCTTTTTTTAATATTTCAGTTTTATCCTTAGCTTTGCAGCCGAAGCCTACACCCATGCGTTTGTGTTAGCGAAACAGCCCAAAGCTGCAGCCCCCACACAGCCCCTCTGGCGGCACCTGAAGCGGAGGACCCACCTGCTAACGCCCCAGATGCTAACGCTAACATGTCTGGCCTGCCCCGTAGCACCGGTCCCAGCTGCTACCCTCTGTCACCCCTCCTGGAGGGGAACTTGAGCTGGAACAAATCCCTCAGTGCCGCAAGGCCCGGTCCCCCCCGCGTAGCGAATTATAGAAGCACCGTGCAAATCCTTGAAGACAGCTATGCCGTCTGACTTCCCTTGGGGTGTTTTACACTCAGTCGTCCCCCCTCCCCCCGCCTCAAGTTTTTCAGACTTATGTGAAAACATGCAATTCCAGTTATGGTTCATCTCTTTCACCAGGAAATTTCCAACATGGATACTTAAGGGAATAATTACACACATGTACTAAGGCCTCTGCAAGGAGAACCAAGGGATTTTTTTAAACAAGCGGAGATTTGCTGCTTTTGCCCAAAAAGGGGTAGAACTAAAAACTTGTTTGGAAGATTTTTGCTTAGATCTGATAACATCTGAACATGTATAGTCGTATGTAACTTCTATGATGTTCTATTAACCTTCAGTCTAGCTCAGCTTCAGATGCTCAGGTCTAACATCTGTACTGATTAAGACGCCGATCTCTGATGAAGCTGTTTTGTTTCCTCTAACCAGAAGCTGGACATGGCCAGCATACTCTAACCTGCGATGGCTCGGGGTGGATGCTGAGTCTCACCTAATCCCCCTCCTCCGACGACCAAAGAGCCCTGGAGATCGATTAAAAGGCCCGTTTAATCGAAGGTGATTACCAGATTAATCGCGCGAGAAAGAACAGCCCTTAGCTCTCTTTCCTGGCGATCGCGAGGAATAACGAAGGCGAGTAATGCAGACATCCATCCATGACCCAAACGCTGAAGTGGCAGAAATGACTGCAACCAAGGTAACGCCACAACAGCGATGAGGATCTGTGACTGCATGCATTAACTCCCGGCTTGCAGAGCCAGCTTGGCCTGTGGCAGAGAGTTCAGGCTCAGTTTTGCGAACGCCAGGCTAGTGGCCTGGATGAACCCCCTGTGGACAGCTGTTAGTGCCCCAGGTGTCTGCTGGAGCATCAGAAGCTGGAGCATTAGGAACTGGAGTATCAGGGGCTGGAGGGTCAGGGGCTGGAGTATCAGGAGAAGGAGTATCAGGAGATGGAGTATCAGGAGTTGGAGTATCAGGGACTGGAGTATCAGGGGTTGGAGTGTCAGGGGCTGGAGTATCAGGGGCTGGAATATCAGGGGCTGGAGTATCAGGAGCTGGAGTGTCAGGGGTTGGAGTATCAGGAGCTGGAGTATCAGGGGCTGGAGTGTCAGGGGCTGGAGTATCAGGGGCTGGAGTATCAGGAGCTGGAGTATCAGGGGCTGGAGTGTCAGTTCCATCCAGCCTTCTCTTCCCTCACCCTGCACAAATCAAAGGCGAACTCTGACAGAATGCTAGAGGATGCAGGGATCTCTGTGAGACACAGATGGATTATCTGAGGTCAGATAAGTGCTGTGTACTTACCCCGGAGTGACAGTTGTTATCTCTGTCTCTGAGAGCCGGCAGCGTGGCCTTTCCTCCATCATCACATCTAAACCTGCGTAATATGGTTCAGAAAAAGCACCATTATGGGTTTTATTTATCACCATGGCATCTCCTCTGTGTCACTTGCTAACCCACCTCCCACAGGTGTAAGAACATAAAGGTGGAAACAGAATCAGTCCCCACAGCTTTTTCTTATTAGTGCAATCTATGCCTGACTGCTGCATCTGAAGTCTGTCTTAAGTCTATTTCAAATGACTTATTTGTTTTCTCCTTAGATATCCCTCAAACACATTTCAATTAATAGGAGTCAAGGTGAGACCAATTCCCTGTGGGACCCCCCCCCCCTATATTAATTCCAGCTTATCAGAGTATTTCTACCTCAGGTCCCGGTTCTCAGGAAGGTGTGGCAGGGAATTGCAGCGAATCGGCTCGACGTGTTGAATGCATTTTCCTCCCAAGTCCATGAGGAAATCACGCTCTTTCACGCTTAATCTGCCGTGAGTTTTGACAAGTTCTTGCACAGGGTGTGGACTCGGTTATCTGTATATTTGAATTGTGCCTTTTTTTAATACATTTTTGTAACTTTGGGATATAGTTTGTAGACTTATGACTGTTGGTCTATGTTTTGATAGACATTTTAAGGTGCCATTTTCCTATTAAAGGAGAAGACGCGTGGCCTGCATGGAAAGGACTGAAAGCAATTGGGTGGGTGAATTGCAAAGGCAAGTAAACAGGACAGAATGTTTACGATTAAACAGGAGGTGTAGTCCACTCGGAACCAGGGGATTCAGAATGGTCTAGCTGTCACCCAATCCCATCGGAAAGAAAGGGCCCTTTCTGAGAAATTTCAGGCAGACTAACTGTCTCTTGTTTTGTCTACTTATCTACTTCGATTTCAGCTGCAAAAACATTGAAGGGTCAGTACAGTTTCATTGTGTTCTCACTTTCAGTGCAAAAGCTACCCCTTGCCTCCCTGTTTGTTATTTGTCTTCCCAAACTTTGCCTGAAGCTCAGATCGCAGTGAAAGCTCAAGCTGAGTCAGTCACTACTGAGCTGGGAAGTCACAGTGCTTCTGTGTTTGTACACCATTCTCTATAATCTCCCCTGCCATCCATCTCCCAGCCGATTATCCTGGTCAGGGTCACTGGATCCTCAAAATATGAAAATCAATAAAAAAGTTGATCTCAAAAAAAAAAAAACCAACAACATTCATTTTTTCAACTGTTCTGCTTCTGCACTTTGGATCATGAAACTACTTAGCAAATAATTTCAGTTTCCATATTATTCCAAATTGCTCTTTCATAAATGCAAATTTTATGCGTGAACACAAACAGACTTTGAGCGCATTTGGAGTTGCTTCAAAAAAAGCCATTTTCAGCAGATTAAAACATTTTCAATTCTGAATAATTAAAACACACCACCGGAGCGTGGATCATGAGATTATTTAAGCATGTGTTTCAGTTGTTCGCATTTATTTGTCTGAAGAGTTTATTTGTCCGATACACAGTTGTTTGTGAAGGCAAGTGAGGCTCAAGCGTTTCTGTCTGTCTGATGCCCCACAGCGCAGTTGGATGTTAAAAATAAAGCCACTTTAAAGAGGGACATCAGCCTCACTGCTGTTTTTCATGCTTTTATTTTAACAACCCAATTTGTTTGGTTGCCGTAGTAGTCCAGATTATATTTGTGGTTTGTTCAGGGAACTGGGCTGATACCCAAAAGGAAAGATAGGGGCTCTTTCTATCAGAGAAAAGTATCTCTGACAGTATTCCAACGCTGTCTGTGGCTGGATGAGTCTCCCCAGTCCAATCTCCGTAATATAAAAGTGCACGCTTCCCTATGTTTTTATAGGCCTTGTTCATATAGGGTTGTACTTCTTCAAATAATAAAATGAAATCAGTGTACAGGAAGCCTGGGAAATTAAGGATGGAAGTTGAATTAAGGAAGTTAAGAATTAAATGAAAGTTTTATTGACCTCGAGGTACAGGATTAGCGGTGGAGTTGTGCAGCATGACATTTAAAGTGTGACATGGGTCTGGCCATTCACACTTCACAGGGGGCTTGTCGGCATGGCGACAAAACACCAGGAAGTCACAGTAATGGTGTCTGTCGACCTTAACAGTTGGGGGCAGACTCCCGGTGATCCATACTCTATCCTGCATGGATTTTTTGCATGTATGTGCCTACCTGCCCCTCGGAGACATTGCAGGCTCATAAGTTATAAGCACGTACACATGACCCTGGTCTGGTTGCTCTGTCGCCATAGACACCAGCCCAGACTAATGTCTTCATTACCAGGCTTTGGTCCTGGATGCCATTCAATCCACCACAGCCTCCAAAGCCAGCAGGAATACCCCTGCGCCACTTCTTCCTGAACCTTCTAGGCTCTCCACCCTGACCTTTTGACCTTACGCGTGTATGACACAATGAGCAAAACAGGGGCTGTTCCAGTCAGGCTGGTGTCCAGCTGTCGATAGACAGCAATGCCTGGAGCTTTCTGGAACAATAATTTGCACAAAATAATAAGCCACACCCTTACATCAATGCATGGATACACATAAACACAAAAATTCTATACGCAGTGACCTCACACACCCTCTCACACACACAAAAGCCCATTTGTCCAGAGCGATGCAGTATTGCACACACACCCACAGGTTGGGCACATGGTCTCACGATTTACTGACAGGATAGGGCCTTCGCCCAGAGATTCTGTCACCAGGCTTCTTGGATTATTCATCAAAGGCGTCCGTCCCCTTGCTGATCCCAGCGGAATGCCGAACGTTCCCCGACAGGAGGAACCCAAGACCCAATTTAGTATGTAGCCCAGTGAACATGACTAGGCTGAAGATCTCCCTAAACGAGGTCACGCCGGACACACCGGGAGGAGAGTAACTCAGCACTCGTGACTTTAGGGTTGGAGGGTGCGTCAGGCCCATTCATATCACTATCGGTCGTGGAGTTTCTTAATAACAATTTCTGGTGACAGAGCAAATGCCTGAAAATGCTATTGTCTATTGTCAAGGAACGCCCTCCTGAAACCAACTGAAGAATAACTGGAAATAAATTGCACATTTCACACTGCAGTTCCAGGGTTCTGGCTCTGGTACCACTGACCTGGCTGCTGAGCAACCCACACGCCAGCAGCCGAGAATGGAGGAGGCGGATCCACACAGGTGACTTTCGGCGGAGCCGGATCCACACGGGTGACTTTCGGCGGAGCCGGATTCACACAGGTGACTTTCGGCGTGATCTTGCCAGGGGCTCCGAGAAGACGGAGCAGAGCCTGACTTTTTGAATGACCTTAACAAGCTGGGAATGTCATCGGAAGCAAGCAGGAACAGAGGCTTCGATTCCAACCCCTGAATTAGTGAGAAAAGGCTTTTTTAAGACACTTGTGTCAAACCCATCACATGACCATTTGACCCCCCCCCCCCGATTAACTGACTTCAGTCTAATCTACAAGGGCTGTCAAGCTCAAAGGACAGGGCCAGGCCTTGCAGTGGATGCTGGGAGAAAATCTAAGGTGTTCCACCTGACTTTGAGGTAAATCCCAAAGCAGCACAGCAAAGAATCCACTGACATGGCTCTGATGAAAAGTCTGCAGTTGCCTTTTCAAACGTTTCCATTCAGATAGACTCAGATGCAACATAACATCCTGGTCACCCTCTTTGGCCATGATTTGCATGAACACCCAATTCATTGTCGATCCCAAACACACAAACACTCAGGTCATACATGTGGGCAGGCTTATTCTTCCTTGGGTGATCTCTAGGTAACCAAAGGTGGGGGTGTTTGGGTAGCAGTTTAACATTGTGTGGATCAAGGGCAGCTGACTTGTAAGGTATAGCATATGGGGTCTTAATTCAGGCTTGTGTGAGATTTACTTACTCAAAAATGTTTGAGGGCAGAAGGAAAATGATTGGTTCAGACAGATAACCAATCAGATTGTAGC
>JAODJW010000062.1:4742039-4770600 GCA_026777045.1 Hyperopisus bebe | reverse complement strand
GATCCCCAGACAATCCCTCCTCCCTTACACAGAAACTGTCATCTCCCTCTGCCTCTGTGCTTATTTAAATTTATTTGCATTTAAGCATATAAATGGGTTTTTTAAACGAATGCTAAACATATGTAATAGTAACGTACAATTTGGCAAAGTTGGGAAGTTTGGGGCACGTTAGCGTTGGCCTTAGCATGTCATGTTAGCGTCGGCGTGACATGTTAGCATTAACACGCCAAGTTAGCGTCGACACGCTGTGTTAGCATTAGCACACCACGTTAGCTTCAGCATGCCAAAAATCTCAGCGGTAAGCCACCTGGCGCGGTGCCAATAATCACATCCTGACAGCGGCGCTTCCCCACATCGGAGGATTTTTGTTTTGCAGGGGCAGGCAGCCTTGCCTTAACCCCACGTCATGTGAACACTGATCAGACCTAGGCTGGAGTGACATCATCTGCATGTACCCTGGCGGTGCCCTGGGGATAAGCGTGGGCCTCACGTCACAGGGGAGAGAGGACTGGGTCTAGACGGTGGGGGGGGGGCAGATCTGTCTCCGATGCCACCCAGAGGCACAATGATATGAAAGTCAGCTTTACTCGAGCTGCTCTGCTTGGCTAAGGCTGCTTTCAGTGGTACAACAGCGAATCCCTTTTAGTGAAATCCTTCACCTTTACCACTGTAGCGGGCTGCCTCAGAGGTTTTTCTGCCGACGAGTGCAGTGTTAGGTTGCTTTGTGGATGGAAGATGACCTTTGACCTTGAGCATGAGATCAGGATCACCCTGGCATCCATCTCATTGTGTGTGACCACAGGGTGAATCCCCCAGCCATTGTGTCCCATCAGCACTGATGGACATACCCCATCCCTACAGCGCCCCCCAGTGTCTCCTTGTCACCCGGTCCTGCACCCCCCCCCCCCCCACCATTTCCCCACGGTCTGAGATGTCCTTTTAATCCCGCCAGAAAGCTGAACTGCCTCCCTCTTTCCTCTTTTCCCAGCCCTGACGAGGACTCCTGCCAGAAGTTTGTGCCATTCATCGGGGTAAGACCCCTCCCACTTTCCCTCCGCTCACTCCCATTTGTGTATCTATGCACCTGTCAGTGAGATGCAGGCCGCATGTCACTGAGAAGATGCAAGAAGTTGGCTGACCAGTTTGTATTTATTTTTCCTTCTTTTCATAGGTTGTGAAAGTGGGAATCGTGGAACAAAACCTCTCCACGTCAGGTAAGCCTGCCCTCTTCTTGGCTATTGGCCTATTCCCCCACACTTATTATTCATTGGTCATTTCCTGACCAATAGGAGCAGCTTAGGCTTCCACAAATAAGAGTCCACGGCCCCTGAAAGTCCCTGGCTCTGTAAACAAGCTGCTTTTGGCTATTTTGGACGAAAGGCAACAGTAACCTGTATGCAACGATATGTGTGTTTCTCCCACAGTGGACTCCGATGAGGCTGTAACTGGGAGCATCAATCCAGTGATGTCCCAGTCCTCCCAGTCAGCTACGCCCTACAGCAAGGAGATGGCCTGCACTCCACCCCCCTCGCCATCCGTCTCTGGTACTTTGTCGGGAATGGGGTAAGGCCCGTCCATCGGATTCTCCATGGGGCTTATCCGCCCCCTCCAAAAATGGAACACCATCGTGTTCACTTCTAACCTCTGTCCTTAATCAGTGAACTTTAACTGAAGATCAGTGGACAAGCTCTACAGGGAAATGTGCAGCCCGGAAATTGGCATGGAGGCTATGCTAACGTCATCAGCAAGCTTGTAAAACAAGACCGTGCTAAGCTAAGCTAGCTGTGAAGCCTGTTCTCAGCCTGTTTCTGACACCATTTGCGTTCCCTTTTGTGGTCACGTCCTGTCACACAGCTCCCCATGCTCCGGGGGCGAAGTCATGGGGCTCCAGGTAGACTACTGGTCCTGGCCTGGTCTGGAGAAGAAGAAGGAGGGAGAGAAGCGGGACGTGGGAATCAAGAACACGCTCAAGAGCAACTTCCGCTCCCTGCAGGTCAGCCGTCTGCCCAGCGGGGGCGAGCTCACGCCCCCACCCTGCATGTCCATGACCGTGGTCATGAAGGAGAAGAACAAGAAAGGTAAGTCTCCCTCTGCCGGGGGCACTGTGCTCTGGATGACACCATCACTGTTATGATTACATCATCACAAGCAAAATGACATCACAGTGATATCACAGCCACTGTTGCTAGGGCTCCTGAGATCAATGGGGGGGGGGGGGTGTTAAACTGCTCAAAAAAATCAGGAGGGGTTCAGAGAGGCCTCCTTAATTTCACCCCCCACTGATCATGCCCCCTCCCCACATAAGCATCACTTTATAATTTTACCGTGCCATTTCCGCCTTAATTTCCCTCAGTGTTTTGATGAGCTGCCAAATGTTTTAAAAGCATCTTAAATGCATTTAAGCTGCCGGTGCGTAATTCTAACCGGGTCTCCGATAAATTACCCATGACAGGATGCTTGCGCCATCCCATCTGCCTGAGGGTTAGGTATCACAGGAAAGACGGCTTTGATTAAATTAAGACAGAAACGGGGACGGAGGCCGGTTCCAAAAAGGGGGTTTTATCCAGACCTGTGGAGAAGTCCAGTGTTAATCCACCTACTGACGCCGGTGGTTATTGCAGTCTTCAGAGATCAGAGGAATCGTGCTCGCGGTGCAGAAAGCCACAGCGGGGTTCATCTGATTCTGCGCTTCCCACTCAATCTGCCTCACGTGCCCAATGCCGGCGCCCCGCCTCCTCCCCACCAGGTTCCTCATGTCCCCCCACCTGTCCTTCCCTCCTGCAGTGATATTCCTCAGCAAGAAGCCCAAGGAGAAAGACCTGGACTCGAAAAGCCAGGTGATCGACGGCATCAGCAGGTTGATTTGCACCGCCAAGCACCAGCACACCATGCTGAGAGGTAAACGGCCCTCCGCGCGTCATTTAAGGTTGTTCTGAATGGGAATCTACTACCATCTAGTGGTAGTGTTTGAATATTGCAGCCAACTTCAAAAAAATCATTATAGCGCTTTACTCTGATAATTACTCTGATAATTGTTTAAGTCAAATATCCCACAGTCGGTTTAAGGATCATTTCAAGGACATCAAGGACAAACAATTAGGACAGTATGCATTAAGCACATAGTACCACCACAAAGTTGGAATTGCAGACTCCTTTTTAGTTGGTAATGAGATCAAACAGAGAGAGGAGGGCCTGCAAAATGACACGACTGAATCAATTCTGGCCAAACAGAGCTGGTCTGCCTATTGATGCGTTAAGCATATTAAGGTGTAAACTGCAGCACTCTGTCACTGGCATTGACCAGTATGGCCTAAAAGTAAATCAATAGCGTCTCTCGATTCTTCTTACCCTCCGACGTGTGCCTAACCTGCCCCCTGCTCTCCCCCGCAGTCTCCATCGACGGTGTGGAGTGGAACGACGTGAAGTTTTTCCAGCTGGCTGCCCAGTGGCCCACCCATGTGAAACACTTCCCCGTTGGGATCTTCGGCTACAGCAAGGCGGCGTGACACCCACCTTTTCATTGGGGGGGGGCAACCCGCTTGGGGGGGGGGTGGGCAACCAGCCAGTCATTGTTTTCCTGTGGAAACTTCACTCCTAATCGCTAAACTGGTGTCCTGAAATGTTCCGTTGTTTTCTGTTTTCCTTTTTTTAAAAAAAAATTTATATATATTAACAACAGGAACAAGTAATCTTTTGTAAGAATTGCGCTTGGCCCTGAAATCGGTTTTGAACATGGCAGCCGTTTGCACTTTGTTTTTATTTACCTTTTTATCATTTCTGTGAAATCCTGTGTACATAAACATTGTGTATGTGGGGGGGGGTGTGAATATTGTGGAGATACGGTGTGTTGAGTAGATAACTTGTTTATTTTCCCCTCTGGTGCCGAAAGAGAGGAATATTGCTGTGAAAGTACTAGGAAATCCTTCACCTCTGAGAGAGGTGCTGTTTTTCTAACCTTTTCCTTTTTAAAGTGACATTTTTACAGTAACCCTTTTAGTATGTAAATTGCCTTTTTATTTACAAGCACTGTGTTACTGGAAGCAAAAAAATGAGACTCAATCAATCAATGCAGTAAAGCAGGGTATTTTTAAGAATACTCCCGTTCCCCCCCCCCCCCCCGAAACTTGATACATTTATTACAGGGTGAGTCAAATGGAATTCTGGGAAAGCACCCAGGAATGACCATCCCATTCGCGGCCACAGAGCCTATGCCCTGTTTGTAATGCAGATCATGAGTCTCCTGACTCCTTGCTCACTAAATGTCTCTGCTTTTATAGAAATTCATCAGCCATTTGTGAGTCTACCGCATGCAAGCTCATATGGCAACTAAACTGGGACCTTTTGAAGGAAGATGGGGAGAACTACAACATGGGATATGGTATTTTCATGGTAGACATTCACGTTGGAGAGAGTGTGCTACTTCGCAAGGGTAGCTGCTCCTATGTTGCAATGCATTATGGGATAGTGTGTTTCTCCACAATTCCAGTGATGTGGCTGATCACGTGAGCTCCATGTGCTAAAAGAGGCTACGCTATGAATTTGAGATAATCCCACTCTGCTGGGCACAAAAAAACACCGAGACTTTAATTAGCTTTTAAGACTTTGGTCTCTGGCTCCTAAACAGCGCACAGTTTAAAGTACAGTTGTGAAATGTCAAATGGGACTTTGTTGGGATTTTGGAGAACAGTTTTTCAGATGACTAAGGCTAAGGGTTACTTTTCAGGAAAGTATTTTTTTGTTGTTTTTAATGAAGAGGTTTTGATGGGTGTCAGAGGGTGAGCGTGCATACTTGGCAGTTTCATGTTGTCGTTAGTAATTTTGGTGTGTTCCCCCACCCTCCCTTGAAGCTGATCCCTGCGCCTCCATGTCTTGCGTCAGATAAAACCTGTGGCTTTTTAATGACAGCGTCCTCATTCGCAGCTCCTGTTTGTGGCCCTTTATGGACACGCTGACCTTCAGTGACTGAGGTGCTCAGTCAGCTCAGTAAACAAGTTAAACAGCATGAGAAGCGAGAGAAATATTTCACGGGTAGATGGTGACCTATAGTAACTAACAGGGCTGGGATTAAACGCTGGGATTTGCTTTATACGCTGGGTGCCATTTTTACTGCAAGTGTCATATTGATATTTACAGGGGAGAAAAAAAATGTAATACGTTTAAAAATATAAATATGCACTTTTTTAGCACTATGACATTTAACTTCCTGTGGAGACCTTGTTCTGTCTTTGCTCCCACATTCAAACCCTATGAACTCGGTTATGAAGATGGGCAGCGTGACAGAAGGCCCGTATGTTTCACCTCGTCCTGAGAACTGCCTGTGGTCAGTTTGGTTTTTGTACGTGGTTTTTTTCGGTTGTGCTTTAGCGGCTTCCACAAGATGCAAGAGGGAAGGCAGACGCCCTAAACCTTCCACTACCCCACTGTATCGCAACGGCCGACTCGACAATTTAAACCTTGAGCTTTAAAGCACTAATCTGCAGGAAATCCGAGACAGGTCCTTATTTACAAAGGGCATGTTTCAGCAAGACACACCGATACGGTCAGTCGCTCTCCTGACCTAGAAATAGCAGATATCTTTGCACAAAACTTCGTTTTAAATTATGACAGTATTTTTAAAGTTACCACTAAAGGAAAAAAACATGGTTTAACCTCTGCATGTTTTACGATGGATGTAAATATGTATTGTAATTTTATATTTTCTTTCAATGCTCTCACAAGTGGCTGTGTTTATTAAAATATTTTTACCCTTCGTTACACCATGCTTTGTATCTTTGTATCTCATTTACAGTCTCCTACCTAAGGTTTGTGCCCTGCTCTCTGTTCTGAATATCATCTAAATTTATACGTCGTACACCTGCGTGTACAAGGCATCCAACACTTACTCCCTTGATGCTCTGGCGTTCCCAAAACCATTTATTAAACAGGTGATTATATCTGCAATATATCATGCAGACAGATCTGGAAACAGTGTCCCTGTCAGTGCTCTTAGCCGCATGTAGAAATGGGGGAGGGGTCTGACTGGACACACCCCTTTAACTAAACACACCCCCTTCTACAGAATGGCAGCTGTCAATCTAACGTCCCATTTCCCCAGCCAGACTGCAGTCGGAGGCATTTCCCTACTGCTTAACAGAAGGCAGGCTCACAAAGCTCTTCATGGGGGGCAGAGGTCTGATCTTGCGCCCTGCCCAACCCCCCTTCCTCTTCCATTTGCCGCTGGAAGGCCGGATGCCTAGCCAGCGGTTGCGGCCGGCCTTGCCGATGATGCGCTTGTTGTGGTCGACGTTGGACACGCGGCCCACCGTGACCATGCACGTCTCCAACACCTGGGGGCAGCAGAGAGTCAGAAACCAAGAGGCCGGAGGCAGATGCCAGGTTTATACGTCTTGAATAAGACTGTCTGTTCTCACCTGCACCTGCTGCTTGGATGGTAGCTGTACAATGGCAGTTCCATTCACCTTCCTGAGCAACACGCCACATGTTCCTAGCGCAGCAATGACACTCAAGGTCAGCAGGAGAGTCTCTCGGCGACCGCAGCTGACGGTCACGGGGAATCCCCTTTACCTGCTGCGCGGATGTACTTGGCTCCGTCTCCTGGAAGGACCTCCAAGCTGTTTACCAGGGTGCCCACAGGAAGGGCGCCCAGCAGGTAGGAGTCGCCCTCGTTGGCAGCAACTGAAGGTTACAAGTGGAAGACGCCACAGTCATACCAACAAATATACAAAAAGGGGGAGGGGATCTAGGTGTGTGTGTGTGTATATACACACACACGTGTATCTATGTATATTACACACACACCACAGTCAGTCGTGCTACAATGTGACTAATGCGTTCACTAAAACTGTGTATTATAAAACACACATCCGATGGGAAAAATGTTAGGAGAATGCGACTCCAAAACCTAGTAACTTCCGTAGAATAAAATTAACTAAAGTGATACCAGTGGCCAATAATGTAATTATATGCATTTTAAATTATTATTTATTTAAATTATTATTATACGGCTCACTGCGCACGGCTCACAGTGTATTGGACTTGAGTACTAATATGTCAGTTGTGGTAAAACAGATTTACAGTGTAATATCATGCATTGTAGCAGGAATGACTGTATATATATGTGCGTGTATGTATGTGTGTGTGAGAAATATTCTAAACAATTCCTCTTGTACTGCCATCCTATACAGGATAAATGGTTAGTGGATGGATGGAAGTCCAAACTTGTAATATACAAAATGAAAGTGTTTTTGTTCCACTCAATTTCTTATTGTATGTGTGTAAATCAGTCCCAAAATGAGCGTATTCATATTCCATTGCTTTAGGTTCATGAGAAATGTCACAGGCCGGACATGTAAGGACAAGTGGAGCATTCACCCGCCATGCGGCCGATGTGGCTGGAGGTCTTGATCCGGTCTCCAGCCTCCATGTTTTCCGTGGCGAGGATCCAGCGTTTCCGGCTGCCACCAGCCACCAAGGCAATATCAGCCGACCTACCAGGGAAGGAGGTCAGCCTTATAGGACAATTCCAGGCTACTGTCAGAATCATCCTTAAACAGGACAGTCACATCCGATCGACGTGTAGGGTGGTACATCACGTCTGTCAATGTCTTAAGGTAAAATCCGGCCACATGTACTTCCTGCAAGCCCTACAGTCCTGTCTTCACAGGGTTTGGCTTCTAATCTTATCAGTGATACAGCAGCAAAGCTCTTTAAAAAGGATACTAGTCCGGCTTTAGTCACCAAACAAAAAGCTGCCGTTATTCCAAGGCAACCACAATATCTTCACAAGACTGATAACTAACGGTACCATTAAGTTCTGGTATGTTCTTTCTTGCCCATCCATCTCTTGTTTGTAAGGACTTGCTCACCTGCAAGGGTCATATCGGACTTGAATGACCTTCTCTTCAAAGGCCTGGTTATCTTTGCCAGGTTCGAAGCGCAGCCGATGGAAGTCCACCATGCGGTATCGCTGCTTGTGGCCACCCCCAATGCCGTGCGTGCGGATTTTGCCTGCGTCAGAGGTGCAGAAAGCGGCCTGCGATTGGACACGTCACATTCTGGACCCGCTGACAAAATATTACTTTGGCCTCCCCTCCAATCCTACAAACAATTTAGCGTATTCATGAGCTGCTATTAAGTGCTGGGCCCCATGAATCTGACAGGGCATCCATACACCTCTGATGCCCCTAGTTCCATATAGACATATTTACAAACTGTTGCTGATTAAGTGGGTAAGGAACTGGTAGTATTACCACAAACACACAAGCCCCCAGGTCATTGGATAAGATTGACCATTTTATAGTAAAATGACACTCTTCAACCACCAATCAGGTACTCCGCAATTAATTAATTTCTGCAACTCTTAAACAATATTGGTTAAGTTGCCCATCAACGCACCTGTGTGGTCCCTGCCTCCAGTCTTCTTCATGCCAATAGGCCGAACCGTGTACTTGGTTGTCTGCTTCCACAGAGTTCTGTTCTGAGCTAAATGGGTCGTTGTTAAGAAGCCCCGCCATTGTACTGTTGTGATGCTGTTTTGAACGTATAATAGATACCCGGTGAACATTGAAGACCTCTGTGATGGCAACCCCACTGCCTGCTTGCAAAAAAAAATACAATAAAAATTAATATTTTATGCTGATAATTAATACATAGTACACATGGAAAAGGCATGATTCTTTCCTTGCCTGAGAACATAGCGAGGCTGGCCGGCAGACCCTATGTGCATCGCCACAAACAGTGAGAGAGAGAGAGCGCAGGGCTCGGGACAGCGCCGCGACCGCCATCAATGTCAGCCTTACCTCTAGGAAAGGAAAAGCAAAGTCACAGCAGCTCTTTATTATCCAACTTACTCGAGGAAGAGAAGCTGTATTTATACATGCTAACAATTACCATAAAACAGCCCCGTGTTACAGATGGCATTATAGTTAATAAGCTTTTATATGGCCATACACGCCTAATATCAAAAAACCCAGCTAGTGTCCCACGCCGTGCAGTTAACGCTAGCTTTAGCATACCGGGTCCCACTAAAAAATTAATTCAATATTACATTTGATTATGACAAAACGTATTTAAAATCAAATCACAGTTTTACGTACCCTGTAATTTTAGTGTCAATATTATACAGCAGTACTGGTAAGATTTCCGTTGGTATAGGTCACAGCACCAGTTGTCCCAGTCTGTCGCACAAAAATGACGACAGACACGAGTTTTTTTTTTTTTAAAGTCACCGCTAGGGGGCGTGCGGGAGCCTGTAGTCAGGCGTTATGTGATTTTGCAGACTCTTTCTCGTTTTGGGGGATCCCCCAGATGTTCCCAAGCCAACAGGGAGATACAATCCCTCCAAGGTGACCTGACTCTTCCCCGGGACCTCCCCCCAGTGGGCCGTGTTCGGAACATCTCACTTTGGAACCAACTAGGTTGCACACTTAAGAGACGCCCAAACCACCCCTGCTGACACCAATCGATCTGAAGGAGCAGATCAGCAGATCTATTTAGAAATCTATCCTGATTTTTGAATTCCTAGCCCTGTCACCCAACAACCCAGCGGGGAAATGTCATTTAGACCTCTTGAACTCGCGACATTTCGGTCATTACTCCTTAGACGAGGATAGGGTAGCAGATCCCCAAATAATTAATATCGTTCACCAGGGGCACAGTCTACCCGACTCACCTAACTTGAGCACTCGACTCTCTTCCGAGAGGGTATCCTTTTTCCGGATTTGGCAGGGCTGGCTGTTATCCCTGTCAATGACGGGGGGGTCTTGTTCAGATTAGGCCAAAAGCACCAGCATTATTTCTACCAGATCTACAGCTAGGCCCACTCACTAAAGATTATTTCAGTGTTTATTACTGAATAGAGAACATGAGGCATCCAACTTCTATAAAGGAAAACTTTCATGCTTAAATAACTTGCTTAGAACATTTATTATATTGTTTTTCATATATTTTTTTTCATTTCAGTATTTTTATGGCAGAGCACCTTGTATTTCATTGCAGGTTGTAGTCTACCTGCATACCTTGCATGTGACAAATTATAGGACCCCCAAGCCTTGTATAAGACTGCGTGGCCTAATGGATAAGGCGTCTGACTTCGGATCAGAAGATTGAGGGTTCGAGTCCCTTCGTGGTCAGTTTTGAGAGCTGTGAGTGGCTCACAGGTTAATATTGTGTGTTTGTGGTCATAAAGTCACCAGTTTCAATCCGTGGCTCAGCGGATTGATTTCACAGTTGTGCCCCTGAGCAGGCTCTTTAACCTCTAGGGCAGCAGTGGCCAATCTTATGTGCAAAGGGCCGGTGTGTGTGCAAGTTTTTGAGGTAATCTTTAGGTCAGCTGTTTAAACCCAGGTGTGAGGACTCCTCAGCCAATCAGTCCTCTGATTAGTAATATAATTAGGAAGCTGCAGTGAAAACCCGCAGACACAGTGGCTCTTTGTGGATAAGATTGGCCACCCCTGCACTAGGGACTTTCTGGCCTTGCTTCCTGTGGGCAGTGGTGGCTTAATGGTTAGGGAAGTGCACTTGTAATTGAAAGATTGCTGGTTCGAATCCCTGACCAGCAAGATACTGCTACCTGGGCACTGAATTAGCTACCCCCCTGCTTATCATGATGTCACATATGGGTTAAATGCAGAGGACACGTTTCATTGTGGTGTGTCAACAATGTCCACTGATTACCTAATTCTAAACCTAGAATCGTTGACGTTTCAGGAGATTATAGATTCTAAAAGGAACCAGTTCTATAATCTGGTCGGACGGTGGCGCGACTGCACCAAGTTTCATTTGAAAATGGCTAGATTCGAAGACGACAAAATAGAAGATTTATAAACTATAGACGAAAAAGTATATAGTCGTCACTGAATAAATTTGGAAGAAAAATTATACCACAATAATAAGTCGCTAGTGGAATTATACTGCGTTAACCCACCGCCCGTCTTATCTAAGCATAATCACTTTTCTAAACACAAGCACACAGCCGCACCCCGCGAGCAGAAACAGTACAACGTCATACGTAATCTGTGCAAAGACTTGTGGGAAAACATTAACTCACCAGGGTGGCCATCTTGGATTTAAAGGGGCTCACCCGACGTCTCTTCTCGATAAGGGTCTAGATAGTCTCACAATTTGTGTGCATTTGTGAGGGTTATTTTTACGGAATGTACCTAGTGTACGCGTTTGTGTTTTCATAAAACGCAGCCTTTTTAAATCGCCGACAGGTGGAACGGGAGCGGAACCGATTCTTGATTTTCGGGGCGCGAGCGACCGCCGGAGCCGCACGGGAGACTGTAAGTGGCGAATTTGTCTGGGATTCGGGGAGTGACCGAATAACGAGGTGATATTTTCATTTTCTGTGTTCTCATCGTAAAGAAGGAGAGAAGGGGGCCGTAAAAGCTGTAAGGCTCCCGTTTCGGCGAACAGTAGTGAGTTATTATATAATCATAATGGGCTCCCTTTTTGGTTTATGTTACCATCACCTGCGTGTGCTTTTTAATTTGTACACGTTGTGTGACCCCGCATCCCGGAGGCTTATCTTGCTCATCCCGAGTAAACACTCCGCAGCCCGACACCCGGCTGAGATTTGCTAGTCTCATTAGCATGCTAGGCGGCTATCTGCTCCGCCGCCGGCTTGTTTGTGCTCAGCGCGGGGACAATGGCATCAGTTGCCGCTTAACCGATTCGTGTAGCTTAGCTTGAAGACATTTAATGCGATTTTTCATGTTACACCTTCAGTCGTATATTAAATTAATCTTCAGTGTAGTTCACAGTTGGGATTTCATTTTAAGTTATTTGTATAGCTCTGGGGGGGACAGAGTTCTGGGATTAAGCTGTATTGACTGGAAGGTATAAGATGAAATCACATTATTCAAAATAAGATCATCTGTCATTGTCGTGTTTTACTGCGTCAGTTCCCAAAATGTCAAATTAGGCCACTCCGGCCCCAGAATATTTACCTACGTATTTGGATTATTTACCCACGAAAGTTGTTTAAACTCTAAATTGCGGGTATAAACAGTGTTATATGACATTTTTGAATAGAATACAATCTTTCATTTTGTTAACGCTGAAATCTGCTTTCATGTGTTTACCCCACACGATAGTTTTTTTTTCTTAGAATCACGCCTCCCGCAATATTTTACTGATGAAGGCTTTTGGTGAAATTTCATGACACTGGCTTCAGTTATATTTTTGTGAGTTAAATTGTCGTGCTTTTGGTGTCATTAGGCCAGAACATCTTTCTTTGTGCTTTATCACCTTTAAGCAGTGAATCGTGATCTGTACTCCTGAATGCTTTTATCACCGAGGAAGACGCACTCCCCTCTTTTTTTAAGCCTATTTCGGAAAAGGGTGCATCTTGTTCTATCCGGGTGGCATTTTAACCGCTGGCGTATGGCTACTCGGGAAATGATCTTGTTTATAAGCCGTTATATATAACATACAAACCGCTCTTGCAAAGACTGAAAGGACCAAAGGTTCTTGGTGTCCTAGCGACAGCCTCTCTGATCTTGTCATAATGTGCTAATATAATGGTTTAACTGTGTGTTGTTGGGGGATCTGTCTGTACATAAGTCAATATTTAAACTCCAACATCTCGAGAATCTTTTGTGCCGCTTGACTGTATTTTTTTCTACGAAGGCAGTACTATGGCTGTTTCCATATCCTGTACTCAGAACTTCCTCAGTGGCTTAATGTAATTGTGGCTCTTGATGGATCTGGGAAGACGTGTAATAATAATAATAATAATAATATAGTGTTCATTTCTCCATCTAACGAGACATAAAGAGATGCAGTGGTTCTATGTAATCTAAGGGATATTTTGTCCTGTTACATTCTCCATTTAATATCCTCAGTTTAGGGAAGAGTTGATCCAATTTTTTGCTTAATATAAATGCTAATATGGATTTTACTAAAAGGTTAAGGTTTAATCTTTGTTTTATTAATTTAATACATTTTTGTGCAATTAAAATTAAACTCGCAGTATTTTATATTGCCTGAAATTGTTTCTAATTTTGTATATAGTTGCATTCCCACCCGAAGAAAAGTTCTCTTGTATATCTGTGTTAAAAACGATGCGTTAATAATGTTTGCATGTTAGGAAGACTAGCCCTTGACAGATTACCTCGCATTGCCAAGATGCTGAAGTGCCATTCCTTTTCTGTGTTGTTTCTTGGTTAACATTCTTGTTTGTTTCGATGGAGCTGTAACTGTATGATTTCTAGTTTTTGTTTTCCTTAGTCTTTTATGCTTTCTGTTTTGCTCTGGGCAGGAGTGGGGAGTCGCTGGAGATAGTTTTTGTTTATGAAAACCATTGGAGGGGGTGTCTTCCGCTGTCAGGGTTGACCCAGTATTATGTTTGAGAAGATAACCGAGGGGTAATTATCCATTAATTTGGAAATGCTTACTGTGCCACTTCAATGCATAGGAGAGGGACTGATGCCTCTGATGGGAATCCGTTGACTGGGCCAGCTTTGGCCTTGGCTTATAGGCTGTCAGTTCCAGCACAGTGCATGTTGTTCAGGTCTGCATGCTGCATTGTTCTGAGGTGGAGGTAGATGATGTGGGACTTGTTCCCGGAGGATGCTGAGTTCAACTTGCTGAAGCCAATTATATTATGCCCTGGAGAAAAATACCTGACCGTAGTGCATCAGCAAATCTCCAGCTTGTTTTATTTATTTAGTTAACACCGTTTAGCAGCTTTGTCCTTAGTTATAACTTATTTGTTGTGGTAAGAGATGCAAATAAATATTCCGTCAATAATACAATCTGGGACCGTCACCTGGGTTGGTTATTCATGTGGTGGAATTACTGTACGAGGAGGTGCGCATGTTAGGGTTAATGGCAGATTCTGCACGGCCACGTTGTGAGTCTCTCAGCTTTCAGCTGTCTGCCCTGCCCCACCCTCTCCAAACCCCTCCCTGTTCATCCCAGTGCCCTGTCAGGCAGGAGCTGCTTTGTGTGTGCGTGTGTGTGTGTGTGTGTGTGTGTACCAAATGTCCCCACAATGTGAAAAAACATTTTTTCGGTCCCCACAAGGGGAAATTCAGTTTTATAAAAATCTATGCTTGCAATCAAAAAACTAAAGATACCAAAAGACTGTGTGTGTGTGTGTCGGGGTGGATGACAGAAGTGTTTGATTTGAGGAAGACGTAGTTGAATATCCAGTCTCTGTTGCCAGAGGTGGTTAAACAGCACGGAGGGTTTGTCATGGCTGCATTGCCTGAGCTTTGGGGGGTGCTGATAGCGTGTAGTTTGCTCCCCATATCTGATCACTTTCTCCTATTAACTGCTCTGCCTCTCTGCCACATTCACTATTCTGCCATCACTGTACAGTCTCTTGCTGTGAATGTTGTTTTCCATGAACCCTGTTTATAGTCATAATGTAGAAACTGGTTATTTTCACCCTGGTGATCGACTCACTATGGTTTAAACCCTCGCTATGCTTTATGCTTCCTCCTCTCTCTGCTGGCAAAATCGACTTTTAACTGGGTTTTCTTTGATGCCGCTCTCATGTGCACATGCCTTCATTCCTCTGGAAGCCTGCTGTGCAAATAACTGCTCTTTTTAATGGCCCGTAATAAAATTTTGCAGCTGAATGAGGAGACAATGAAAGCACTTTTGAAAGTTGGGAGGGGTCGTGGTGCTCAGTGGGAATCAGGCTCTACAATGGTGCAGTTCAGGGGAGAGAAATGAAGATGTAAGGCGGTTTGGTGCTTCAGCTCCCTCCCATCCCATCTGTCAGACTGTATGTAACGATGGTGCCACCTAACCAGGCTGTTCTAAAAGCTACTTGCGCCCGCTTCAGCCCCGTGGCAGCTGTCCCCTCTTCAGGCAGTAGGGTGCCAAGCACGACGTAACTGTTCTGCACTTTAAGTTGAGGTGTTGCCCAGAGGGAGGAATTTAGGGTGTGGTCTGGATGCCACTGATGCAGACTGGACCCCAGCCAACACGCTCTCTGCAGCGGCCTGATCCCTGGCAAAACCCCCAGGGGAGGTATGAACAAGCAAATGTTCCTGATCCGAAGCTCGGTCTGTTTCTTGGATACTAGTATCTGCGGCTCAGCATCATGGCCGTATTTGACCTCTGAGTAATTCATATGTGTTTTCATTGCACCTGAAGGCTATTTAGTCTCCGCTAACAAAAAGAGGTTCAGGTGACAGGGAAAATACTGCTCATCTTTCCCTGGTCCCTCCCTCACAAGGAGCCGGTGAATTGGAGGGCCTCAGTCGACAGTGATGCTGCCAGGCACTGACTGGCATCCCCTCTGAGACACCCACAGAGCTGCTTGCCTGTGAGAATTAACTGTGCACCTTTTGGATCCTGCAGTGTCAGTTTTACAGTGACTCTGCCCCTGATGTTTCATGCAGTTGACTCCCAGCATCTCTGATGACCAGTAACTTGGATGCCAGATGGACTTGAGCGGAACTTGCGGAGTGAATCCCCTTCTATTCTTTACCTTCCCTCTGCAGAGTGGTGGAAGCTCCCAGAGACGGCATAGATTAGAGCTAAACTGTAGGTCTCTGTGCACAGGGGACGTGGCCTTAGTGGCTGATAGTGTATGTGGCTTGTCTTCAGTGAAAACCTCATTGTTCTGGTTAGATAAAGCTGTAACCTTGCAGGCTGCCCTTCCCGTCCAGTATGAATGTAAATAATGAGCAAGCAAAGTGCCTTATAGCAGCCAGGGGGGTGTTTCAGTGCCTCCCAGTGTGGTAGGGTGGGTCCCTGGAGCCTTGGTTTGGGGGGGGGGGGGGATTCAGCATTCAGCTCTGCACCAGAGGGAAGGAGGGACTGTAATGTGGGGGTGGGCGTGGCCACAGCCTGTGCTCCACCCCCGCGGCTGTTTGGGAGCGTGCCTGGTGATAGCGCCACCTGCTTTGTGCCTTCGTGGGAATTGACTGCAGAGGCGCTGACTTCATAAGGATCTGCCCCCTTCCCCCCCAGTTCAGACATACCCCGCCCTTCTCGCTCTCTCCCTCCCTCTCTCTCTCTCTCCCTCTCTCTGCCCCTCTCTGCACTGCCAGGCTGCTTCCCTGTGCAGAACGCTGATCTAGCTTATTCTTGGTGCAGTAGGAAGGTCAGAGCTTCACCGTTCGTGTTGTTCTCCTTTCGTTCCTCTCCCGCGCCGCCCAGCTCTCCTGTTTCTCCAGTCTGCTCGGCTCAGTATCCTCTCCCACCCGCCGCGGTTTCCACGGTAACCACTCGCTTCTTGCCCTTGGTGGACTGTTTCGTCAGCTTGTGGGAAGGAGGAAACATAGTCCTGTGTCGGGGCCATGAGCATCTCCTGCTGAATCTCAGGTACAACGCCATTTTATGGGGGCCTTTTCTGCACATTCTGATACAGCCCCCGTGTCTGATTTACATTAGAAAGGTCAGTGCCGGGATCTTTTTGTTGATGCTCCAGGGGTCTGATTTGCTCTTCTAGTAGTTCACTTGTGGTGTTGTTACCCTCTCGTCGCTGCGGGTTACAGTTGTTTTGGTCGCCCGAGTTCTGTCCCAAGTAAACCTGCCGTTGTCGCATGCTGCCGTTTGCTGCAGTAACCTGACGTTAACGTGCTCCGCTGTGTCAGGATGTCGTCTGTCGTCGTGGTTTGCTGAAAATAATGAAAGAACTACTGAGAAGCTTTGCCTTCTCTACTTCTATGTTGTTAATTGCTCCTCCTCCTCCTTCTCTCGCGGTGTTAGATCCGTCATGTCGTGTGAGTAGCATTGCTGCAGGACATGATGATGAGGCTGTTTCATCCAGAGGCCTTCCATATTGGATTATAGATCAGCGTCAGGGCAGAGATGATGGACGCCGTCCCGAGATGCTAATTTAATTTCTCGTCAGACAAAGGGCGGCTGCCGGGATTCAGCCCGTTGTCTTTGAGATTCCGCCCATAATTAACATAATTGATCACCGATCTCTGAAACAAATGCGCATCCTCCCATTTTTATTTAACTGAGCCCTGCTGAAGTTTACTGCATTCGATGGGAGGCATTATTTTAGCCCAGTCACAGCTGTGTTGTACTTTATTAAAGTGCCTTTTCCTCCTATGAACCTCTGCTTCACAGATCCCCACACTGTACCCAACTGGGTGACATGGTGTGTCACAGACCTCTGTTTGGGGACGGGTGGGGGGCCTCAGTACTGCTGGTGGTGACCTGCCCCCACCTGGGAGATATATTTTTTTTTTAACAGAGCAGGTCAGCATATAGGAATTAAAATGGTATTTGGGATCAGTTTGAAAGGGGGTCTTCTTCAAAGCAGGGAATGCCTATTGCATGAAGCGGCTTGTCCTCTGTTGTTAAGCGATTTTCCATGAATACATAAATTTGCATTCATTACTGGACACTCCCTCCCAAAGGGTGTAAATAATACATGATCTGCACTTGATTGATTTCTGCTGGTTGAACAGGCCCACAGATGTGGAAGAGAGGTTTAGGCTTCATTTATGCTAAGGGAGTACTCAGATTTTTAAATCTGCCGTAAAAGACGGGCTAAAGGATAAAGCCTGACTATTGCAGCGCTAACTTGCGGCCTAATTTAGCTTTTTTTCAGATCTGCTTGTGTCCTCCCATGCCAGTTGCTTGTTCATTCATGATGACGTTAACAGTTTGACATCCTTTAATTCCTTGTTTACGCAGAGTTGCTCTCCGACGCTCCAGACGCATGTTTTCTGAGCTCGATCTCCTTGTTGGGCCCTCAGGGACTCTGCAGGCTCCAGGACGGATCCTTCAGGATAAACCAGGGAAGGGCTGTTGAATAGAGATTTAATGGCGAGAGCCTAATTATTCATCATTCGTCACCCCTGCAGTTTGCTGTCATAATACCTCCAGCCTCTGCCCCTGCATTGGGTTTGCAGCTTAAGCCACATTAATCCTGGTAGTTTTTAAAATCTTATCACCAGGTTTGCAGAGTGGATTAGAAGCAAGTCTTAAATATTTCAGAATTTGCCCTTCTGATGAACAGGGCCCAGAAAGAGAGTGTGTGTGTGTGTGTGTGTGTTTAATCTGACAATATTTATATGAGGTTTCTGCCAGGACATGTGGAATCCTCCTACTTTGTGCCTTAAAATATGAAATTTACAAAGCATAATTGAGGCAGTCGATTGCCTGACGCATCTTGTTATGACTCACTTTTTGTGTCTGATTGGAATGCTCCGTAGCACCATTCTGTCTTGTGAACATGGCTTCCGATTTTTGAAAGCCTCTTGTCATTCACTTAATAGCTTCTCACCGCGTTTGGGTCATGTGCTGCTCGATGCCTTCCGCACTCATCTCTGTTGATTCTTGGAGGCTCATGCTGTCATCATGGCCTTGGCTCTATGCCAGCCTGGTTGAGGTCACCTGATTGGTGGTTCACTCCTTCCATCAAATCCCTGCCCCGGCCTGCTGGCACATGATAGGATCTCATGAATATTAATGATTCTCTAAATGAGCCTGTGACACTTTCCTCTTATCAATGTGTTAATTGCCTTTTTGTCACTGGTACTTTTGTTGCTACCTGCAGAGAGCTGGCAGATCTTCCTGATGGGACGCCGTTCTCCTTCTCTGTTGCCATGTACATTGATCCACTTTGAGCCCATTGCTGCACCCAGTCTGAGGTTTTGCTTTTCCTTTTGACATGCCCGCCTCTCGTTAAGGACACGCTTGGCTTACCAGCCGCATCAGAAGTTTATAGGCCCGGTGCATGGAAAGGGAAAATGCCAACATGATGCTAGTGGACGTGGTGATTCATCCCCAGGGTGACTCACACAACCGGATCGGCGTGGCATTGTGGCCGCCCGCTTCCCGCGGACCCACCCTTTGGGTACCGTGTGCCCTGCGCTTCCCACCCCAGGAAGTGAGAAAGATGTCCCGACACACCCTGGAAATTCAGGGTGAATCTCAATACTAAGAACGTGATGATCGTATTTGTGGTCTAGACAAGACCGATCTTGCCAACTTACCTCCCAAGAATGAACCAGGGTCAAAATGAATTGTGGGATTGGTCTCGTTCGCCGAGGATGCAGCCAATGTATCCTTGATATTTGGGCGGGGCAAGAACGACATCCGGGCATTTTTACCGTGCTCTGTTCTTGTGTTCTTAGTACCGGAACTGGTCTTTGGCAATAGAAGAGGATGTAAAACGGGTACACGAGAACACACTTGTATGGTCCAGTGTACATACTGAGATTCACCCTCAGTCCAGGCTGCTGGCTGCTGGTGCCCTTTTCAGGTTGCCCATCCTGACTAGCGTGTCACTGTTGTGATGTGGGCATCGCAGAACCCGCCTTGTTTGACCCGCTCTGCGGCAACCGGTTTTAACTGTTCCATCCTCCTCTCTACCACACAGCTTGGTATATGGGGAAATGAAAGGTCACCTTGAGCTCTGACTGTGCCTCTCATGCTGGAAAGAGGCGAGGAGTGATGGGGGGGGGGGGGCTTTATTACCGCTACTCTGTATAAAAGCACTGGGGGTGCCAGCGGTTTCCACCTGTAATGGGATGGCAGGCTGGCCCAGGAGCTGCATAATTGTAGCACAGATAAAAGCTGGGCTGTCATATTGGGACAATATGTCTTCATGCAGTGTAATGTGCCTGAGGCCGATTGATGATCGTTTTCCTGAAATCTGAACAGCCGGATTTATGCTTGTATGATTTTTTTATTTTTTTTTTTGATTATAAAATTGCTGTCTGGCACAGTCAACCTGTCATTAGGCTTGTTTTTCTAGTCTCCTGACCACCCATGGAGAGCTGATGCCGTGCTCAGGCAGCCCAGCGGGGGGCAGCCTGGAGAGTGGTTGCATTGCTTTTGCTGCCCCCCCCCCTAATTTGAGGGGTTACCAGATGGTGCTTAGCTGGCTTCTCCTATTATTGCTTGTATGCTAATGCTGTGTTCACTTCATGCTCTTGTCCTCTTTTGTCAAAGGGAGTCGCATTATGCCAAGAGCAGGAAAATGTGTATGAATGTTGCAGCAAGATATAGTTCCTGGATAAAAGAGACTGCAGGCATTTTTCCTGGAACACTGTCTTTATAACCAAAGAATGGGACCAGATCCCCATCAGGACTTAACCAGATTGTTAATCTATCTGCAGTCTTTGTTAATTTTGATTTGGTCTTCCATTCGCTGACAGTAATTAGCCTTGTTTTGATGTGGGGGGGGGGTGCTCCTGCCAGATTTCCTCTTTGGGAGGTGGCCTGAGCGCAGTGTGGGGGGCTCAGGGTGGTAAACGCTGGATGACAGGCAGCAGCTGGCTCCGGATGGCTGCTCTTGCACGCGCCTGCTGTCTCCCACAATAGACCGGCAGTGCTGTGTGTGCCGCTGGGAGTGGCTGCCTTTTGACCCCAGTCTGTAGGCCCTGCCCCCCTCCCAGCCACACCCAGACTGTGCCCAGTGACTCAGTACATCAAATGAGCTTCTCTTGTTTTCCTGCTGGTTAATAATTAATCTGACAATATAAGGTAAGCATGTAGATGATGATACAGGTTTGTGTTTCCGCTTTTCTCTTGTATGTAATGGCAGCCTAGTTGGATTTTTCGGCAAATTTTTATTGCATTGATGTGCCCTGGATTGACAGTTTTGTTAAATCGGTGCTGATGGGTGAGCGACTGGGTTAGAAATGGCTGTTTGGGAGTTTGATGATAGAGCGTCACCACCGCTGTCCTGTAATGCTCGCCAAATGCACGGCTGTCCCATCACCATAGCGACACGTTCCATCACTTAGTAATTCTGTCACCACGGCGCTCGCATAATTCAGAACGGACAGCTGCAGGGTGGATGATGTTGATGTAATTCACACCATCCCAGTTTGCGCTGAATTGAGGTGTCCTACGCTTTGCTCAGTATGAAAAACCCATTATCCTGAGTCTGGCAACATTCGGCTGTATCCACCCTCTACACCGAGGTCTGTTCCGTGCTTGTGGATGATGAAACATGGCCTCAGTCTCTGCATTTGTTTTGAAGGCACAATGCTGTATTCTGTAGTTGGTCAGTCACATTGTGTTGAGCTGTTTCTCAGCCAAAAAAACACTTCCAGTTGATTCTCATGAATCTAAAATGTTTCATCATGGTTATTTTGACTTTTCACCTTGAACAGGGTACAGTTATGATGATGTCTGACACTCAGTTGTAGGGTGAAGCAATACAGCAGTCTTCAGTAAATTCTGCTTTCTCTCCTTTTTTGAGTAAACAGAATCAGTGCCTGCCACTCTTCTGGCATTTTTGCGCAGATTAAGCATGCAAGGTTCAGCCTGTGTAGGTACAGAATCGCCGAATTTGTAAATGGTGTTGGTTAAACAATGTGACCAGGTAATGATGTACAGTGTTTATTGCTCTCATTACATGTTGGAGTACAAGAAAGTCTAGGTTGAGTGGCTTTGTCTGTAAGTTAAACCTGCTTATCATCTCTCTGGTTCAGCTCCCCAAGTTATACATTTTGTTATGGAGCTAAGCGACAGATCACGAAGTGTGAGAACCAGGAAATTGGGCAGGAGCTTTAAGGGTGACCGACAACTCCTTCCTGTGCAGGTTGTCTCCAGTAGAAGATGTCCACAATGGTCTACCCACGGGAAGAGAAGCTGGAGAAGCTGTCGCAGGAGGAGATCATCTCCAACACTAAGCTGGTGATCCAGGGCCTGGAGGCGCTGAAGAACGAGCACAACTCTATCCTGCACAGCCTGCTGGAAACCATCAAGTGCCTGAAGAAGGATGAGGAGGCCAACCTGGTGCACGAGAAGTCCAACCTCCTGCGCAAGTCGGTGGAGATGATCGAGTTGGGGCTGGGGGAGGCACAGGTGTGTGGATGGCTCGGGGTGTGTGATGGGACCGGAATTACATATGCTCCACCGGTTCCTTTCCTTGCAGAGTGTTTGATTCACTTTCGATTGGCCTCTTCCTTGGCCTGGAAGTAAAGCCTCATTGATTTAATCCAAGTAAATGGTCTCTTCTCAAGTTGTCCATGCGAGCAGCAGCAGTGGCTCTTGACCCGCCGCCCTCTCCCCACGCTTCACTCTCCAGGTGATGATGGCACTGTCCAGCCACCTGAACGCCGTCGAGTCGGAAAAGCAGAAGTTGCGGGCACAGGTGCGCCGCCTGTGCCAGGAGAACCAGTGGCTGCGGGACGAACTGGCCAACACACAGCAGAAGCTGCAGAAGAGCGAGCAAAGCGTGGCCCAGCTGGAGGAAGAGAAGAAGCACCTGGAGTTCATGAACCAGCTCAAGAAGTACGACGAGGACGCGTCCCCGTCGGTAAGGAGAGCCGTCCGGAGCCGCTGTCGGGCAAAAGATTCCCGTGTGTTTGAGTTGGTCTTACTCTGTCCTCTGTAAAGGACCCCTTCTGCTGATTTGCCAATTTGTCTGCCTACAACCAGGCCGTCTGCTCTCACAGAGAGGGAGGGGGGGCACAGGGAGATTAATCCATGTCAGCTGCCCAGGATGTTAATAACAATTTGCTTTAGCTCAGTGCTTTTCTGTTATATGCCTGGTTTGACGTATTAAACCGGTTAATGGAAGCATAGAATATCTCCTCGTTTTTTTTTTTTTTTACAGGCAGCCTGGGGATTTTTTTTGCGACTTAATGGGCTGTATATGGGATAGGGTTACACATCTTGGTTGAACACTGTGGTCTTGTGACGGTAAGATGCTGGATAATGGTTGCCATATGGCCCTTCACTAAGAGACGTCGGGAGGAATGAAGCCATAATGCGGTCATGCCAGGACTTTCATAAATCGATGATCTTCTTTTCAGTCCTGCCCTGCTTTCCGGTGTGGTGGGGGGGCAGATAATCTGTCAGACTACTGAGCTCCGCAAGCCCCCACCAAAAACACTAATTTCCCCCCCACTGGGTAGCTCTCCGAGATCAGGAATCAAAGGCAGGCTTCTTCACAAGTCAAATGTTTGAGGGCATCAATGTGTGCTTCTGTGATCTCGCAGTGAAGCAGGACTTGTCGGGGGCGTAAACGCAAGTGCGCACTGAAATACGGGTGAATCGATCCCTTTAACGGCACTCTGGCCATATCGATTACCCATAAGGCACATCGCATTCAGTCACATGAGCCTCTCTCGGAGGGGGCTGGTTGCTGCTTTACTAGCAGCAATGTCAGTGCACTTCTGACCCTTGTGGTTTTGTAGATTACCGGGGGATGGGGGGCAGACTGCTCTGTCCCTTATAGACTGCTCTGTCCCTTATAGCAGGGTATGATGAGATTTATCGTCACTCACCTTTTAAAGTAAATGATGCTTTTGGTTTGGGGGGGAGCATTTGTGGTTCAGCGATTAAATGCAATGCTGCTGATATGGAGTTAGCCAATCAGAGATGGCCTTCACTCTGGAGGCAGGCCTCATTTGTTGGAGAAGGTCACATGCCCCGCCTCCCAGTAGGACGCTGACCATTGGCTACGTGTTTCAGGAGGAGAAGGACGGAGAACCCCCCAAGGACACTCTGGACGACCTGTTCCCCAACGAAGAAGACGAGCACAGTCAAGGAAGTAAGATCCTCTCTCTCCAGTTGCGCCCCTCTTTCAAACCATGCGCAGATGACTCGAGCCCCCCCCCCCACCCCCCGTCCCCACTACAGTGCAGCATCAGCACAACAGCGCGGCAGTGGCAGCGGCCCAGCAGGGCGGCTACGAGATCCCGGCCCGCCTGCGCACCCTCCACAACCTGGTGATCCAGTACGCCTCGCAGGGCCGCTACGAGGTGGCCGTGCCGCTGTGCAAGCAGGCGCTGGAGGACCTGGAGAAGACCTCCGGCCACGACCACCCCGACGTGGCCACCATGCTCAACATCCTGGCCCTGGTCTACAGGTGCACCCTCAGTAGTAACTCAGGATGTGACATAATGGCTCGCTTGCTGCTGCGGGAGAGAAGCTGACACCTCGTTGCATTTTGTGTTCAGGGACCAGAACAAGTACAAGGAAGCCGCCCACCTGCTGAATGACGCCCTGTCCATCCGTGAGAAGACCTTGGGAAAAGACCACCCTGCGGTAAGTGGCGCAGAGACCACCCCCCCCTGCAGCGGCCGAAACGCCAGAAGCTTGGGGTTTATTTGCGTGAGGCCGCATAGCTTGTTTATGGTAACTGCAATATTGACGATTTCCTGTGCTGCTGTTTGCACGTTGATAAGCGACTGCGGGGTCAGAGAGGTCGCGTGGATATGGGCGATACCCACTGCTTTTAATGCCCAGCTGCAGGGCGGGCTGGGCCGCAAGGTCGTGACCTCTCCGGGGTCGTCTTAATGCGCCGTCTCTGGCCTCGCCCAGGTGGCTGCCACCCTGAACAACCTGGCCGTGCTCTACGGGAAGAGGGGCAAGTACAAGGAGGCAGAGCCGCTGTGCAAGAGGGCCTTGGAGATCCGCGAGAAGGTACACCTCCAACCCCCCCACCCATCACACCCATCTCACATGCAAACGCAAGTTCTGTGGTTCAGGGAATTAGTGAATGAGTTTTTCTTTTTTAAAAATTCCACTTGAAAGATGTGAGCTCCCTTTGCAATTATCGTAGCTGATGCTCGTTTATGCTGTTAACGTGTCACTGTAGCTTCCATGTGACAGAAGGAATTAGGTGGGATTATTTGTGAATCTGAGAAACTGGTGCTGCTTGTCTTCTGTAAGTAAGGAGGCACTGTTTGATGTGTGTGTGTGTGGAGGGGGGGGGGGGCGGTGGTGCTGTGAAGGCAGGCAGTCCCGCACAGCAGAAGCCAGAGTGAGACCCCGTGCATATGAAAGGCAGTGTACAAATTATGCCGCACAATCCCTGGTTCAAAGATGGCGTATTTCATTTAGTGGGTTATGGATGAGTACATTTTAGGTTTCTGTGCAGAAGATGCTTCAGGGTTAACCATGGGAACATGGAATACATGAGTTGATGTTTGTCCCCAGGAGCGAATGCAGAAAACCAATGCAGTGTCTACAGAATGCAGAATTGGCAGGTTTTGCATTGCACCATTCTGTTTATTTTTAAGGTCTATTTTTAAGGTGTTTATGACACTGTTTTCCTGGCCTGGTCCCCTTCTGCCAGTATAGACACAGGTGTGTCCAAATTCTCAGGAACCTGACTAGAAAATGACTGCAGTGTAGTAGAAGGGCCATTTAAACTAGGGGTGAGGGAACTACTTCTATGAAAATATCCAGGATAACCTAGGTGTGGATCATAGATTTGTTGTTTAAGGTAATATGGGCCACGGTTGTCTATGATCTTCCTCCTGACTGTCCCGTCCCCCTCAGGTGCTGGGCAAGGACCATCCAGACGTGGCCAAGCAGCTGAACAACCTGGCCCTGCTGTGTCAGAACCAGGGCAAGTACCAGGAGGTGGAGCACTATTATTGCCGGGCCCTGAAGATCTACGAGTGCAGGCTGGGCCCGGACGACCCAAACGTGGCCAAGACCAAGAACAACCTGGTACGCTCACTACATAGGATCTGTTATATCGGGTCACAGCAGGGTCTTGTGTTGGGGGGGGGGAATAAGGCACTTTCCCACCCGAAGATCAGGAACGTAGTGCTGGTTTTAGAACTCACCCCCACCTGTGAATGAGGAGTCTCTTTTCGAACAATCACAGTGGTGCATTTTTGTCGGGCAGATTCTCGGTGGACACAGGGGTCCTCGATGAAAGGCACTGTTCCACCATGACCTTAATGCCTCTCTTCACCTGCCAGGCCTCCTGCTATCTGAAGCAGGGGAAGTACAAAGAGGCGGAGATCCTGTACAAGGAGATCCTCACCCGCGCCCATGAGAAGGAGTTCGGATCCGTGGACGGTGAGTCGGGCCGCCTCTTCTCTGCAGGAGCCTTGCAGCATCTAAATGCAGCTGACGCAGTGGTCAGCAAGGTGGTGAATGGGGCTTTTGGGCACTTTCATTCCCTTCGGTCAGATTTCTAGTTTAGTGTTGCTGCTGAGAAGAAGCCAGCCTCTTTAATGCTGACCGTATTCATCAGGTTACTCCACTTTAAACCGTCTGGGTAGCTTGCGTTGCATATACACAGGTCTTGGGGGATTTTGCCGTATGTGGCAGGATCTGTGCCATGGAGTGAGGGAGGCACAGAATGGAGCCTTTGACGGCCTGTGTGTACAGTGACCCTCTGTGTGTACAGGTGAGAACAAGCCCATCTGGATGCACGCTGAGGAGAGGGAGGAAATGAGCAAAGTGAGTATGGCAAAGCGCCTTATTCTCCCACTGGTGACCATTCTCCAGTGCTCTCAACGTATCTTTTCACTGGCTTCCAGGGCAAGCACAGAGACAACACCCCGTACGTTGAGTATGGCGGCTGGTACAAGGCATGCAAGGTCAACAGGTGAGAGCCGCGAGTGTGAACCGGCCCTGCCCAGCTGAGGTATGGGCTCAGTGTGCACACTTACTGTGGACTTGTGATGCCTGGAGACTGATGCATGCTGGGAAGTGTAGTCCCATGCCACAGGCCGGAGCTGTGTAGTTTAAGTAACTCACACATAGTGCCTTGTGCCTCCACAGCCCCACCGTGAACACCACCCTCCGGAACCTGGGGGCCCTGTACCGCCGACAAGGCAAAATGGAGGCTGCAGAGACCCTGGAAGAGTGTGCTTTGCGATCCCGCCGGCAGGTCAGCTCTAGCCCCACCACACACTTCTCTCACACACACACACACACTTTCATTTCTGTTTTTGGGTACCTTTCCTTATAGTCTGACATTTGATTGCTTATCTGAAGCCTAGTGAGCTGAAACTGATAAGGTTTTGGTACTTGGTAGTTAGAGAGGCAAATGGCCACTTGCTTATTTCAAACACACACACACACATCCAGACACTCATTGACCCAGGACCATGTGGGCACACAAATGAACTGGCAGTAAACTCAGAAAGGTGAGGGCAGAGTTTTAATGTTCAAGTTCAGATGCGGTCAGGTGTGACTTTGGTCCTGTTGTGTTGTTTCGGAGCCTGACTTAGCTGGTGTCAGCAGTCTGTGCTCTTTGCTGGAGGGTGACTGACCTCACACTGCCTCTGTCTCTCTGTCTTTCTTGCTTGCTTGGGATCCAGAACAACATGGTAAGTGCTACCTGGCTGAAGCACTAAACCCATCGTTATTTCCGTCCCTGGAATTGCCGAGCGTCCTGTCGTACCCACAGTAGTAGCCTTGTCTCCTCTGGACGAGTTCTGGGCAAGATGTAATTTTTCCATGCCGCCTTTGTCGCACACCTGTGTGTCCTCAGGGCCTTGACCCTGTCAACCAGACGTGCGTGGTGGAGATTCTGAAGGATGGAGAAGCTGAGCGCCGACGGAGCCGCGATAGCATGGCAGGCAGCGTCAAGTATGAGAGCGGCTCAGATGCCGGCGAGGAAGTGAGTATGGGAGTAGAGTGGAACGGGGTGAGTACAATTCCACTTCACTAACAGTGGCCTTGGCGGGGACAGTCATGGTGGTTGCTGAGCTGATGGACTGGTATGATTTCCCATAATGCACTTAGGTCACAGAAATAGACACACAGGGTTTGCCAAAAGCAAGACAGAGACATAGTCTTCCTCTAAGCTGAGATGAGTAGATGAGAATGTATCAAAACCTTGATACCTCAAACCATCAGTGCCATGGCTTTATTTTGTTCTTTATTCCTCCCATATACCAGTCCATCATTCTCACTGTCCTCTCTAAGGTCCTCCTGAGAGTCCTTTTGGAAAAATTCAGAGCTGATTGAATGTCCTGGCATTCTTTATTACCTTGGCTTGTTTAGTCGTCGTTCATTCTGTGACTTTGCTTGTTGTGATGCCAGATGCTTTTGTCGAGCTGTTAATGTGCTTCAAAGTGAAGATCCAGAATGTTATGGCTTTCAGCTGGCCATCTTGGAAATTCCCGTAGTGGAATCCATTTGATTATCCATAAGCTCTCAGGCAGAATGTGTGTGAAAAGCCCTTTACAAGGGGACTCGCGTGTTCATGGCCCCCTGCGTGAACTTAACGTGAGCTAGAGAACCAGCCAAACCCAGCTCGTGCTGGATCTCTGGACAGGAAGGAGACCCTAGACTCCCGTACCAACCAGGAAGTAGTTTTAATTCAGGTTATGTCCAACAAATGCCCTCCTATCAAACATTGAGGGGGGCAATTTTGTGAGCAGATGGGATCGGGATGGAGCTAGAGCAGGGGCACCTGGAACTGTGAAATCCACACCAGACAGGAGTGATAGCTGTGTTTCCAAGATGACCAGCTTGGGCCCATCCTTCTGCACCCCAGTCCCAAAAGCATGTGACTGCTGCCCGTTTAATGCTTGCTGCACTCAGGTCTGTGACTTCTGCTCCACGTCACTCATTAACTGCCATCCCCGTGGCCTCTGCGTGTTTCCACCTCATCTCGCTGCACTTTGGCATGTTTTTGGTCCTTGTTGGGTTTCTATTGTAGCTGTCAGATTTTATGCCTTTCCCAGTATAGCTACTTGCTTTTTCAGATATTCGGAGCTTCCGTGTGCTTTATACAAAGGCAGTCATGGAACATTACATATTGTGGCTTTTTTGGGTTAACTAAGAACATCAGGATTAAAATTGACTATTTGAACTCCTCACCACAAGTCTTAGTCTGCAACAATGAAGTTACAAAAAAGGCCAGACACTTACAAGCGTGTCCAATACTGTTTTACACCAATTTTTATACAAG
>JAODJW010000062.1:4718902-4732378 GCA_026777045.1 Hyperopisus bebe | reverse complement strand
GGTGTTACAATGCAGATCATCGCATAGAAAAGGCACATTTTAATACCAAGACTTCATCATGTTCTGTGATGTATAAGGGCTCTCATCCAGGCTGCCCCCTACCCCGTGCTCTTAGAGGGATTGCAACCTCCCTAAGACCCCATAGGGCAGTGCTTCCCAATCCGGTCCTCAGAGACCCACACTGGGAGCTGGGAGGGAGCGAAAATGTGGACTGCTGTGGGTCCCTGCTGTGGGTCCCTGCTGTGGGTCCCCGAGGACCAGACTTGGGAAGCACTGCTATACTGAATAAGCAGGTATGAATGGATAGATGTACCAACCATTTTCAGCCCTGGTCCTGCACGTCATTCCACTCAGTTCCTACACTTCCGTATAGAATATTCTATTTAACAAGACTGACTGTGTCAGTTAAGAATGCAATGCATAGTAAGACACATTAAGGTGTTTTTAATCATTTTTACCCATAATAATAAAAGAACAAAACCATTGCCCTACTGGCTGGTTGATTTAAGTTAACATGGAAAAAAAACACACAATTTTATGTTTGATTAAATGAAGTGAACAACGATAAATTCAGCTTTTTTTCCTCAATTGCTATAAGGTACATGTATGACTTCAGTCATGCAACTAATTTAATAAACAGGATATTTTTGGACTTAACATGAGCTGGAATGAAGCCGATTAGCGGCGCAGCTTCAGAGCCAGATGCATGTGACTCTATACTTACCTTTTTAAGCAATAAGCAAACTTTATCATTATTATAAATATCCAATGGGGAGTGCTGCTATCTTTGAGACGATTTTCCTGGTGATTTAGGACACACACCCCCCCCCTCGCTGATGGTGAAAAAACTCCACAGGCCACCTCTGTTAATCGAGTTCTGTCCATTCGGAGAGCTCGGTATGATCAGGACTCAGGGGCGACTGGGCCATTTATGGGTTTATTTCAGGCACGTTTACATGGTCATGATCATAGAAGCCGCGCACAATGGACCCGTCACTAGTATATCCAAGGTGAGACCACATACTGTGACCCTAAAGGTCATATCTTGGTACTGGGACACTGAATGTTAAAAGGCATGAATTGTATTAGTAATACTGGAATGTGATTTTTTTGCACAGTCGTTAAAAGCTTTTTTCCTTCTTGATGAATATCAGGACTGCTGATAAGGCTGAGTTGCTTTGTGTAATGAGATGAAACGTATGACTATTCTGTTCTTGTTCATTCTAATGTTTTATTCTTACATAGGTACTGATCCGTAACTTGTTTTTCCAGATTATTCTGTAGCGGTGGTCGGATTTCTGATTTGTTTAGGCACCATTTCTTCTACGGTTCCTTCCAGTCGACTTTCGTTTAATCGTCATAAGCAAACGTGTCAAAAAATAGGCTGTTGTGTCCTTCATCGATTGGTGGGGCAGAGTGAGACAGGTGCCACTTTTTTCCTTTTTTTCTTAAATTGCTGCTCTCTAAATGTAAGGTGTGGTAGCCATGGAAACCAAGCCATCACAACCTCCAGGTTATGTCCTGCAATATCCCAGTTCTCCACGATTTACTGAGGACAACAGCTAGGGGGCGCTACTCGTGAAGGTTGTGTTTCACACTAAATAAAGGATAAACCTGAATTCAGTCTTGACCCCTCGTTTTTCATCCACATTTCAGAGAAAAGCAAGGTGTTACAATGACGAATCATAATAAATTTTGATTGAAGATCGTTATCAAGGAAGCATCTGGTGACAAAAACTGCATTTTATGCACCTGATTTCCATTTATCTCCAGCTCAAACTGGAGAGGAAAGGACTGCAGGCTTATGTGGCTCATATTGAGTGTTGGAAATTGGATATCCTTTCATAATCTCCAGAGGTCTGTTGCTCTGTGTGATATTGTTTCTCCTACCGTCTCATCCTTTATGGATCATTCCCATGGACCTCCTAAGGCGTGCTGGGCCATGATGGAGTGGAAGCTGTGACCTCAAGTCAAGGTCTCAAACAAAACCGTCCATCAGAACATGCAAAAGAAGCATCTGTGATGTAGGCATGAGCTTAGGGGTGCCACCATGCTGATAAAACCACAGCAATGATGGCGTAAATCAGGCATTACTTTAAGGGTGCTGCTTTCACCGTTGACTGAGTAACTCCCATGCATTACTGAGCTCCTGACTCTTAATTGCCTGTCACTCTGTGCACCGAAGACACCCCAAGCAGCAGCCGCCACCTCGAACGCCATCATGGGAGATAAGATGTAAAATATGTCCAAGCCGATCATCGTCTAGTAATTGTTGCCATGGAAACGCTACTCCCTGGCCACTGGTGCACCCGCGTCCGTGTCCGTGTAAGGCGATGCAGTGGGAAATCTGGCTTTCACAGTTAATTAGTCACTGGCAATAAATGATCTTGTTGGCAAAGGCTTTGGGATGGCAGGCCAACCGGCTTCTCAGTCAGCAAGGCTTCCTCCGTTTGGCCCTGATGCCCATTGCGATTCTGGGGTGTCTCTCTGCCAAGGTGCCTCTTACCCTCTGCTGGAGTGGAAGATGAAGTTTGTATCCACTCTCCTAGAAATCCCTCTAGCCAAACCTGGGCATAGTGATCCAGCATCTCCCATTCAAGGTTCAACCCCATAGTGCACTCGCCTTGACTCTTCCAACGGGACGGCTACAGAAGGTGATTTTCCCCAACAAATCGCTTCATTAGCAGATGGGATGTGACAGAGTGCCTTGCTTAATTAAATATGCGGACATAAGCTTGCATCTTATAGCTGCAAAGCGCCACTCTTCGTGGTACTTGGCTATTCTCTCAGATGTCCGTCTCCCTCTTTGATTTCCAGCTCTCAGTGAGTCCCGAAGAGCTTGCATGATGTAATACCTTTTTAAAGACTTCAAAGTGGTTCCCCACTAGGCTGAGTTTAAAAGCATGATATAGCCACCTCAGCGAACCGGAACCCTTTAAAATTTAATAAAAATAAGTTATGTAAAGGCTCTGACCTAAAATATTTGTCTGGAAAAGGTTCAGAACACAATATTTATTTTCATTTAATACTCTGTGTTTGAGCTAACTGAGATCATTATGCAGTGCTATGAATGTTTCTGATCGTGCTTTTCAGACGTTTTGGCTAACCAAGCTGTCTACACACGGAACCCTGCTGGCAAATGCATGCCAAAACCACCAGTAAAGATTATTGTTTGCTGACATAGATATTCTTGCTCTTAGGATGAATAGAGTTTGCATCATCCTCACTCTGCCATAGGTGTGGAATGCTTGTGGTCTAATTATCCAGACAACTTATGCATAACTAACAAGCTGGGAAGCAGAAGCTAATTCTGAAACAAGTTTATGAAACACTGAGTACGGTAGCATGCTGCGTTACACACACAAACAATCATCACAAAAAACGTGCCTGCAATATTTGCTGCATAAATCGTCAATGTACAACATCTATAGGTTACTTTAAAGTCTATACCATTCTGGTAAGTTGAATAGCTATACATAATTATATTATATACATAAGCTCAATGGCTAAACATGTGGCAATGCATGACACATTTATGTGCGTTTTAAAAAATATCATATTTTAGCAACGCCTCCACAGACTGAAACCTGCGACAGTTTGCCCTAAGCTGAGGTCGTTACAGGCGCCGCCCAGCTGGACGTGCTGCCATCCCACACATCTGAAAGGTCCAACGGTGGCAGATGGAGAAGCCCCGATGTCCTCTCACGTGGGGTCGCTAATACGGGCGGAAAACCCGAAGATATTCATTATGAGTCCGGGAATGGAAATTCACAAGTATCAGCGATTAAAGGGGATCGACAGCTCGCTTTCAGAAGCTGCAAATTGCCGTTATACATCCAGGGCTTTTCAAACGTTATGTGTAAGCTGTTTATGACTGCTCAGAGGAAAGGCTCGTGAATCAGTGGTGAGGCAATGGATTTTGCCACATGAATTGAAACATTATTCCCGATTTACCCCAGTCCGAAGTCTTGTACATTCGTCACGGCATTTGCCAAGTCAGCATGTTGGCAAGGACTCATTCAGAAAATCTGATCAACATTTGAACTTAGCTTTGAAGATTCTCCCTAAACGTTTCTTTCATTTTAGCAAATTATTTCAACGTGTTTACTGGGCCCTGATGCATTGAGTCAAAGAACATCGTGGTTTTGTGGTGATCTGCGTTGACCACATGTGGTTCCGACTTGAACTTAGACGTATAGCCTACAATAAGCTCAGCTTTCCCCGTTTATGTGCACAGAAATTAATATCCCATTAAAAATCCGTATGATACTGATTAAATGTGATTTTTATATAGAAAAATATATAACCCTGAATGATATTCAGAATCGGTCGTTTTATTTGATGCACAATGTTAAATGATGGAAAAAGTTGAATATCTCGCAGTAGGTTATAGAAATGCGCCGCTGTGCTCCCGGGTGCTTGGGCTGAACCCGAAAGGTAACAGTCTCGTCTTGTCGCCAGAAGGTTGCAGCAGTGCTCCGTCTCTCCATCTATCCACCCAGTGCGCCCTGAGCACCGGAAGCGGCGAAAAGAGGAGTGGAAGGAGGGAGGGAGTGAGGTTGAAAGAAAGGAGAGAGAGATCGGTGTGCGAAAGTCGTGTGGTGGTTCGCGGAGTGAATTAGTCGGCAGGCTGGGGGTCTTTCAAGCGGGTCCTGGTGCCGAGACGGAGTCACTCTGAGCGCTCGGATTATCATTATACTGGCCACGAAGGAAACCGTTCTTGGAGAAATGAACGTGGAATAGCGCTTGTCCCCACATTTTAACACCAAACTCCACAGGCTATGGGGGAATCGCTATAGAAACCAACGTTTGTTGTCTCGGACTCGTCCCGGAGATCAGACACCGGGGACTTTTTTATACTTCCGCGCCTTGATCATAGGCTGTCGTGCAGAGTAAGCCCTCCCCCTTCCCCGGTGACCGACGCCGGATCTCGGTGTTTTAACTCTCTGGGAAAGACTTGGTCTCAGGCATGGAGCTGCTGCGGAAGCGACACAGAGAGCGGCGGGAGCGCTACAGAAACTCCGGCAGCTCCAGCGGCAGGACGGTGCGCTACCTGCCCGCGCCGGCGGCTGCGCTCCTCCTAGTCGGCGTACTCTGCACTGAAGGTAAGCGGGCGCAAACTATCAAATAAACACAAACAACCAACCGTAATATATTCTATTTCCCCCCGGACGGCACAGTCAGAGGCGATCGGTTAAAGAGGGAGGTGCGCCTTAGATGCGCTTGTTCCGCTGACCAGACGCGGTGAGCCAGCCGGCTAATGAGCAGCCCAGCCCGACGCCGTGCACCGATTTGGGGGGCAGTTTTGTGTCGTGAGGGCCCTGTTCCAAGTGCCTTCACATAACGCATCTATGATCAGAAGCACTTCGAGGAACTGCATGGCAACTTTACGCTGTTAATGAATATGGAAGTTACACAATCGGAATCCATCCCGAAACACTCAAATGGAACTTTCGCCCCACTGTTTGCATTTTGTATTTTCTTTGCTATAACGGGTTCAAGCGAACATCTTTAAGAGGAGCTACAACAAACTATGCGTCTCTGAACGCAGATCGGTGACATGCATGTGCGACCCTGCTTCGCACCCCCCCCGTGTACATGACACCTCGAATTACGACGTGTCTGTAAAGTGCAATTCCTGTGGTTTTCTCATCACGCAGTATCACGGGTGTTTAAGGATAGAAAGCAGTAATATTTGGCTTTGGAACCGATATCGATGCGATGACATGCCCATGCTCCGAACTACAGAATCCTGCGCATTATGAAAGCGTACTTTAGGCCATTTTACATCAAAAGTTAGCTAAATGTGAATGCTGCACTTTTGTATTAAGTATAAAGTGACGTCAGTGAAAGTTTATACGGTGGAGCTGGAGGAGCACGAACAAATCGGTGTTTTTTTCGGTACTCCCGGAAAGTTTGCACGGCAGTGTATGCAGAGTGGAAGACGATAACAGGAAGGTTATCACAGTCTGCTGCCGACAGCCAGGCGGGCGGCTCATGGCTGGTCCCCTGGCACGGGATGAACAGCAGTACCTGACTCTGAAAAGCTCACCTGGTCGGTCAGCTGAGCTGTACGCATTCCGTCCACAGTGTGGCGCAGTCCCGGCTTACGGGAACCTAGACACGATACAGTTGTGGAAGCTGAGTAAGGTGAAAATGAACCACAAAGTACCGGTAATAAGCTCTAGTATTTTATTTTCTGTGTGCAGAAGTTTGAAATAAATTGCTTTAGGTTGCAACACTGATGACGCATCCGATAGGTGAGCTGTTATCGCGGGAGGCACAGAACCAGAATGTCTCTTTTGTGGTGTTCTTGGTATTTTGGAGAGAGGACGGCGATGGCTATGCAGTTTCGAGGGACTTGGTACCACGTTTTTTTTTATTATTAAAGTAATAGTACCTCTAACCTCTTGCCTGGTGCAGGGTTTCGGCGGCACAGGACACGGAGCAGACTAATAATTAATCAAATCTTTGGACAGTGCCTGTGTATGTGCGCGGGCGCGTGTGTGTCTGTTGGCGTGTGTGTCTGCGCGCCTCTGCACGTGTCTCTCTCCGTATTGAAAGGCCGCGAAGATAGAGGTCAGCGACACTCTGCATAGATGCTCACCCCCTCCATGCTTTCCGCCTCCTAAGGAATCGTCTCCCTCCTTTGTTGTGTTTATTGTGACTGGTCCTGGGGGAGAGCGCGGCCTCAGCAGCAGAATGGAAAGGCGGCTTCCTTAAAGTGCTACGTAACCTGCCTTCCATCTGCAATGCCTTCATTGTTCCTTTATAGTTTGCACCATTGAATGTATCCCCTGTAGGATCCATCAATGCTACTTCCTTTGTGTGTTTTTTTTCTGTGCATTTGAATTCGGTGGGTATTAAAATATGACCCATATTTGTCTTGCATGTGTGTGAGACCTCTGTAATATGGTGGGCAAAAAGCTCATAGCGGTAAATATGATGGCGGGAACGTATGCTGCCCTTTCGCCGGGGTGCTGAATCGAAACTGCTCGTACTTCACGTGCCGATTAATGGGCTGGCTGGGTTTGTGTGTGGCTTGATTTCCTGTGGTTAATTGTACAGACCTATAGTTCCCTGGTAACAAAGGAACTTGGTGTGAGGCATCATTATGAAGAACTCTGTGGGTGTTTTTCCCCGTAGACACTTGCGGAAGGTGTGTTCACCCCTGAGTGTCCTTTTTGGAGGATGTTTCCTACTAGGATCTTAACAGCATGACTGAGTAAGATCTCTGAAGAATGTCTACGATGCACCTACATTTTCTGCCGGTTTCCACGGAGGCTTCACTGTAATCTTTGAGGAAGAGCTGTATGCGTGGATTTAGAATTAGTCGGGAATTAATTTGAATGGAATTGAAAAGCCTTGTCCGTAATGAAGAGCAGAGAATTCTTCACAATTTTGAAGATGTGAGTAACCTGAAGAAAGGAAGAGACTATAATTACTGCCCCTGGAAATGAATTAATGATAACTGTATATTGAATTTCTGGATTGGTTTGAACCACTGTGATGTTTTGAGTTGTGTTCTGAGCTAATTGGGCTCCTTGGTCACATTTGTTCCTGTTTTAAGCCGGTCGGTGCACCCTACTCAAGGTATGCTATTGGTTTTCCTTTTCTTCCCATCACCAATTCCTTACTGGTTCCCAGCCTATAGATTGTCCCCTTGCTATAAAATGCTTGCTCTGGGAATTGGTGGCAGTTGTTTATTTACTTGGCCGAATTGCCTGGAAGCCCCCCCGCCAAGCCCCAGGAATCCTGTTTATCCCATGACGCCCTTTCCCTTCTGTGCATTGTATTCCAGTAAGATTCCGAGTCAGACATCTGTTCATTTCCTCATGCATGAGCACGGAGTGGAGCAATCGCCTTAGATTAATGCACAATAGTGATAAGATGAACGAGGGCTCCGTGTGTGGGAACGTAATCGATGGTCATTAGCTCACGTGGAAACAAAGGCTTCTATGATTCATGCACCTCAACAAGTTAGCTAATAAAGCAAATAAGGAATTTTCAGTGGAAATAATAGCGTTATAAGTGTAAAAACCTGATTCTCGCAGCAAACCCGCCACTGCAGCCCAGGCTGGTTGCTCCTGGGTCTGTCTGTTTGCACTGCTTAACAACCTGCAAATTAAAGTTCCCTAAGGTGATGCCTTTTTAAGCATTCTCTGCTTCCATTATGCTGAGATTCCATCCCCTCCTGATCCACCTATCTGCTAACCCGCCCCCCGCCCCCCCAGTGCCCCTGCTGGGACGCGTGCTCTAGAGATAAAGGGGATTAGAAAAAAAGCGGGTGAATTTTCTACTCCAGTTGCCTTTCCTTGCGGCGTCCTTGATGCGCTTGAGCTCCTCGTGCTGCCTCTGGTTTGTCGTGCAGCTCCGACAGAGACCGACACTGAAAAGGAGACTGAAAGTAGCAGCAAACGAAACATTTTTGGGGCCCTCCCTGCTCCCGGTCTTGAAATGTTTGTGGATTTAGCTGCCCTTTCGCCTCTCAGTCACAAAGGGCTCCTCTGTTTCCAGGTTGGTCCATTAGCCCGCAGAGGGGATCAAAACAGAGCCATACTGTGTACCGCCGCGATCAGCAATCTGCTGCAAACGTCACGATGATGAAAGTTTGGTCGTGGGGTAATTTCAGTTATTAGGGCATACAGGTGAATGTTTTATGACCTGATACAAAATGTTATCATCTGCAAGTGATTCATGAACCAAAATAACCCATATGATGCTAAGCTAAGGGTAGGTTCAAATGGGGAATTGGGGCTCTGGGCAATTGAAACAATCGCGGAATTAACGCAGTGACCCAGGCTGCCATTGGCAGCTTGTTGTTCCAGATGTGGTGTCTAATGCACAGCACCAGGGGACCTTCTGCACACTGACAATGGGAGCAGTCTGCAGTTCCATGGGCAAATGGGGGACCTGGCATCCACGCAGGAAGGGAAGCTAATTTGCGTGTTTTTTAACTCCGGGGCATTTATGGATGTGGGACACCCCAGTGCCAGGAATTGTTTTTGGGTATTATTTAATGAATTACGCCATCATTGTATTTCTTTCGTCGGTGCCAGAAGTTGGATGACTTACGCGCCTGCTGCGTCTGGGGAGATGACTTTGTGTCCCGGTGCACTTGGCTTATGGTCCGTCCACCCCCTCCCAATCTCCGTGCTGGGTCAGATTTGCCAAAATGGAGAGCCCTTCCTAATGTAATGTTGACTGCAGGCTGCTGCCCCAACAGTACAGTGACACTGTCTGTGATTTTGGGAGTCTAATCTGTCAAGTGGTCAACTGCGCTGAGCCTCTGGCTATTTTAACATGCCGTACTAGCCCAGGTGTCCCCTGTTCTCGGCGCTATTCCCCTCCCTGTTTTGATGTTGTGCTCCTGAACGCTTGAGGGAAGGAGAGCCTTTTGCATGTGCCGTTCCTTGACGCATGTGACATGCTACTGTATGAAGAAATCATGTTTCTACTCTCCGTGCATATCACAAGTGGATCCCCAGTCTGGGATTAGTGGACTGGTCCATAATTCAGATTAATGTCACAGAGACATCTCCACTGAAAGGATGTAGGGAGGTGTTTTTATTTATTTATTTTTCACTGGCATCCATTTATGTAGGAGCGCTAAACGGGAATGTGTTGCTGCTCCCAGCTCGTGGGCCTTCATGCCTGCCGTGTTTGCTTCTCAATCCCAGGCTGGTTTCCTCTCGACTCCCACCTAGGATGCAGCCAACACGACCTCATCTCCCGAGATTCCCAAGAAAGAATGACTTCATTAGGGTGCTGTGTACGGGCCAGCTGGCCGCGTATTCTCTCTTCTGCTCCGCGAATTTAGCCTGACTTTGTTCTCCTAGCCATTCGTTTTCCCGGCCAGATTTTCATTTTATTTTTATTTATTTATATGTGAGTAAGCACAGTTAAGTAATCGCAGTTGTTTGTGTGGCACAGCTGCACGGCAGGTGTGCGCCTACATGAAGAAGATGGATTCTTTGGGAACCAGCCTGGACCAGGTAACAAATTTCCACCTTGCTGGTTGCCAGCCGGTAACAGCCATAATTAAGTAATGAACGAGCCACGTCGTTTTGGTTTAATCGTGACACAAGAAGGATGAGTGGTTCTATTTGTTCGTTGGAGATTTTGATTGTAGGGGAGTTGTTTTCCTAAATCAGGTCTGTTGGGTGGTTGGGTCTCTGGCAACCTGGGGGAGCATGATGGTGTTTTACTCTTGCTGTTCTTTTGATGATGATGATGATGATGACGACGGTGATTGGTTTTGCTCCTAGGCATACAGTCTGCCATTTGAGACTCTCATTTCTGTTCCAAAACAGGAAATTGGGGTAATGTTTGCTTTTAACTTTAGAATGGCTCTCTTATGAGGGATTGAACAAGTTAGGTCAACAGGGTACACACAGCCCTGCTTTAACTCCGATAAACCCAGTCTTATTCCTTGAAGGACAGCAACACTTGGTAAATCAAATGAATGCTAAATCTGGTACTGATTCTAACTGGTGATGCCAACATGACGCTGGCTGAGGTCCAGCTGCATTCCCGAACAAACGTATTTCTGCAGGTTGGTTTTCTGACTTTGCATAGTCCCAGTAGCAGGGCTGGGGTCATTCTGGAATGCATTCATCAATTCCTATCCAAATCAGGAAATGGAACTGGATTTGGCATTGGAATTGATTTGAATTTCAGGGAGATTTAAATTCCAACTCCAGATCCATTTCTTGATTTGGATTGGAATTGATGAATGCATTCTAGAATGGCCTCAACCCTGCCCAGTAGTGACTTCAGTATAATCAAATCTCTCAAATCATTGAAAACTTCAATACCAGGATTCTTCCATTAGTTAAGGTCATGGGGACAATTCATGCAGTGTGATATTTAAATTTAAGCAACTTGTTCAAGAATTTAAAAGGCTGCCAACTGGAGCAAGACTTTTCATGTTGCCCCTACAGCCATGCAGCTCCATGCACAGTGTTTGCCTGTGTCCTATTAATGTATTTTATTGATATACCTTGATAATTTACCTTTTTGTTGAGCTCAATCTGTTTCATCGGCAGTTTAGAATCTTCCATGTTTACCATGACCCGCTACCCTTGACACCTTGGCTAAAATGCAGTCGCAATGATTGTGACATTAGTTGAAACTATGACCCCCCCCCCAGGTCTGTGCAGTCTTCATAAGGTCTTCTCTCTGCATCCTTGGCAGTGAGTGATGAGTTTTCTGGAGTGGGGGTAAGTGTTAAGAGTCGATTGACCACTTTATTTGCGTTTAATTAGATGAGCTGAGCTTGTTCCTCATTACCTGTCTTTCTGCACTCCTGCTCCTCCTAACTACATTGTGCTACCCACATCTCTTCAGAGCTGGGTTAGATTTGTCCAGACATCTAATATGGGTTTGAGAGGTTAATGCTCTAAAGCGATGATGCTTGTGGCACGATCTCTAGCTTAGTCGGTAATTTGAAGTCTGCGGTACTGAGCCTCTGTCGCCAGTTTCTATTGTAAGAAAACAACATACTTTTTCCACTCCTGGTAACTGCATACTAAAGACTCTGATTTCTCCATTTGTGTTTCTTGGGCTTGTCTGCCAGTCTTGCTGCACGCTGATGGTTTTGATTGTTGGGTCTGTTTCTGGTCGTCCAATAGTATACCATGGAATGTGTGCGGAAATATGTTGATTATTATCCTTAAATGGATGGAGCTCAATTCTCCTCTGCCTCTTCGGAGCCTTGAGCATTGAAAGATATTCCCGCCGGCTGGGCAAGAATGCTGCCCTCCACTCTCTGCACCATTATCAAAGCACCTGCACAATGGGCTTCCTCCGTGTTGCTATAGCCGGGCCAAATTCTGTTGGTTGGGGAGCACCGATGCCTGGTTCTCATTACAAACGTTGTTGGTGATGACAGGTGTAACTGCCTGGTCTATTGTTTGGGTGGCCTTCAGTTAAATCCCAAGCTGGGCTAAGCTTAGCTCAGGGACAGGATGTTTTGGGGGGCCTTTGCCTCTGCCGTTGGGACGGGGCTATAATGTCATTTACCTTTTTGTGACATGCAGGATGTGTTACCATGATCACGGGTTGATGTCACTGCTGAAGGATTCGTTCTTCCTGTGTAATGCCCGATTGTGATTGAACGATTGCTCTGTGTAACCCTTGCGGGGGGGGGGGATGGCCTTCTACTCCCCTCTCCTTTCCCTGGGGATTTTCCCTCCTGTCATCCTGGAGCAACGCGGTCTCTTTTGCGCCAAAGCTTCAGCTCCTCAGCGAGACTGTTGGATAGCAGTAGGGGCATTGTGGGAGTCCGTGAACGAGACCGGACAGAGATGGTATGTAAAGGAGACGGCTGAGTGTTCCGCTTCTTCACAAACTCCTAAAGTCCGTCAGTTTTGCTTCGAGGCTCCCTTTCGGAGCTACGATTTCAATAATGTTCCAGTTATTTTGTCGGATGTAGCCAAATATCAGCTGGAGTCATGGTTGTCTTTAGGCCAAGGGCCTGTTTGTAGAGGTTGCTTTGAATCGTCAGAAGGACGGCTCGACTGGCGCACGTCTTGTAACTTGTCAACTTTGGAACTTCATCATTCAAGGCACAGCAAGCAGTCTAAGGCAGAGGGGCTGCACTCGTTCACGGTATTTGCATTTGATATGGCACGGTATAGTGTTCCAGAACGTTACGCTTCGAACCCATTATCTCCTCTTCTCGCTTCCTCTGTCTTTCACAATATCAAGCTGGTGGGAAAGAATCATGGTTATTGCCTTCTTGCTGTGATTGCTCGCCCGAATGGCTCTTGGAGCCTTTTTCCCAGCCCATGGCATGCACCAATGAATTTAATTGCGGGGGGGTAGGTCTCTAGCTGTCTAACACATCACAACCTGTGGTTCTCTAGTGTCTACATTATTTGGGCCGGGTTTTCTATAATGGAAATTAGTCCACAGGGTTGGCACTTGGACCCAGACACTCACTGTGGTGCTGGAAGCATGATCACGGTTAGGGATTGAACTGTAGTTGACTTCTCTTGTCACGCTTGACCTCGAAGGGAATTTCTCAAGAGCTTTTTCTATGGATGAGCAGCTGAGGTTTTAATTAATCAGTTTGTTTTGAAGTTTGATTCTGTGGTCAGTGACAGGCCTGTATCTTCTCCTTTTCTCTGGTGCCCAGTTGAGCATTAATGTAAGGGGGAGGTGTGTGTGTGTGTGTGTGTGTGTGTGTGAGAGAGAGAGAGGTGGGAGGATGGGCACTTTAAATTCAGGGAACTGTCACACCTACAGTGGAGTGCCAAGCTCCAGAGACTCCTTTGCACCCCTTAATGGAGGTTAGCAGCTCTGCTAATCATACATCTGCTGGCAAGTAATTATTACAAGCAAGCAGTGATCAGCGCTTTGGTACAATAAGCTAAATGCTAGGTTTGCTTGCTTAAACTGTCATACCTCCGTAATGGCATACAACAGGAGTGGAAAACTACTAGATTTCAACATTTTGTCAGATTCCCCCCC
>JAODJW010000062.1:4668742-4682471 GCA_026777045.1 Hyperopisus bebe | reverse complement strand
CCCCGCCTCGCCCCCATACACACACTCACACACCCCTAACGCTCAGCCCCACTCCCCCCCCAGGTGTCCATCTGCCACCAGGTGGCCCAGGGCATGGAACATCTGTCCAACCACCGGTTCGTCCACAAGGACCTGGCCGCTCGTAACTGCCTGATCAGCAGTCAGCGACATGTCAAAGTGTCCGCGCTCAGCTTAAGCAAGGACGTCTACAACAGGTAAGGACATTATTTCATATTTACTCATTCCCTACTACAACTTTCACTAAGTTTGCTAACATTTCCGTAATCATTAACTCAATTTCCTGGCCTCTTAAATGCGCCATACTTTTGCTACAAGAAGGATTGGTACTCTGCCTCCACCTTGTGGCCAAGTTATTTAACTACACCTGCCACACCATACAGAGACTCAATGATGCAGGATGCTGTTAATGCTTCTCAATTTCCATTATCTGTCTGCCTGCAGCGAGTATTACCACTACCGGCAGGCGTGGATCCCACTGCGTTGGCTGCCGGCAGAGTCTGTCTTTGAGGACGACTTCTCCGCCAAGTCGGACGTGTGGTCGTTCGGGGTGCTTATGTGGGAGGTGTTCAGCCATGGGGAGTTGCCCTACAGCAAGCTGAGTGATGACGAGGTTTTGGGAGGTGAGGGCTCATCTGCATACCACTCACAAAGAGTGAATTTATAGCTACGTACAGGTGCGTGACTCAGCAAGTTAGGATCCAGCTCCTGTGAGCTGAAGGTTGTTGGTTCAAATCCCAGGGATGACAGAGTGATTTCACCTTTAAGCCCCTGAGTGATGTTCTTAACCCTCAATTACTTAACCCACAACTGCCTGACCCATTTTCATCACTCTGCCATTTAAGTGTTTCCTAAATTAATGTAAAAGCTCTATCGCTATTAACGGGTGGGCTGATGATATTTTAAAGCTCTTCCAGAGTTACTGACTTGCATCAAGCCTGTTTCCCCCCCCTCCCTCTTTGCAAAAAAGGGTGACATTTCATATGCCAGGGATCTGCCACTACCTAACGCTCAAGGCCCTTTCAGCAGAAAGAACAGCTGTGATTCTCCCATTTATCTCACAATCTCCACAGTTAGTGGGTTTATGTATCTGCACCTGGTCACATTACCACGAGTCAGCAGTGTTCCCGGTCGCAGTTTACCGTTGCCCTGCCTGACGCATTATCGTTCCCCTGGCAGGCCTCCGGGAGGGTAAGCTGAAACTGCCCGTGCCCGAAAACTGCCCGTCCAGAGTCTACAAGCTGATGGCGAGGTGTTGGGCCTCCAACCTAAAGAACCGTCTCTCCTTCAGCGAGGTTATCAGCGTACTGAGCGAGCTGCCCTCTGACACCAAGGTCTGATGCGGGAGGCAGCAGGGGTAGTGGGGGGGGGGGATTGTCAGCTGGAGCCTCCCCATTCCAGGACACCCCCTCAGACTATGAACTTTGACCCCCCCCCCCCAGCAAGCTTTCGACCTTTCATTAGAGAGATGGATGGGAGGGGGCTGTAAATGTAACAAAATGAATGAGACTTTTTATTTGATGTGGATGTCAAATGAAGAGGTCAGAGGGTCACCTGCCTTAAACTGCCCCCTTCTGGGGCAAGATGCTCCTCAGCACTGATGCACAGGCTCCTGGGAGCTACCTCTGCGAGACACTTTGCTTGGCCTTACTCCTCTACCAGATCCAGGGAAGGAAGTAATAACATATTTAAATAAATAAGAAGATGTCTGCAGTGAGCTTGCCCGGGCTGAGGGTGACGCTGTTGCTTGTATTCCCCTGTCTGGGACCACAGTACCTTCGATGTCAGGAAAGTGAACATATTTTTGATTGACTGAGTAGTGAAATACTGTCACAGTTAGTGTTTACTTCTGGTATGAAAGAGCATCATTTGAAGGGCACAAGGTTGAAAAAACTATTTCTGAAGGCCTAATCTGTTACTTGTGGTCCCAAGACCTGGAATCATCTATTTAAAAAAAACGTACTTGGACCATCTTGATTAATAAGATGCCAGGTCTATAAAGTACGGTTCATAGAAGCTATTATTATTATTATTATTATTATTATTATTATTATTATTATTATTATTATTAACAGTCTCCTTTGTTGCTGTGTGAATGTTGTTTTTATCTATAGCCACATAGTGGTTTTTTTTTTTTTTTTTTTTTTTTTAATCCTCCGGTGCTCTTGGGGGCGATACCTCCACCATATGTCCGTCTCGGCGGTTCTGGAAACCAGACTGCAGAGGTCACGATCCGGCATGGTGCTGCCACTAGGATGCCTCACCTCAGTGAGCCCAATTTCCCCTCCCTGAACCGGTCCAATCGGAACCTGCCAGGCCGCAGTCTAGACCCACCCGTCCGCTGATCTGCGTGCTGTGTGGTGAATGTGCACTGACCATACTTGGTCTTCACTTTTCTATTATGTTCTAGAAGGATTTACAGGAACCTGTATTTATCAAAGAGGGACCTGACTTATCATTTATTTGTTCCAGAATGGTACCATTTCACTTTTTTTTTATGGATGTATATGTATTCAGCATTTTATAATCCTTCATTATCCTCATCATGTTTGGTAAACAGAGCCAAGATAAAATAGCTATATATGTATAAACCTGGGAAAGGTGAGAGTATGGATATCACTGTTACCACTAACAAGTAAGTGCCTGTTAAATGAAGGATTTCACCATTATTTTTGTACAATATCTGAACAAACTGCCTTCTGTTTTTAGTAACAATTTTGTATTTGAAATTTTCACTATGAATGACGTTTGGTTCTTTTTTAAAATATAGCTAATTTAATTGGATAGCTTTTTATCTGCGTTTATTTTACAAAAGCCACACACGGTGGTTTTTGATCTGCTTCTGCACGTGGTTACAGTAGCCCACATGTACACAAGCTGCTCTCAATAAAGCTTCACTTGTTCCCCACTGACTGCCATTGATTTACTGCGGCTGCCCCGTCTATGGAAGGCGTGCTCAGCTTGTTGCGGGATCGGTCTGTCCTCGTGACGAGTTGCTTTCGGTGAGATGTTGGTTTATTGTCATTTACATCATGTGGTCACTAGGTGGCGCTTTACATTTAGAATGAATGTGGTCAAACTAACATTTACTTTGGGACATATTTTAGCTATTTAATGATTTCAGTACAGGTATTTTTTAATTATAGGAAATTAATTTGATTGGGGGCTCTTGGTGGGGGGCTTTTATTTTTTCCCCACCGTGTAACAGAAGCTTTTCTTTGATTTACAAGCCTGTTCTGAGCACTGTAGAGTGACAAAATAAAAAAAAAATCAAGTGTCTCCAAGACCTCCTTGTGGTTTGACATACCTGCTCACAAACTGAAGGCGTGCATTTCTCTCAGGGCTGAGCACAGAGGAAATGGTGGTCAAATTATTACAGTGAATGTGCAACGTTGGCGTGTTCTTTAGAGCTGTCAATATTGCACCCCCCACCGCACCCCAAACTTCAGCCACCCACATACCAGGGCCATCTTCCCAAACATCTAGCCGCCCCAGAACCACCAGCTATCAGGGTCGGCTTCTCCATTTGCAAAGTTCTCGTGCAGATTTAGTATCTATGTGAAAGTCAAAGGCGCACCGTGTTTTCTGTTTGCCCCTTTGCCGTAGCTGTTATCTTCTACCAGGAAGCTGTTGCGTGGAGTGGAGCAGTTGATGCACACGGCCTTTGGTGTCAGAGGTGGCTACATCTGCCACATCTTGGCCGGATCAGTTCGTTAAATATGGAACAAATGAGGCCGTGTAACCCTTAGTCAGTGGTCCCAATGGCATCTCAGGAGGGTGGGTCACATGACCACGTCAGAATTAATTTTATTTTGCTGTGATCTATCTATATATTATATACTATCAATGCCAACCAGAGGGATTCTCACAAAAGGATTATGTAGTGCCAGTTCAGCTACTCACTGGTCTAACACACTAGCCGGTGGTTTAAAACTTATTCCTAGGCCATTATAGTAAGTGGTCTGATTTACATTTAAAAAAAAAATATGACGACTTGAGGAATTCTCATGCATGATCCTACCAACACAAAGAGCAACTGGGTTCTGTAAACAAGGTGGATCTGTGATTCTGACATGCAGGCCTTCCTATAAGGCCTGACCGAGCGTTCACAGCCGCTGTTGCCCAACGTGTTTGCTTCGAGGAGCTTCTAACAGCTTGTGCGCCGTCTGCATCTCAGTTATCATCTGTGCCAGGAAATGTTTAGCCACAGCTAATGACAGTAGCTGGATTTTGTGATGCCTGTTTGCCAGAATCAGAATAAGATGCATATTTTTAAAGAATAGATGCTGGGGAAACACCCACAGTCTTAGCCTAGCCGAGCAGGGTCACATGATGCCATTGCTCCAAAGTTCTTAACGGAGTGACGTAACAGACATAAAATGCCTTGCACATTGTTATTAAGAACATTATAGGCAATAGAGCTTTCTTGTCCAAGGGATTTCACCATAAGGTGGACTTTTTATGCATTGCTTAACTTCCAATGACAAATTAACATGTCTATGCAGTGACATTTGTATTACATAGCTCAGACCACCATGATTCACATATTGTCACTCCAAGCTCCATGTCGCTAGACACCTTCCACCTTGACTCCGGGTCCAATCAAATTAACATGGCATCGCCTTCAAGCTGTTTCTATGGAAACGGTGCTGCCTGCTGTAATGCATGGTATAGAAAAGCTATAGAACATTCAGACAACTCTGGATCTGTGGATATGATTTCTTTCTCATCTGTGTTTGCTCAAGTAGCTTTGCAGTGATATGTGCACTTGAATCCCTCAGAGGAATGATCAGCAACTTATATTATTCTGTGTTACATAAGAACTTACCATGGTATGTCTTGTTACACAAGTACCCTAAGAGATATATACCGGCACTATTGATTCCTATGATATACTCCGTTTGTTTCAATGCCATTGTCATGCTACATTTAATGAGAATGCGTTGTGATTTTTGCATTTTCTTTTTTGCTCTAAGCTAGAGTGTCACTAGAGATGCATGGATAGCTGGTGGCTTTGCTGGGGGGGGGAGGTCTGATTTTAATGAGAATATAGTATTTAAACTAATGTACATTTATCTGGGGTGGGATAGAGCCCACCCGCCCGCCTAAAACAGCCCTGGGGGCACCGCTGCCTCTAGGATTGGTGGTTCACATTGCTCTGGCACTTTCCAGTCAATGTCATGCTTTTTCCAGATGTCTGCAGTTAAGTGAATCAGGGTTTCTAAATTGTCCATGGTGTATGTGCCCTGCAATGGACTGGCATCACAGGTAGGTGCCCAAGCCTTGGAATTTATGCCACCGCAACCATGCACTTTGTGACTGATGGATAATTAAGCATAGCTGCTACACTTCCGTCACATTGGAACACATCTGCAATTGCTTATATGCATTCATGTGCTGTTTAAATTACACACAAACTCGCCATAACCATGTGTATATTTGGTGGCTTTGGGTAAAGGGCGACGATAAAATGTTAAGCCATAGTATAACATGGATGGTAGAACATCGATATGAAGTTGGTGATTTTATAAATTAATATAAAGCATGCAAGTATTTTGGTGAAATTAAAAAATTAAAATATAGCACCCAGTATGGACTCTGAATCACCACTGAACTAATACGAAACTTGTTTCTCAATATGATCAAACAAAGCCTAAAACCCTCTGTATAATCCGTACAGGGACCCTTACAAACTAGCGCGTGCTACACCACCACTTTTTTTCCCCTTCTTTTGTCGGGGTGACGTAGGGATGAGCGCAACCATTTTGGTATTTATTATAATTAGCATTTTGGTTTTGACGAATGGCGGCCTAGCTCACACGTTCAGCGACGAATCAAAGTGCGACGTTGTGACTCACCAAATAAGGAGATAGACCGCCATAAAAGGAAACATTGGATCTCTTTATAAGGAGGAAAGTAGATCTCAGGTCGGTATATCAGTCCACGGTCAGGTAATTTTTTCTATAAAGCAGAGTATATGTATCAATATACACCACTGTACCGCAGCCTAATTAAATATCTAAACAGTGCGCTGCAGCGAGGTTGCCTCTAAGAGGCAAGTCGGCGACATTTTATAGGTTTACTAGGTGAACTACATAACATGGCGGAGCGATCAGAAGGTGGTTGTGCGCATTTTCCTTTTGGAGAAGTGCAGCGAGTTTTGGAAATTGGAGAGGTTGAGCTTGACTGAACTAAGGTGAAGGGTTTTGGGGGGGGAACTTACTACTTCTGAAACTTGCCTCACTAGTTATAGGGGGACCTGGGGAATTTTTTCCCTCCCCTCACACCCTGACTGTTAGTTCTTCTTGTTCGTTTATCTGCGGCTGACTGGTATATAGTGGACTTGGGGACACAGGCGCTTGGCTATCGTTCAGAGGCATCGGTTGTCCTCTGAATATAATGCTACCTAGCCAGGCTGGCTCGCCACCGATAGGAAGCGGGTCAGCGTCCGACGGGGACAACACAGGTCACGGCACGGTGGTGGTAGGAAGCGGGATCCGCGCCAACTCGGTGAGAACGGGGTTTATAGTGACTGGGCTCAGCGACAACGCCGGCAGCGCGGTCGGGCGCCAGAGGGACGCATCGGGGATGCTGGGGGGAAACGGGGCAGGCGTTGGTTCCAGAGGTGGAGCAAGGCCGGGGAACGGAGCGGGGCTAAGCGGGCTGCAGAACGCCGTCCAGGCGGGTATCGGAGGTATGAGTGGGGGAGTCGGCGTGCCAGGCGGCGCCAGGTATGACATGGACAGAGAAAGCGCACAGCAGGTGTGTAGCGGCTCCGAAGCCGACTCGGACTCGGGAGATGACGATGACCCGATGGGTTCAGTCGGGGACAGCCGCAGGGCTGTGAAGCGAGAGAGGGCGGAGATGGAAGCGGCGGCGTCCGCGGGACAGGAGACCTGCATGCAGCCTGGCTACGGCGTAGCCTCGGGGAGCGTCACCGGGGCCAAGCCCGGGAAGAAGACCCGCGGCAGAGTGAAGATTAAAATGGAGTTTATCGACAATAAGCTGCGGCGCTACACAACTTTCAGCAAGAGGAAGACTGGTATAATGAAGAAGGTGAGTGTTTTTCCACCTCGTGTGTTTTAAGAATTTCATTACATAATGGAATGTGAACATCACCTAACAGTTTCTGTAACAGTTTCGGACCGCAAGTGCACGCTCGTTCGTTTAATTCGTACAAGACCTCAAAGCTCATTTAGTGACTGCATTTATCAAAGGGCGTTCATATTGGCGGCGTGCAGGCATTTTCTTAGTCGCAGTGACAGCTCTACTGAGGGAGGGGATTACACCGTGGGTATAATTAATAGTTCTTAATAAAAGCTAATGTTATTGCGGGAAACCCGGGATCTTAGCGTAAAAAAACGCGTGACTGTTTACAAGCGCGTGGAGGAGGGTCTGTGCACGTGCGCCGTTTGGGTGTCACGGAGGGACCCCCCGCCTCCCGCGAGCCGCAGCAGGGGACACATGGCAGACGGTACCTTGACGCGGAGCTTTGCCGTATGGTACTCTGTGCACACCTTAATCTGCGGAAGGCCGAGGGAACGCGTGTGTCAAATGTTTGTAACGTGGCCAGACCCGGCTGTGTGTGTGTGTGTGTGTGTGTGTGTTTCAGGGTTTTGCATTTTGCCTTTTGCTTTAATCAGTCATGGATACTTTCGCTTCCCCGACAGCACTGTTACGGTATATATCAAATGTGTAGGACGTTAATGGATGATTAACCGTTGCACGAAATCTTTGTTTTAATGCCTTGTTAGATTCCTTTTAAGTGTAGCACTGTTTGCAAAATCTACCTGAAAAGGTGACTCAGTCTGCTCTGTGGCCAGATGTATCCTCCGTAAATATCTGCCTGATTTGCCAGCCGCAACACGTGTGTCAGGTTCTTACTACTAGGCCTAGAGCATGCATGCATGCCTGCAGTCAAAATTCTGCAAGGGTGCAACCCTCTGAGGGACCTGGTAGATGTTATCTTGTATCCTGTTATCTGTCACTAATTTTTACAGTACTGAAAATAGAACACTGATTTGTCTGCTACTTCTTAAGCATCTGTTTACCTGTATATGGGTCTGTTAGAAATGTTGGCACCCATAATTTTAAAAATAACTAGTGTTTATGGTATCGTTTACAAAATGCATTGCCTTCAGAGTATGAGCCAGTTGTTATAATATTGTAACTTTGTAATTTTGACATGCTAGGACTTGATGCAACTGGCTAATCATTGCTTTTTATTTCTCATGACCCCCTGTAGTATCTGTATAAATATTGTCCATATTCATCATGCTCTGCTTGTGTTGTGTAGTTTTAAAGGGCAGCTTCCACAACGCCCTGGTTGCTCTCAGCTGGTGCTGGTGGCATTGCCCAAATTGAGTCTGTGCTGTGGACTTTCTTCTAGCTGGGCAGGTGATGGTGATTTCTTTTGGGTCCACAGAGGCTGGGTGTTCCTGCATTGATTTCTCCCTCTCTCCATTCCGTCTGGTAGAATGAGCCCTGTTGATTTAAATTAACTTGGTTTGAAATGTACATATTTTTTTGTATTCGTACGGCTGGATAGTAGTTTCCTTTCTTACTGTGGGTTATAGCTGCAAATTACAGGTATTTGGGGATAAAGGGGGACTTCCTGACCTTTTCCACCATCAGCTGCCTTGCAGAAGTACATGCCTGTGTGATCAAGTGACTGTTTCATGCATCAACCTAGTTCAACAGCCTTTACGCATAATCTGCCCATTAAAATCTGTTCATGGGGCCTGACTAGTCCCTTACCTGCACTGTTCCTTCTCAGTGTCTAAGACTGTGCCCATACTTGAGATGAATTGGGGGTAATCAATCATAGCTGGTCGTTAAAATAATACTGGAGATCTCAAGTTTTTTTGGCCAGGTGGGTCGGCATCTTTTAGTTCAGAATTGCTAAGCAGTTGCCCTTTCTGAAGACTATCTTGCCTTAAATGTGTGTTTTTTTTTTTTTTGTTTTTTTTTTTTTGTCACCGCTGAACCTTTCCCAGGATGCTCCTGCCATTTAGACTGCCCGTGTTCATTCTCTTGCTGGAACTGCCAGGCTATTGTGCTGGAAACACTTCAGACACATTTTTATGTGCAACATGTAGGATAGAATACAGCAGAGTACAACGAAGTTATCACGCAGCCAGGTTTTGAATAAAATGTAGTACCTTCAGTCTTTACCAGAAGGCAAAGGGGCTTTTTGCTCTTGAAAGTCGTGTTTGTAGTGGAGTCAAGCCAGAACTTTAAATATTCTCTTGCAACTTAAATGTCATCTTTATAAAATACAGATAGGAAGGATGGCTCGTAGCCACTTAAGAGATAGAGTTAGACTGCTTTGAAAGACTTGCTCTTGTTCTACTTAGGCACTCGGCATCAAAGTTGTTTTGGTTTGCCGCTGCCAACGCGTATCCCAACAGATCTGTAGCCCTTCCGCCGTCAGAAGTAATTATGCTTGATATATGGAGGTTCCACTTCCAGTGTGATCGCTGTTGTTCTTACAGAAAGACCATGAAGGTCATGCTGTGGACGGTTTTCAGTCGGGGCTTGCAGCTTCTTAATTATCTCAAAAAAGGAGAACGGGATTGATTCCATTAGTGCTGATTTGTTAAATGGAATAGAGTGTGATTGACTTGTCTGTCCTTCACTGTAATTTGGTTAGCTTCTGTAAAGCAATTAAGCATGTCAGCCTCTATACTTTGTCACTCCAGCACGTCCGTCTCTGTGTTAATTAGTCATGCGACCGGAAAGTAACTCCTACGTTTTCAGTGCTGATGGGGGTGGGGGGTGGGGTTTACTGATTGGTTGCTGCCAGTCGGGAGGGGAGAAAGTGGGTCTTTTTGCATGACTTGTATGTGTTCAGCTGTCTTTGCTTTTCTTTTTGCAACTAGATGCAAATCTGCCTCTAGAGGCGTTTGGCTCAAACCACTATGGATAATCTCCAACTTGCGACTGAGTTCCTTCCCGAGGTCGTATGTTAAAATGGACACAAGTCGGAATTGGTATGGGCAATGCAGTGGACCAACTTCCAACATGAAAAAAATAGGTTCCCAGGCTTCAGAAAGAACAAAATTTTGTAGTAATAAAATATTAAAAGTACTGCGTTTAAAATCTTTAACCTAATCAAAATGGTAAAGAAACCAGAAGCCATAGTTTCCCATATGTTGGTAGCCCACTCTGTCATTTTCTTTCCTACCACTATTTATTTTTTTTTTCTTGTCAAGTTGGGTCGTAGATCGCAAGTTGGCCGGTCTGTATTTGAATTGGGACTAAGAGGAGGGGTTTTAAAAGACCAGTGGAATTTAAATTGTATGGAATCAGTTCAGATGTAAGAAGTCGGACAAGCAGAAAATGATAATCTGCAATTTCAGGTGACTGGTTGTAATCCATGTATTCTGCTGTACTTGATAAGATTTATAGTTTTCTGCGGTGCTTATTGTTTGTTTTTCAGAGATGTCCGTTACTTGAACAGGTTTTCTTCTCTTGCAGTTTTGCACATCTTAAAATACCAGTGTGCTGCGATGTCCTAGGAATACAGTTAATATTACAGTAACTGTCAGTTGCCATGGCAGTGATCAATGCCTCTAGAAGCATATTGAAACTTAAAGAAACAACGATACTGCAATATTTAATTTGCCATTGGTGCCAGTACTTTTAAATTATACCGTGAAAGATTTTAGGCCAAACCGCCCAGCCCTACTTTGTTTCTAATGATGGCTTCTTCATGAATTGTAAATGGTGTTTACCTGGTACAAATGATGGTATCAGTGACCGCTTCTTTTAATGAAATCTTTTTTTTTTTTTGTTCCACACCTCTCCTGATGTCTTCCTCTAACATCAGGCCCTGTTTATGTCTGTTCACCACACTGGATGTCTGCGGTTTTTCTGGGCCCGTCCTGCCTCTACTGGATCCACAAGCAGTCGCAAAAACCGGCGGTCGTGATCAGTGCTCTCCCCAGGCCTGGCTAATTACGGGCGTCACTGCTGGTGCAAACGGGATTTCACTGCCTACATTTTCTAATTCTTATGCTGTCATGCTTCTCCGCGTGGTGAGCATGCTGGTAATCCGCAAACGTGTTGGCCAATAACGCCTTTCGGTCTTGCTTGTTTGTGTTGCCTTTGGGTTTTTTCCTGACAAGAAATTCACAGCTTACAGTATAACCTTGTGAAATTGTGCATCGTCAGCACAGATTAATTCCGCCGCAAATGCTGGTTGTCTAGCGTATTTGGGGCGGGGCATGCAATTTGCAGCGGAGTTTGGGCTCCCAATGGGATTTGTTCTGACGGGCCAGGCTCCTCCCACCTCCACAGCAGCACATGACTCCTCAGGACTGCTGAAAGTACAGAGTGCCCCATAGTCCAGGCGTGTGGCAGAAGGTGCCGTCGGCCACTGGGTGAGAGTGAAATTTCCTCCACCTGACAGAGGAAGCTGGCATGTGTGAGTTGTACTAAAGAACCGTGGCTTGTCATTTCTGCTTGTAATTATTGTAGCTGGTGGTTTTAATCACTTCTGAGATGCCTTCCTCCTTATGCAACACCTGCCCTGTTTGTCTCCCACCCCTTAGTCCTCAGTAGACTTCCTCAAGCAGAAGGTTTCCAGTCCTAAAAGAGAGGCGTTTTCTGCTTTTAAGCCGGTGTGTGTGTGTGGGGCGGGGGGGGGGGGTGGCACATACAAATGGAAACAAATAATAAACTTTTATACCGTAAACGTAATCGAAATAGTGAAAGAAACCAATAAGTCAGTCTCCCACACAGTGGTTGCTTGCTCTGCACAGTTTTCTTTTCTACCGCTGAGATTCTCTCGTCAGGTTGGGCTGTATATCGTACATTAGGGACAGTCTGTATTTGAATTGTGACGGATGGGTCCGGATAGGAGCCGAAAAAAAAACCAACTTCAAAGCCCTTTGAGTTGCATTTCCTGTGTAATTCTTAGTGTCTTTATCAAACTGCTGAGAAGATCAGCATTTCTCTGATCCATGCCACCCTTCAGCCAGCAGGGGCGCTGTGCATACAGCTGTGAGATGGCACCCTGCGACAGACAGAGTAAAGCTTCAGCTTTTCTTTCTCCTGAGCTTGCGTTGTATAAACGCGGCCATTCTCGGCTGCCATGCTTCCTCCCACAGACCGTCTGCCGGCAGACAATTTCTCGGGCGCTTTGACTCTTGATGGCAGAAGTGGCTACAGGCACGGTTACCTGCCGAAAGGCGTTGTTGGCATGGGGCACGCAGGAAGGGTGAGACCCTTCATGCGTATCTCTGTAGCACCTGAGCCTGCCTTGCCGCAGCTTTTGCCGTCGTAAGCTGCAATCTGGCCTGGCCGTGTCGGCCTGTCAGGAGCGCGCCCATCGTACGCCTCCACTCCTGTCTGCAGCAATGCATCCTGGGACGCCTCCGCAGAGACGGATGGCAGCCAAGCTCCGGTCTCCAGTGTTGCTGTTATGTGTAGCTTGGGTTGGGATCCCTATTTTGGCGGGTCCCCCCCCCGCTTGCTGAGAACACACCCCCTACTTATGCCAGCTAGCGGCTGAGTCGATGTACATCAGTCTCTCTCTCCAGTGGATGGTTTTGCACACTCTCTAGATTTAATTTGACCACCATTTCTCAGTTATGATTCCTGCTATGAATAATTTTTCTGTGTAATGAAGAAGACCATCTGTGTGTCTCAGTAGTGTTGTCTAATTTAATAAACTGTTACATAGATGTAGTTTTTTTTAAAACTTTTTGTTTCGATAAATCTAACGGTTTAAGTCCTACTGAGGGCTTTTTCTTTGGGTGAATGTTTTTGATATACGGGAGAAATGAAGAACAGGTGTTCCTGCTGGGTTCTGCTAGGTTCTGCTGTAGTTGTCATTGCTAGCATGACACAGAATGCCATGCCTTCTGACACCTTCCCCTATCCGCAGGCCTATGAGCTGTCCACGCTGACAGGGACGCAGGTCCTTCTGCTGGTGGCCAGCGAGACCGGCCACGTCTACACGTTTGCCACACGCAAGCTGCAGCCCATGATCACCAGCGAGACGGGCAAGGCCCTCATCCAGACGTGCCTGAATTCACCCGACTCGCCGCCGCGCTCCGACCCCACCTGTGACCAGCGTATGAGCGCCACGGGCTTTGAGGAGACTGACCTCACCTACCAGGTGTCTGAGTCGGACAGCTGCGGGGAGACCAAGGTGGGCATGTGGCGTGCGGCGGGGTCCCACGTGTGACTTTCATAATTGTAGCAGCTTCACGTGCAGTTGGGTAGAGGGAAAGTAAAGGTCTTTCAGCATCTTTTTTTTTTTTTTCCTTTTTTTTTTTTTTTTATAAAAGTGCCTCCACCTGGTGTTTGTGTCTTAACAATATTTTTGGTCAGTGGGAATTAAGCTTCTCTGTGTGGGGGTGTTCGATGAGCAGGAAAGTCTGGATTAATCTTTGGCGGTGGTTCTTAAACTTTTTGGATTTGGATTTCTGAATCGTCTTTTGTGGTTAAAATAGCTGGGTGATGCCAGTGTGCCGTGAATGGGTGAGCTGGCGCAAGATAATTGGTTGGAACCTGTACTTGTGCCAACTGCTGATTGTTACCCCTAACCCACCTGGGGGGGTATTCCATGAAAGTAGCTAAAGAAAGACAGACTTTCCCGAAAACGTCAAGCTCAACCTAGCTCCATCTCTAAACTTAGCCTCATGTCGTTCCACGAACGCAGTTCAGCTTTAACTAATCAAGGCTCATTCAAGACAGACTT
>JAODJW010000062.1:4635787-4661256 GCA_026777045.1 Hyperopisus bebe | reverse complement strand
GGGGGGGGAGGGGTGTGATGGGATGAATGGGGGGGGGCGAGCAAGATACTAGTGAGTGTCATTGAGATAATGGAAAGTTAATTTGCTCCATTATGTGTCCTTATCACAAAGTTGCCCCTAATCTTACTGTCTGCTGGAAATGGCACACAAAGCACGGGGAGTGACAGAGGGTGGGGAGCGAGCGGAGGTGCCCAGTGAAGGGGCTTGTGGGTAAGTGGGCAGGGCGATTGCTATTGGCTGCTGCTTCAAATTGGGCTGCCTTGCCTTTTTTAGAAGTCCCAAATGGAGCTGTGAATTCCATATGGTTGGCAGGGTGACAAAGCGGGAGAAGGGAGCCAGCAAATGGCTACGACAGGGACCAGCAGGCAGTGCGGTGACTCCAGTACCTGGGGGTGAGGGGAGGGGGCAGACTCTCCCCTGACTCATTAACCCTTTATGGTGAAAAAAATGTTTGACTTTCTGTTCAAAGGCTGATTTTAGAGTTGGAAGACAAGTTGGGTATCCGGCTGGTACGGTAATGATTGTGGTTTCATTGTGCCTAATACTTTTTCTCAGCTCATTACCATAATGGAATTCAGATGTTTTACGCCAAATGTAAGCATTTGTCTTGGTGGAGCTGTGGTTCCCCTTTTTCAGCAGAGCATGTTTGACTTCGAGTCAGTGATTCCTGTGTCACTTCTGTGTTTTGTTAGCTTTGGGTCCATGGGAGATTCGGGCTTCAGAAACCACAGGGCAGAGGACAACAGTGGCATCCGAGTTAAATGGGCGAAACTGGTAGAAAACGGGGATTGCGGTATCGAGGGGGGACCTGCAGACTCTTGCCTTTCAGCTTCTCCACAGAGCATATTGACTTCCTGTTTCCCACTGTTCCAATGAAACTGATTGGTTTCTGCCGAGTGTTTTACGACCCCCCCCCCCCCCCCCCCAATAAAATTCATGCAACAAAAAGGTGAAAAGTGGTGATGCTGTTGCTCAGTCGGCCTACAGAATGCCTGTGTGACCATGCTCCCCTGGGCAGTGTGTATGGGGATAGGCTTGCACAGCCCCCTTCCAGAGCAATGGTTTGCTCCCTAACTAGGCTGCTGGTCACCTGCTTATTGTGAGGTAAGCAGGTTTGCTGGGCCAGTAGGTAATCAGTGGGCTGAGTGTGTCTGCTTACCCCTGTGAGGGGGAAGCTGGGCCCAGTTAGCTGGCTGAGTCATGGGCTGCCTCTGCGTTGCTGTCTTTTTTTTTTCTCCCCCCCCCCCCCCAGCATTTGAACTGAGTAATGGCCCAGGTAGACGAGAGACTTGATCCATGTGGGGAAGTTCTTTTTGCCTACCCCATCTTGCTCTTTGTGTGTGTGACGCACAACACAAGCAGGTGAGAGCAAGCTTTGGGATCACAGCGCACGGTCAGCTAGCATGCAGCGCCCATAGAGGTGGGGGCTAAGGGTTTTGCTCAAGGGCCCACGGACGTGACTGTCCTGCTGAGGCCCGGGCCTGGGTGCGCAGGCTGAGGTGAGGGCCCACACCAGGCTGTTCACCCAGTCTGTGAGGTGTAGGTGAGCGGAGTTGGCCTCTATCCCGGCCAGCTAACAGTGGGTTAAGGTTGCTCCTGAGCGTTGGGCCACCCTGCCAAGCGTGGGACCATGGTGCTTGTGCACATTCCCACAGCTGTTTCTGCTGAGGTGTTCGAAGTCCGTGGGCCGGGGTCTGTCAAGCCCGTCAGGCGCCCACAGGGCTGATTTGGGACACACACACACACACACACCCCCCTCCGTGTTCCTTTGTTTTGGATAATGACCTCAAGCCTCTCTTCCCTTTGCCAAGTACTGATGTGACGACTTAACCTCGGTAAATGGTGTGTTGCCCCCACCCTATTTCCTGTCTAAGGTTTGCAGAAGTTTGGTGGGGGAGGGGTAGCGGGGACACTCCAGCCCTTATCAGCAGGACTCTGTGTGTGTTCCCGGGTCCGGGGGGGGGGCTCCGTAGCTTTGCATGAGACAGCAGTTACCTCTAACCCACTGAATCGGTCACGTATAAAGCTACCACCGGCCCTTAAAATATGTGGGGTCCAGCCGGCCGTCCCAGCCCCACCCATACCCCCCCCGTGCCGCAAAGTTATGGTTCTTTGTTGCCAGCTCTTTATAAGGACATAAGTTTTGAAGGGAATATGGAGCGCTGGCGTTTTTGCTAGTGCGGGAGTCGACAATGAATGTCAGCTTCAGCAGCAGAGCGGAGGTGCCGGGGATGGGAGTCCTGGCCTTTCGCCTGATTTTGGAGGCGTGTCGTGTACCAGCTTTGTCACGCGCACTTTACCTTTTTTGGTACAAAGGTTTTCCCCAGCCCCCACCGCCCTGTTCTCGCCTCCACAGCTGTCCACCACATTCTGTCACTCCTTGAGAGTTCCGCACGTTTCTCCCTTCCTCTTAACTGGCGCTTCTGCTCCCCTTGATTCTCAGACGCACTTCCTGGGCAGGATTACACAGCTCTATGTTCGACCACTGCTGCTAGTCCTCTTGATGCTTGTGGGGAATCTCCGCTGCATGTGGCCTATGTAATGCCTGACCCTTCCAACAGGTGGCACCCCTGCGGTTCTGTAATGTGCTGGTGCAGCTCACCTTGCTTCCTGTCCTTCGAAGTAAGATTGGGTCTATGAATAGAGCATTTGAACACAGGGAGAATGAAGTTAGTCACTTCATACAAACAGATTATCGGTTCTTTGTACTTTTGTCTTGTCATGACACCGGTTGTTATGGAAACATGTTTTAGTTTCTCTCTCTCTCCTCCCGTTTCCGACAAGGCTGTTAAACAATTCATTTTTCTTTTGAGTATTAATCGTTAGTCTCTGCGGGGCTTGACCCATCATAGATCTCTCTGTCGGTTGAGAAATTGCTTCTGGTTAGTGTGTTTCACAGGGGTGTGCTGAAGGACAGCCAAATATTACTCGTCCTTCAGGAATAATTTTATAGGTTTTATGGTTCTTAAAAAGTGACCTGCACGGTTTCCCCCCCCCCCCCCCCCCCCCCAGGGTCGTGATGGGTATCTGAAATCAGTCCCTCATAATGACTAAGAGTTTTCACTAGCCGCTTATTGTACATTCTCCCTGAAGCTCCACAACTCATCAGCTCGGCCGCGACTCGCTAATGGTTATCCGCTAAAATGTGCAGTACGTGCTCCATGAGCCGCCGTTCCGCTGTCTGCGGGCTCCCCTCTGCTCCCCTGTGCCATCTGCGGGCTCCCCTGTGCTCCCCTGTGCTCCTCACCGGCCCGTGTCTCTCTCAGCAGGACACGCTGAAGCCAGCCTTCACGGTCGCCAGTTTGCCAGGGACCTCCAGTGCGCAGGCTACGGTGCCAACCACGTCCACCACCATGCAGGTCAGCAGTGGCCCGTCCTTCCCCATCACCAACTACCTGGCACCCGTATCTGCCAACAGCAGCGTCAACAGCATCACCAGCGCCAACGGCACCGTGCTCAAGACTTCGGCGGCCTCAGCCGGCGTTATGCAGCTGCCCGGAGGCTTTACCTTCATGCCCGGTAGGTGGTGGGGTCGCCATGGAGACCCTTCCTGCTTCTGTATTCCACATTTATCTAGTGCGAGATGATTGTGTGTTTTGATGTCCGTTTTGTTTCAAGGCTGCTGCTTTGCACATAAAAGATGGCCACTGCGAGTGTCAGTTTTTTTCCAGCCAGTTTTCTCTTTGCTTTCTGTGTAATTTCACGTTAAATGCCGTTCAGGACGGCGTCGCCTGTCAAGTTCTACAAAAGCAGAGTGTCCAGGGTGGAAGCTGTGCTCCACCATCAGAAATCTTTCTGCTATTAGTCGTCTTTGTAGGGGAGGAATAATCAGACAGGCCTACACAATGGGTGCTGTGGAGAGCCCTGCCAAGTAGGGCTTATAATTAGTAATGAATATTAAATGAAGGCTTTCGGGCTCGTGGCAAAATGATCATTTAAGCAATGCTTCATGCGCTTCCAGCTCGGGCAGGGACAGGAAACACGCCGTGGTGCTTCCTCTGTCACCTGAAGTCGCTAAGGGGGATGGGCACCCCCACCCCCACCCCCCGCCTCCATCCTCATAAACACAAGGGCCCTTTAAATCCATCCCGCAGCAGCAGGATCTAGAAGCAAAGAACTAGAATGCTTAGCTGAGCAGAAGTAACTGTCTGCTTTTTCAGCGGCATCTTTTTGCCCCCCCCCTACCAGTTCTATAATTGCCCTTATCCTCACCCCCCCCCCTAAATCCTCGGCAGGGACTTCGCTGGCGCCCGGCACCCCCACCATTCCTCTGGGCCAGCTACAGCAGCACTCGCTGGCCATCCAGGGCCAGCAGGCCCAGTCCATCCCTGCCGCGCCCGTGCAGCAGAACCAGCAGGCTGTCTTCCGCTTCCCTACCACGGTCTCCCTCGCCGGTGAGTGCAGCTCCCACCGCAGCTACGCCAATGACTGCATTCACTGGGGTGGCTAAAAGGCAACTAGCAATATATTACGAACTTTGGTGCATAAAAAGTATCATTTGGGTCGGGTTGCCTTTTTAGCGGAAGAGATGGAGCTGTGGATGTGTGAAGGTCGCATGTGTTGTGCTGCATACTCCTTTTTGGACTGGCTTGCCAGTTTTATTGGAGTGAGCGGTTTAATGGCCTTTAGTCAGATGATGTCATGGCTGGCGATTTGAATGAAATGAAGCCTGCATCTCATTGGCTTAGGGGCTGGTATGACCCAGCAGCTGCAGGCCATCCAGGTGCATCCAACCACGCAGAGTGGCAACCCTAGCGACGGCAACCCGGAGATCTCCCAGGCTTCTACAAGCGCCACAGGTACCGGCTCGCACCTTTTGGACGTGGTCTCTTCTGAAAGCAGACTTGTTCGCAAGATGCGTGCCAGTTTTTAAATTACGTGCGGCCCTGCGGCAATTTACCATCTCATCCCACACACACGCTGCCTACGTAACACGTCGGCATGAATGCCGATGTAGTAATGCTCATATTCTGCTTGGGGATGGATTCCTGTTGACTGTGGCCGCTGTTTGGCAGCCCAGCCTCCAGGGGGCACCGGCTGCCAGATATAATATGGCACCTGACAACGTTGTGAAATGCGCCGCAACCGGCATCGCTGCACACTCAAGTTCAAGCGTGCAATTTAAAATGACAGTGCAGCAGATGTGTAATGCGGTAGGTCTGCTCACCGTACCACACCAAAAGGCACCCGTCGTGTAGGGGAGACCCCCCCCCCCCGAAACGATGTGGCCTGGTAGCCCTCCCCTCCACCATGCTCTTGCCATGCGGCAAAGCATTTGGTTGCCTTGGAAAGGTCACGCACATTGACTTGTCATTTAATCTCAAGCGCAGGTGAAGTGCAGAGTAGAAAAAGGAGTCTCAAAAAAAGTGCTAGGTTTCCCTTCTGCGTAGCCCCTGGTCATAAGGTGCATGTTCACGATGAACCAGGCACTAGCGACGGTCCCCAGTGTGTTCCGGGACGCTGAGCGCCCTGCGGTTCGCGTTCTGCCATAGGCATGCATGTGCCGTTGCATTTAAAAGTTGCATATGGTTGAGCAGACTGCCGCAGAGGCCCTCGCACCTGTGCAGGGATTCCCCTGGGAAGCTGGTGAGGTATCGGGGAGGAGGGAACGCCATTGGGAATGCTGCTCTAGTGGCCATAAGCTGCCATCAGGCCTTCGGGACACAAGCTCACACGATAAGCACTCTGCAAAGCTGCTGGTCTTTCTGCAGAAGACATGGGTTGCAGCCCAGCAGGGCGTTCTCTCTGAAGAGTGACAGGTGCCCCTGCGTGGCAGCTGGAGCTGCAGTGCCATCTAGTGTTCTTTCCGTCACACCGCAGGCTTTTGCACAATAGCATGTTCGCATTTTGCTGCCTTCAGCAGGGCGGCGTGCCCTGAATCCTTTGAAGAATCTGCTTCTAATTTCTTGCTCTCTTGCCCCCCCCCCCCAGTGAGTCTCCCAGCCACCATCGTCACCACCCCGGTGCCCACGTCCATGGCGGGGCACATATACCCGAGCCCCCACACGGTCATGTACGCCTCCACACCTGCGCTGGGTGACGGCAGCCTCACGGTGCTGAATGCCTTTCCGCAGGGATCCTCCGCCATGCAGGTGTCCACGCAGGGCCAGGACGCTGGTAAGGCCTGTAACCGGGCAGCCTACTTGACTAATACCGCAGGGGTGGATTTTGGCTGCAGGAAGTTAAATTTTAGACATAATGCAACTGCACACACAGGCTTTGCTTAGCGAGTCCCTTCATCGGTCTGTTGATATCGAGCTTGGGACTTCGTAGCCCTGCCACCCGTCACCGCAGTGCCGTGTCGCTGATGCGTTGGAGAGGATGAGGGACGTGCTGTGTTCTGTCACTTCCAGGAGCTGTACCTCATGTGTTCCTCACAGCGCCGGTCTCCGCAGTGCAGATACACCCAGTACGGCAAGATCTTTCACCTCTGTTCCCTGCATGTCCTTAAATGCAATCGTCTGCTGATGCACGTTGTACTGCTTTCCTAACCATTACGACATCACTTCAGTGTTTTGGCTGAATCTCATTATGCGTACTTGACCGTACTTGTGTTCTCATGTACTCGTTTTACGTCATCTTCCGTTGCTGAAGACCAGATCCAACCCCAAATATCAAGTATGCATCGCGTGCAGCCTTGCCAAATGAGAACGATCCCATGATTCATTGCGTGCTTTTGTGATGGCAAAGGAAGAAGGCAGGAACCATACCTGTAGTGCCTTAATCGGAGTTTCCATCGTTCCTCTCAGTATTTTCTTGCCGTTTTTCACATTTTTGGCTAATGTCACTGCTGAACTTGAATGGTTAACACCTATGTATAGCGTTTGTACAGAGTTCAAATACGAGTATTTTAAGTGTAAACTATTTAAGTAATAAATTATACCAGGAATAATTCATTTAGACCGGACATTTTGATAGTGCTATTTATTAAATATTACGATAAATTATGGCCAGGGTGATCAGCTGGATGTACAGAATAGTGGAACGGCAAGTACACAATTACAAATCTGTTTCAGTACACAATTGGTGTGTTCTCTGTCCGCGTGATCTTGCAAGATAATTTCTGAAAGGCGAGTTCACAAGACTGGTCTTGCAAAGACCACAAGTACGGTCTTTGCGTTCTTGGTATTGAGATTCACCCTTTGTGTGTGAGGCTGTGTCAGTCTGCTCCGTGCGCACAAGCATTTCCTCCCTCATTTTACTCTGACTAGATGTTGGAGGCCTTGTTAAGTCATGTTCCAAAACTAACTTTGTAGAAGAGAACCTGAGCCGCACCAAGAGTGATTCTTTAAAGCAGCAAACAACTCGGTTTCCCAGCATCCCCCTCTCTCTGCCCCAGATGGTGATTGGGCAGCAGGCAAGCGGCGGGGGCAGCGGCGGTAACCTGACGGAGCTGCAGGTCGTCAATCTGGACGCTCCGCCTCACAATGCAAAGAGTGACTGATGGACGCCAGGGCCGGGAAAGGTGGCGGCTGCAGGATAGGCTGCCGCCGCTCTTATCGACACTTTTCAACAGTACCTTTTATTTTAAACACCTTATTTAGACGAGTATAGAAACACTGCAGCATAGGAGTGAGATGGATGTTTCTACCTTTTGTGGATCTGTTCTTGTCCACCCAGAACTTTTTGGACTTGAGACATGCACACTGCAGGTGCTGTGGCTTTAGCCAAAGAGACATTTTTTTTTTTGTGCGTGGGTGTGTGTTTTTATGTATGGGGAAAGATTGGATGGGAAGGGAAGTTTCAGATCCAATGTAATGTAGAAATGTACATTTTTTTTTTTTATTGAAAGATTTGGTATTTTTAGCACGCTGTGCAATGGCATGTGGCTGTTTTTAATGTTTTGTATGTATATGTGACTCATTTCTATGTAATTTACACAGGTATGTAAATTGAATGTAATATATTTCTATATTATGTTGAGCAGCGTGTTAATGGGGAGAGAAGACAATGTCAAGCTTTTTTTTTCCTCTCTCCCCTTTTGCCTCTTGAATTTGGGTGAAATTTTGTGCCAAAATGTATTCACTGACTCTGCTCCATCCATTTCTTTTGTAGTGTGTACACACACACTCCCCCTCACCATCTCTACACTGACAGTTATATAAACACACGGGCACCGTCAAAGGTCTGCCTGCAGTTCCGTCACTGGCATTACGGTGGCATTTCTGGTGAGAGGAAAGGAGCCTGGGTAATACAGCGTGGACCTGCTCTTCCTGAGGATACAGCGTTGGCAGCCTGGCCACGGCAGTCCACAGACGACACTGCCGCTGTCTTTCGGTACGGCACGTTCTGTTTTTAGCAGGTAATGTTCATGTGGGCATCTGGTCCCTGTGCCTTTACGTCACAGCCTGGTCACGGAATACTTTCCCAGGAGTGTTTTGCTGCTGGATTCTTCAGGTGTTATACTGAGACCTGATGCCAACTCTACAGCAGCTTTGGCAATGGACGATGGCACGCTTCCTCCTGTGTTTGAGTCTGGTGTCTGGGTGTACTCTGGGGGGGCCTGGCTGGGCTGAAGGATGCAAAATTGTAGAAAATGTATCACGAATAATTGCTGGGCAACTCAGGAAAGCCATTTTTGTCATGTATTCTGTACAAACGCCTTGGACATACTTTAAAGGTGGTGTGCTTCGCCGTTACTGGGACGCTCCACTCTGTGTGGCTCTCCAGAGCCTTCTGATGCAAAGGAACATTTCCGCACTTTGTTACTAAATGTACCCCAGTCAGTGTGGAGGTGATCCTCAGAATGGCCAGATGCTCCCTGTGCACCGACGGCTCCTCCACACACCATCAGTCTCAGCTTCTGGATGTGGTTGCTGATCCTCGTGGTTATCGGCTTGTTTATGACGAAGCTTTTGCTAGATTATCACGGGGGCCCAGGGCCGCAGGTGTGGGAGGTGCTGCCGTGCCAATGTGATTTGTTGAGTAGAGCCAGAGGCTGCTCTGAAAGGTCAACGCTGTCCTCTGGCGCCTGTATGATCGATCAGATCACCCTCTGCTCAGACATCCTACAAGAAAGGGACTCTTGACTGTTAACCCTTGTCTGTTAAGCTTTTTTATTATTAAAGACTGTTGAACATCTGCTCACTTTAATAGGCACATAATATTTTACGGTCTTTGTGTGAAGTGCTTTGGGGGTAACTTGGCTGGGTTAAAGCAGAGGTGTCCCGTGCGTGAAAGAGACCGACTCTAGCATGGTACACTTCCGGCTGTGGTGTGTTCGCAGATGAATAAGTTTTGGCTGAAATGATCACCTTGGATTTTATTTATCACTGGCTTGCCCAACCTGTCCTTCAGACGCTAAAGCCCTCAGATCGTTCTTACCAGGTCTATCGGTGGAAAGTGGCTGTTCCACTACCCTGTTGTATCTCTGTATCATCAGCCATCCACTTTGTAGAGGAGAGGTAGCGCTAAGGGGTGTGACTGTAACCATGCAGTGGGTAGTATCTCAGCACCACACTAGTCTGAATGGACTAGTGTTTGCTTGGCTGGAGTGCCAATCCTGCCACCAACCTCAATTTCCCTGTACGTTTTTGGACCTGAACAGCTTAGCCTTAGACCGTGTTACAAGCCCAACCATAGATAATGGGACGTCCAAAAATTTACTCTATCATCTTCACGGAAGTTACTCAGACTGAAGAGCAAAACACGAATATACGTTCTGTTAGGCAAGGAAGCGACGCAAAAGGCGGACCTTCCCGATAATGGTACCTTTGCAAATCACACTCTTGTCCTATGACATTTCAATGTTTAATCTAGCAGCAATATTTAAATGACAATATGAAATTAGTAGCTCAAACTGTACAATTATTTCTCCGTTGTACAAATGACTAATGCATGTTGGGAATTAGGGTAATTTGGATAGATGGAGGTGGACCACTGTTGGTCACGTGACTGTGGCCGCCAAGAACCGCAGCGACTGGGGGACGCTGTTGTGGTTTTTAAACCATCAGAATTATCAGGGTAGATATGCTTGTATTCTGATAGACGATTAAACAGGAAGTTTAGCTTTTTTGTTTTCCGGTTCAGGGGCGGTGAGTTCAAACTGGTCATTTTGTCGTGAGTGCAATCAGAGTGTGTTTATCTTGTCCTGCCTTTGCCGGGTCCTGGTCCTTCCTTCCTCCCGCAACAACGCACTCTCTTGACATCTTCCGTCCCTTTCGTAAAGCACAAACGGTTCTTGGAAGAGGAGGACACCGTCAAATATTACTTTAATACAAGCGAAAACATAGACCAGAACCTCCTGTGAGATGAGTTGTAATCAGGGCCAAAAGTTTACGGTGGGAGAACTAAATTCATCGCCCGAAGCAGAGTCCTGGGCATTTGCTGGGGGCGCACTAGGAGGGCTGCGATAATATCGCGCAATGGGCCGCCATCTTGGTGCAGCTAGATTCAGTGACACGAAGTAACTTTAGTTAAAATCAAAATAAAACTATATAAATAGAGAAATGACATTACTGGCCGTGACCCACACCCACTGTTTATCTTTCAATGCTAATTACATAATTAGGCCTACTAACTGTTTCTCAGAGCTAAAGATAAAACGGCGTGCTATGTCATTGCACTACTCTCCAGTGTGAAAAGAAAGCTGGTTAGTATTAAGTCTCAAAGTACGAGTAGTCCATTGCAGCTGGGACCGGGGAACAACTTTGTCTATTCTGAAAACTGTCGTTAAAATGGCAAATATACACGTTGCTACAATTCAAACGACCGTGTGCCCATTATTGTAATTTCTGGAAACTGCCTTCATGGAGCCCCTGGTGACTCATGAGGAGTGACCTTTAAGTCCGACCCTGACTGAATTCAAGATTCAAAGCGTTTATTGTCATATGTTCAGTAGAAAAGTGCATTTCTCTGTGCAATGAAATTCTTTGATTGCTGTTCACACAAAATGCCAGGGTACAATATAATAGAAAAAATAGTAAATAAATACTTTGAAGTGTCGTGTGCAGATGTCGAGAAACATTAATTGTGCATTTGTGCAAATTGAATATGTGCAAAAGAGCTTAATGTGCAAAAATTACAGTATGAGGTAGAATGTCGAGAAATAACTGTGCATTTGTGCAAATGAAGAAGGATGATGAACAGTTGACTTACTTCATAGATTCTGACTTAACAATCCTATTCCCTGATTTTTTTTTTTACTAACTTAAGCCCCACTACGGCGAAAACTATAACGATAACTCAAAAATTGTCCCTTCACGGAAAATTACTCAGACTGAAGGAGCGCCATCTGCAGTACAGAACCTAGTGCGAAGGAAGCGATGCGGAAGCCTGACGTTCCAGGTAGTGGTGGTTTTGAAATGCTCGTGAGAACAGTGTCCCATGTTATTTCTGTGTTTTATTTTGCCGTCATTAAATTCATGTGCATGCCATTAGTAGTTTAAAGAGGAAACACTTTTATAATTTAAACAAATAACTAATGCATTATGGGAATTATGGCGATTTGGACAGACGCATACAGTACACTGTTGGTCACGTTACCGTGGCCACCGGCCACTGGTACGTTCCAGTTCATCCTCGGTGTCTGGGATTATTACGGCAAGGCGGCTGGGTGATACACTACAATAATAATAATAATAATAATAATAATATTACTATTATTATTATTATTAATACATTTTTATTTGTGGGCGCCTTTCAAAACTCTCATGGTCACCTTACAAGATAAAAACACACAGGACAAAAGATAAAACAATAGAATAAGGTAAACTATGTTTACATTTTCCGTCCTTTCCGAGAATTGCTTCTGCTATACCAAAAAGGAAGAGTGAGTTTAAAACTAGACATAAGCTGTGTCCCAATTTAGGGGCTGTAGCCTTCGTAGTCCTGATAAAAATCCGCGCAATGAATCTTGGGACGCAAATGTAGGGACAGCCTTGTCGCGCCGCTATGACGTCACCTAGGTTAAGCACAACCAGAAACGCAACGATCGTGTACAAAGTGACAGTTTAATTATTGCGGAACCCGCGAAGTCCCGAGAAATTATAGCTTTTATCTTGTACGCATAAGAATTTATCCTGAGCGAACAAAATATTTATGCTCAAGGTAATTACCATGCGCACAGTATATTGTAATAAATAGCGTCGTATGATGTTAGTTTTGTACTACGTGTGCACACAAAACATGAGGTATGCTGTTGTGTATATAATTTTAAAAGGTATACTTGCCAGCAAGATATTACTAAATTAACTTGAATGTATCAAAATCCCTTGTCATTTATACTACTGTCTTACCACTTTTCCTGGTTTTGTGCGGTGCTCCAAGTCCGCGTATTATTAAGCACTTTGGGCTTTTCCCCTAATTCCACTGAGTCCCCGGTGAAATCCAAAATGGTTTACAAACTCTGCTTTTCAGGTTTTTTAGAGTTACATTATTACCACCTTCTTCTGAATCACATGTTAATTCACTAGTTTCCTTGCTGGCTAGTTTCAGACATTTTGTCTAGCTCAATTAGTTTAAGAATGTACTTCACTTGATTTAAATTTTAGGCCAGAAATTGATATTGAATGAGTTATGCAGACATATCTCATAATTTTGCATCTCTAATATTCTTTATGTTGTGATATTTATGAGTTCAGTATGCAATAATTTGTGAAATGTGCAACAAAGGTCGATATTTAATTTATGGAAAGCAATAAGGAGCCACTTATTGTTACAGTAACAAAAGAAACACCCCCAATGGTATTAAAATCGGCCCTGGACTTCGGATTCCCCGTAATATATATTAACTTAATTATTTTTGTGTCTATTTATTTGTCTTTACATATGCTGTGTAGTTAAAGATCCTTTAACTGTACAACTTTTATTCGGTGTGCAGTGATGACCATATACCTGTTGTGTTGCTGATGTTGCGCCAGTAACAATTAATATCCAGTAGGGGGCAATGAAGAGTTTGAAAAGGAATGTATCAGGGAGGAAATTGTATTGTGCGGTTTACCAGAGGCCACAGAACGACGCGGTATGGTCATTGATCACCGTTTCAGCGCACCGTCGGTATAGCGTCCTCGAGGTCAACTTAGTTATGATGATCCCCCCCACTCTCCATGATTGGCTGGCATAATATGACGCCGTGGGGTTATTCAGCATAACTAATTATGTTGTTACAGGGATAATTTGCACCGCACTTTAAATACTGTAAATTAATATGTGTATCCCTATATTCCCTTTAATAGTAAATTCCGTAACCGTGCACATGTCTTCTGTTAGCCTGTAACTGAGTGTTGTGTAAATTGTATTCCCTGTCTGTGGCATTGCTAGTGTGAGGAGACCAATATTTTCTGTTAATAAAGATAACTATTTTAAATAGTTATCTTTATTTATTTGTGTGTGTGTGTGTGTGTCCCTTCCCAAAACCCTACTCTGCCCAAAGTAGCACCCAAAAATTAGTAAATCTAAAACTGAGATACCTGTCAACTTAAATTATCCCGGCTGGATGCAAAAGCTCGTCTTTCCCGCAATGTATAGCGACTGTTTTCTAATGGCGGCTAAAGTTGTGTCCTGTGACATTCTCCATGTTTTATCTTGCAGTAATATTTAAATGACTGTATGTGAAATTTGTACTTCAAACTACGAAAAATATTTTCCCATTTACACAAATGACTAATGCGTGTTTATAATTGATAGTTTACTTTATTACTATCATAAAAATTCCTAACATTTTACAATTGTGCCAGATACCACGGCTTTACTGTACCTGTACTTTACTGAACCTGCACGTGACTTTGATAGAGTTTAATTAGACTGAACACGAACATCCGTTATATGGGCACGCTGAGCAGTAGAATGGCCAATCATAAAGTAACCGATTTCCAAGAAAAATGTGTGCTGTACTATGTTAAGCTTATACAACCATTTTAACTTACCTTGTAGAGAATAGTATCTGAGTCCAATGACGTGCTAGTGAGAAATACTTGGTTATCTGATAGTGAGAACATTCTAAAGCACGGCAGCCCCACTAAGGTCACGTGGCATCGCTTCACAGGAATAACCTGAACTTAATGCAATAATTTAAGTTTAAGGAAGATGATCGGGCAGGTGCACTGCAAAAATATTACACGATCCTACTTGTAAGTAAATTATTGTTGTTCTGGTTTATTTTTGTATTACAATAATTTTGTAAAATCTTTTTATTATTAAATCAGGATTAATCACACAGCACTAAAACGTAAGTTATAAATTTTTTACTATTGAATCAAATTACTGTATAATTAAAACAGTTGAACTATATGGGTCATTCTCTCGTACTCATTACCGTACCATATCAATTTTTAAAATTAGTTTGAAGATGGACTCAAATTATACATCCTCATTGTATAAACTGTCGATTTTTGCCTAATTTCTGTAATAAGTATTTTAAATTCAGGGCAAGAAGGTTCCAGTATATAATATCATGAGTTTTGGGTCTATGCATTCTATCTTACAGATGCTTGCCATCTAGTTGTGACTGTAATGCTGTTATCAGGACTGTGATGGGGAGGATTCAGGTCACACCTCCATCAGACTCCTCGCTGTAATCCCTGCTGCTTACCCATTGCACCTGGAGTGTCCAATATCTACATCATTGGCGAAGGATCCATAGTGAAAACTGTAGGAGTGGTTCAGTGGGCTAAGTGTCTGTGCTTGTGATCAGAAGGTTGCTGGTTCAAGCCCTGGTCTTGGCAGACTAGCCACATGTCCACAAGCCCTCAAGCAAGGTCTGTAACCCCCAGCTTCAGGGTTGTTATGTGTTTACTGACCCAGTGGGCTCATTTTGATTTCTTTTGCTGAAAACTGTAGGTCCATCTTCCCGCATGGTGTTCATGTGATTCTACATCAGCAGCTCTTCAATGAAAGTAAAACTGCCAATAGCCATAGCACCTGCAGGTCAGGCAAGGTAATCTGCCTGAAGCTGAGTGGGTTTGGGCCTGGCCAGTACTGGATGGGAGACCAACAAGGAAAGCTGGGTTGCTGCTGGAATAGGTGTTGTGTGGCCAACAGGGGGAGCCCCCCTATCCTCCTGTGGGCCCCATCATGGTCCCCCCCCTTCGTGTGTGTCTGTCCATCCACCCCCTCCCCCATGTGTCTGTCCATCCATCTCCTCCCCCCCCTTGTGTGTCTGTCTGTTGCTTCTGTCTGGCTAGTCGGTGAATTCCCTCCTCAGCCACTATGGGGCGAGTGTAAGGGGGGTGGCGGCTTCACATCTAGTTAAAGACAGACGACACCCCCCCCATGCTTTAGTCTACAGCCCCTCATTTCATACAAAATCATTTATTTATACTTCATATACATGCCCTGGTTGATACATGACTGTACAAAATCTGTACAAGTTGGGACTCAAGCCAGTCTACAGTGTTTCCTTTTACACAAACCCTTCCGATTGCAATGCTGCCATACAAAGTACTCACACCTACACTGTAACAGTAGGACCACATGGTTCAGATACTATCTCCTTTCTCAGAAAGACACTTAAACCCTATTTGGACAGGATTAAACATGTAGTTATTGGACTGGGTGATTTGGACAGGATAAGAAATGCATGTAACATTACCAAAGATAGCAGAGATACTACCCCCCCCATCCAGATTTAGTCTCTTAGAACATCTATAAAGCAACTGACTACAGCATTTTCATTTTTGGCTGACCAATCCCATAACATTGTAATGAAACGGAAACACAGAACTTTCTTCCCAGCCGCACAGTAGCTTAGACATCGGCGTACAGTCAGCCCTCAGTATCCATGGGGGATTGGCTCCAGGGCCCCCTGCAGGTACCGAAATCCACAAACCCTCAAGCACCTTAGATAAAATGCCATAGTATTTGCATAAAACCTGCACACATCCTTCCATACACTTAAAATCATCTCCACATTACTTATAACTTACACATAAATAGTTATAAAGTATCTAGAGAATAATGACAAACTCTGTACATGTTCAGGACAGTAGAGCAGGGCATGCCTACATATCACTGAATTTGTGTAGGTTCAGCAGGAAAAATTGAAAAAATTTATATATATATATTTTTTTTGATCCACCATCAGTTGAACCTGAGGATACGGAGGGCCGACTATTATTCAGTAGTTCTGTACTGCTCTGCAGCTACTGGAAACCTTGCATAGAAGAGGCCCTAGGTGACGGTAGAGAGATGAAGAAAGTCTAGTGCCCCATTCGAGCTCCGTTTTTAGCAGATAAACGGCATTTCCACCTTACAGAAATAGGGGTGTACCTTTATACACACAACCTTTTTACCAGCCGACAATTCAGACTGAGCTATTACCAAAAGTAGTCTGTATTTGCCAAAATACAGAAGGTAAATCACTCCTGAATTTTTACTGTGGAGGGCTGTAATCATTACAGACATTGCCAGATTTGAACTAGATTAAAATTACGGACCTCGCTGGTAATCGTTCCAATTACATTACGTCCCCATGTTAAACGAATCCCATCTCAGTAGGGCTGTACAGATGAAAGGCTACTCACAACATACCAAGCATCTCCATCAGTATTCTACATTATCAGGCGAGGAAAGGATTGCTGAAAATAAAGACACTTTGGTTACACGGGGCCCGGCTGCTAGCTGGACTTCAGCTTGCCGTGTTGCCGACCCTGCTCAGTCAGGCTGGCTTTGAGGGAGTTGGCCACAGTCTGCCTAATGTTATCCTCCATAAAGTGATCGCTCAGGGGCTTCAACACCTGAAGGGTGACAACGGGACAAAAAGCACACGGAGGCGATGAGAAAAACCAAAAGATGACGACGAGAACAGGGCAGCTCAATGCCATACAGACAACGCTGCACACGGCGTTCCACCATACAAGAGGCATAATACTTTTAGAATGGTGCCAACCTGTGGTCTAAACGATGTGAATCAGGTAGACATTTATTGCCCCCAGCAGTCACACACTGACAATCCTAAAAAAAAAAATCCTTAAATACAGAAAGAGCAACGACTATTTCTTCTTCTTGTAATTGTTGTTTGAGGGCAGTCTCCTCCTCTGTGCTGCCACAATAGGGCGCCAAAGCATTCGACTTCCTGCAGACTCTAGTACTTTGGATAACACCTGTAACAGGAGTGTCAGCAGTTAGCATGGCCTTAGCGAGATTTAAGGCAGGGAAAAATAAAGCAGGAAAGCCACAAGCTGTGCATCTCCTCTCACCTTTCTCGGAGCCCTCTGAGGCAGAAAGAAAAGAGACAGATTATGAGAAGCACAAGCAGTGTTAGTCAGCTGGGTTATGAGGGGGAACTGCAGACAGGCAGTCATTGGTTTTTTTCCCCCCGACCTCCTTCACTTATCTATGACGGCATCGGATCTACGCATGCATGGTGAATGTGTGGGGGGACAAGCTGACACCTACCTGCTCCCATAAGGTTTCGGCCACCTGGTCAATGACAGTGCCGAGATCCCGGTACTCGCCCGAGTACTTCACATAGGCCCAGGTACAGAGCGATATCAGCGCCAGGCCCATAATCAGATTGCTCAGGCCAGCTATAGAGTTCAGGCCGATGAAACCAGTCACTCCCGAGATGATGTACATGGCGAACATGACGACGAAGAGTGTGGCGGGCGTGCGCGCCGCGTAGAAGATGTTCTTGCCGTCGTTGTGCTTGACGAAGCTGACGTAGGCCTCCTCCAGGTCGCCCTCCAGCTGCTCCCGGTAGCGCCGGCAGAACTCTTCCCCGCCCATCTTCTTCACGGCACAGAACTGCTGCACAGAGCGCAGCTTCATCTCTCCATGAGTGCGCTCCAGGTCAGCGGGAGCGATGTACGGCTTGTCTCCCCCACAGAGCTGAGGAGGCACGTGACGCTCATCAGGCAGACGCACGCTACTGGAGACATTACAGGCAAGCGGAGGAGCTTCACTTACCTGCTCCATGTTTTTGTTGTACAGGTCTTTCGCTCCTGCGACAGCAGCCAGGTTGTTTGCTTCAGCGGTCGCCTGCATGGACAGATCAGCGTGCGAATGGGCTGAGGACAAGCCTTCATACAAGGCCGTAAAAACAGCTTCAAACTCAGCTGGACCTATAACACAACCCACTATCATCCCAAGCTATCAAGAATGAGCTACTATCATCCCAGCAGTCACCATGTTAACCTACAGTCCATATCACAGGCACTTGTCATTGATATGCACAAGTGCAGAACATCTTCACTTGTCGGCATCAAAGTTTGGTGGCCCAGTTCTGACCCAGAAGGCAAAGCACAATGTAGCTATCGCATCTGGCATCACGCAACCATTTATCATGATGCAACACACATCAGCATTCAAAACAGCCATCACACACAGCAGGGCCATGTTACATCAAGGGCATCAAAGGCTGCAGACAGAAGGCTGACAACCTGCAGATGTTCATCACTGATAACTCTCTGGATGGCAGAAACACTTGCTTCACTCCTCACACACATGCATCCTTCAACAGCTAAATACATCGCTGTTCTCATACCTGCAGCATGGATTTGGGGTGAGGTAGCTCTTCTCCCTGGTATATTTTTATATATGCCTGAAACACACCAAACAGCCTATTAGGCACTTTTCAACACACGTGGCTCAGGTCATATTGCAATATTTAGACTTTCTTCAAGAGACTCCTACTTTAAAGTACTCCACAAGGTCTCTACACGTCAGCTTGGATCCACCGATTTCCTTCACAACCAAGTTCTCCGGGGAGAGCACTAACGGTACAAGTTTCTCCAGTTCCGTCTTGAAATCATCATCGATATCTGCAAGACAAAAAAAAAAAAACCTTGAAGCATCCACGATATTCAATTCTGGTCAAAACCTGCGGCACACACCTGCTTTCATTTCCACAAATAACACCCCTCTCTCAAGAAGGCCCTAAGCACTAGTCAGTAACATTTTACGCACCTTTCAGTCTGCCATCAAAGTGGGGGTTCGTGGCGACCTTCAAGCCAGGGTGTGGAAGCAAGAAGCAGCTTATGTTTGAGAAACAAGAGTGGATGTGCTTCCTTACATTCTGTAACTCCTCATGTTGGTTTTGTTTAACCTGGCACATGAAAAAAATCTCATCAAATGTCACACACACCTGCTTCTTCAGGTCGATATGTACGAACCGCATAAACACTTCCAAAGGCCACAGGATTCTGCGGCTGTTTGGTTTTACTTGATGAGGGTATATCTGACCGAGACTTAGATTTTGCAGGAAACTACATCATGCATAACAGCATTTCCTCCTGCAGCCAAACTTACCACATGTACAACCAGCCCACCATCCCATCCCACTAAAACCATGAACTGCTACCCAGACACATGGGCCTATCAGAACTCATTATTCATCCTTCTGTTATTGTTAGTCAAGGGTCCGTGTCTAAACTCAGACACCAATTAGTACAGGCCCTGGAAATGCCAGCCAAAGGGAAGCCTTTTCAAGCTGCTCGTCTGTTGCATTTGCCTCAGAGGGACCTTTCCCTGTTCTGATCAGACAGCTTCATAGCCTGCTCACCTGCAACCGCTTCTCCAGGAACCTCCTCCCCCCCTCTAAACCGTAGGGGTGCTCATAGGGGTAACTCCAGTCGCGTATCAGGAACATGAGGGTCTGAGGAGTGGAGAACAAGCACTTTAGCTGGATTTTTATTCAACCACAACACAGTACAATATGTTCTGTGCAGCATCTCCAAATTCAGAGGGTGTCAGTGTAGCATGTTACTCCCAGCTTCAGTAGGATATGACTTATCTAACAGAGGCGAGTTAGTTTTAAATCGCAACGGTCTGGAAAATTACTATAGAACCACCAGGTTATGGGTACACAAATTCAGGTCAAGCAAAACGCACTAATTAATGCTGCGTTCCGTTTACCTCCGAGGTCAGAACTCAGAACCGGGAATGATGTCACACACACACACACACACACACACACACACACACACACACACACACACACACACACACACACACACACACACACACAAAGTACAAGTTGGAAAGCCATTTGCCATTTAGCAATTCCAGGGACCTGTTTCAAAAAGCAAGATTTCTTGCTTAGCGGGACAACTTGTCGGATTTAAGATACCTCAGTTTAAATGGGCTTCATCTTTGTTCAGTTACATTTAGCCCGGACTAACTTAAATCTGACAAATAATCCAACTAAGCATGTAATCCAGTCCCAGCCCAATTAATTGTTAGCAATATCAGTTCAATGTGGTGTTTTGAGCATAAAACTCCATAGTAACATGTCTGCAGCCATCTTGAATTCTGAGCTCGGGGTTGTGTCGATTCCTGAGAGTTCACGAGTCAGAATTCCGACTTCAGGAAGGCGTTCCAGTAGAGATGCCCGACCAGGAACTCGGAATTTGAGTTACGAGTTCAAATGGAACGCAGCATTAGAAACACAGTAAGAGACACACCTGGAAGGGCTTCTGGTAGATCTCCTGCATGGCAAGGCGCCCATACTCGGTGAAGAGCTTTGAGGAGGAAAGGACAACAGTGAGTGTTTTGTCAGAAGACAAACGGCCACGGACCTCCCCATACTGCGGAGATGCTACTCCTGCAGTATCACTCATTACCTACATGACCAGATGATCAGTTTCCCTCAAAATGTTACAAAAACACATCAGCAGACACGCCTGACATCATGCATTTCAAAGGCATTTCTAAACTTATCCAACTAGCACCCTTATGTAATTATAAGCACACTGTGTTTCCCATTAAGCGGTTACATTAAGTGGTGGTATAGATCTATACATTTCTAGCATACTGCCCAAGCAGTTTCTCACTTCAATATTTCATAATTATACACTTGTACATTCCCTCAATCTCAGCAGCTAACCTAAGTTCACATACAAACCACTAGATCTACTTTTCAAGTGTAGATGATTTCTGAACTATTAATGAGAAAATGCATTTTTAACATCGGACTCTGCACACCTGAAGATGCTGAAGGTCATCTTCTTGAACATTCTGGGATAAATTGTATACCTGAAAAACATTCGGCTCGCATTTAGGTCCCATGATGCCATTCATATGCAGAAACAACTATTCAGAGCACAAGGGTGAGAGGATAAAAGAAGCCGCAGTCTGGCAATTCTACAGCAGCAGTAATTCCGTTACCAAGATGTCATGCATTTGGTGAAGGGTGCAACCCATTATGCAGTATAATTCAAAAGTTGAGATACCACCCGTCCTCTGCTGTCGTATTGCAAGCAAAGCAAATGAGTTCTTTTCGAACTGTGGCTAGATTTTCCTCTGATTATAATCGGTTACCATATAACAAGCCAGCCTGTCTTAAAACAAACTCCATAGGTCATCACGCATTTACACTTACAGCTGATGCTTTAACAAATACAGCAATCTTGCAAACTGCAGGCAGGCAATCTGGGAAACCACCCAGCCGAGGATGAATAAAATGCCACTTTATTCAAGAGGAGCTCAGTTACCAGAGTGCACAAGGCAACCCTGATTCACTCTCTAAACTGACCTGTATGGAGCTCGTCATGGTGCTCAGGGCAAACACTGTGGCACAGTCCTTGATGGTGGACTGGCTATCAAAAGCTCCCTGGGTGTCCACAAGAAGAACCGCCACCTGTTGGGCAGTAACAGTGCAATATTGAGGACCCTACCCAGAGGTGGAAATTTCAGGTCCAGAAAGTACAAATCCAGACCAAGATTTCGTTTCAACCAACCAGTTCAGTACTCTGTGACTGTGACTCTTTATGCTCAACTGGTTGGTTGGAAGAAAATCATGGTCTGGATTTGTACTTTCTGGCCCTGAAATTGCCACCTCTAATAAAACCACTAGCCGTCCCAGTGAGGCGGCGGCTCACCTTGCTCCCGTCAGGCCTGTCCACCACAAACACCTCACTCCAGAGCTGGATCCCCGTCGTCTCCCGCTCACAGCCCCCCCTCCAAGTGAAGCCAGTCAGGGGGTCTTCTTCACCCCCAAGCCAGAAGTTGGATGACTGGTGAAGAAAAGTGGTGTGAGGGCAGCGCGAGAGAGAAAGGAATGCTTTGCTCAACACCACACAGGACCATTTGCCAGAATCACCACTAGAGGGCAGTGGTCTGACACATTTCCCCTCAAAGATCAGCAGTCTCAGCACAGGCTTCTGACAACAGCTTCAATCAACCAGACAATTTGCTGGAATTAAAGATAAGCCACATTGTATGGTGTGATAAGAGGTTTCACTGCAAGGTGCACAATGATGAAATTAAATCGATGCCTCCATACCAAGCTGCCTCATCTACACTTTCCAAGCCAGCAGTGAGCAACCTTACCCTCAGAGGCCTGCATCTTTTTAATGTTCCAGTGCTCGATTGACTGAAAGTCATTATTCACACTGGAAATATCACCTTGCCTTGTGATAAAAAGCTGGCTCGCTATTCTCTATCCAAATGACACTGAAAATCCACAAACACCTAAGCCCAGGTATGGCTGTAATTTGCCATCTTGTGACACTAACAGTGTCACTTTAACTCCCCCGAAGTTTCAGATTGCAAGACTTGTGAATTAATACATGGTGCACTCTGAGCCAGGTGCAGACTGGTTGTTCCTCATGCCACCTGCATTGCCACAGGTCCCTTGTGAATGTAACGCTGTGCATGCCAACTTGACTTCAGGAATGGCTTTGTCTGCGCCAACAGCCAGAGCGTGACCAGCAGAAACAAAAACAAGGCCAACAGCCTATGCCCTGCAATGCTCGAGTGAATTAAAACTTCCATTTTCATAGCCTTATTAGAAAAGAGGCTCATTGTTACCATGTTAAACTCCACGTCAAAGACCCAAGAGCAGAATCCACCAGTCAGACAGTGTTTACTGGGTCAATACGTGTATAGCCAAGGAGTAAGAGCCGGGCACGCAGAGAATCACTCCCTGACTGGAACCTTGTGGCTCATCCACCCGCAACAGGGGCTCAGTGCATGGCCAGGTGTCCAGATCCTGCTAAATTCAAAGCTAACAAACTGACAACCAGTAAGTCACACACAAGCAACACTGTTACAAACTCACACAAAGCATTTCACAATCCAGTTCAGTGTGACACGGCCAGATGCTTCAAAGGCCACAGGAGCAGAAACTCAACTCCAGCCCCAAGATGAGATAAGAATAACTGTCCAGCGGGGTCCGTGAAGCAAGCCCACTCCTCGCACACGATCCGCCCATGCCTTCCCATCAGCCGTCGCCATCAACTCGCGCGCATCTCCCTCAGATGGAAATTACCAAAGAAACCCAATGAAAAGGTATTCAGGGGAGTCAAACCTCTTAATGAGTTATGCAAAATGACCACATCATAATGTCATTCAAGCTCAGAAGGACGAGGTGAGTTAGAGGGTGTAGGGAAAGGACTACATTGTACTTTGACTTTGTTAAAAAGAGCATGAACAAAACCTTTATAAATGGGGCACAGAAGAAGAGGATGGAAACAATTGCTATGTTCTAATATGCGGGAGAACTAGCCCAGCCTGTCCTCCCAGGAGTAACACCTACATTAATACAGTTGTCACTGGGCCCCAGAATCCCCTCCCAAAACACCCACCTCACCTGGTTGTACATGTAGCGCAGCATGAAGTCCAGCAGGAAGGACTTGCCCTTGCGGAAGGCCCCCGCAACAGACACCACCACCACGTTGAGGTCGCGCACATGCTCCTGAAGTAAAACGCGCTCCAGGGCTGCCTCATCCAGCTCGAACCGGTGGCTGTCTTCATGGGCCAGCACCACCTGCACAGGCCCAGTCACCATTGCTTCCTCCTCCTCAGCACCATTCAGGAACAGCTCCTCTTCTTCCTCATCATCATCTTCCTCCTGCTCCTCATCTTGCCAGGGTAGCGCTACATCTTCCACTCCGTACTGACCTGAGAAAAGGGAAGGCCCGACCATAGAGCTCATCAATAAAAGGACTCGTACCTGCAGCGACTTGTGTTTAGGTCCATGTGGTGGAGAAACAACTAACCGATTAGAACAGGAATGAAGGCCAACTCCTTATCGGGGCACACATAAAAGCAGTCCTAAGTTCAAGGGTTTGTTTCCTTATAATACTTTCCCACTGGCATACAGGAACAGACCCGTACCCTAGCAGTACCCGCAAGAAAGACTAGTTACAGTGGAGTTTCAGCTTGCTTTAGTTTTCCACTGCAACAGGGTCGGCTTGGTAAAGGCATTGCCGGGTTTGGAGAGCAAGAGTAACGTAAATCCAAAGAGGTGCTTATTTCCCGTTCACACGGTGTACAATCTGTACATCATGATTTACTATGTCCAATTATTATTATTATTTTTTTTTACAGCATGCTAATTTCCACTAGCACATCTGAGAATCGGCGTGTTTTGCAACTGTCAAACACTAGCGGAATTAGCATTAAGCACATACATTTGCATAAGGATTCCATTCCATTCAGCTGTTGTATAGTACACTTCAAGCAGGAGGTTTGAAATTTTTAAATTATCAGAAATGCATCAATACATTGTGATGAGGCGTACTACTAATATGTAGAATATACACTTCAGCGTTCAGATAATCCGCATGCAGAACACCAATATCTCCATGCATTTCAGCCAATCAAATGATGGTAACGCAACCAGCTCAGTTTGGTCACGCTGTCAGCCCTGCTAGTAAGCAGGGCCGCGTCAGGGCAGTTACGGCTTGGGTACAGCTAGCATTCTTCACAATGGAAAACAGCCAGTTTGTAGTATGGCTCAGATACGACTGTTCTTGGTGGCAGTGGAAAAATACCAAGCAGGTCTATCAGCTCAACCAGGGTAAGTGACCGGGGACCAACCCCATCAACATTTTTTGCTAGGGAACCATTTTAAACTGCCTTATGTAGTACGTAGGGAAAACATACAGAGATTTCTCTCTGAGTCAGTAATACAGCCACAGAACCAACTCCACGACCTGATCGATTTCCCGTGGGAGGCAGGTTATATAACATCTGAGTTAAGGAGTGTGGGAGAAGCCTGATCCTGCACTTTTTAAAATACAGCCATTATGTAAAATCGGCCAGAGGCCTCAGGGTAGAAAGGGTCTTATTAGACCTAGACACCAGCGAAATGCAGGCCAAGCAAATTTACATACATGGACACCAGGCACATGTTCACAGCCCCAGCTGCATTTACGAAGCATCCTATCAACATGCCTGAATAAAATCACATCACTAAACAAGCCACTTAATGAAGGAAAAAATGTGAGGCAACATTGTTGTTATGATGAACTAGGTTATTACTTTCTGCAAGAAACCATCAAACACCAAACTTAGACAACTTGCAAACGCATTCTAATGCATGCGATTCAAAGACGTCAACTATAAATCACAGATCATTGACCATTTCTTCACATACATCATTCCACATTATATTCAAAGCCTTGACTTCAGTACATTCACTGATAATATTTAACATGAGCTGGAACACCCCTGATCCTTGATGCTGTAGCAGTGAACTCCACTCATTACAAGACAGTAGAAAACGCAAGTAGCTGGCCCTTCAAGTTAGGCCAGAAGAGATATTCGGGGCGGGGGGGGGGGGGGGGGCCCCCCCCCTTGGCTAGCGG
>JAODJW010000062.1:4609537-4635714 GCA_026777045.1 Hyperopisus bebe | reverse complement strand
CCCCCCCCCCCCCCCCTCCTCTAAGCCAAGGACGGTATATTCCAGGAACACACAGCGCCCTCTCCGGTTACAGAGAAGGACAGCTCTGCCGGCCTTATGAACACGTGTGGGAAGGCGATGCGAAAATAGACGCGCTCCAGTTTGTGCAAGACCCCTGAGGACTGAGAGGCCCTCAAGGAAGAGATTATTAAACCCACACTCTGCCCCATATTGAGCACTTTACTCTCCATTTAAACGGGTAGGTTAAAAATACACCTTGGTGAAACTGATCCTGGGCCAATGCTGAATTAAAGAAATAGGACCGGTTATGACACACACACACACACACACACACACACACACACACACACACACAGGTTTAAGGTTCTAATCCCACTGAAGGAGAACGACATGTAAAATGGACATAACATTCACAAATAGATACACTGGCCACAAATAAGTCACATTAAGCTTGTGGAAATCCGGCTGCTATTCTGAATGACAGAAAACCCATCAGCAGCCCAAAGTACCCATAGAGAGAAGCCTGCTGCTGCAGTGAAAGTCATATCGCAACACAGCAAGTGGCTGTAACTCAAATCAACAACCTGTTCACTGAATAACAAAGCATTTAGAATGACTGTTTAAGAATAGAAACACAAACATGTATTTGACCCACTTATAGGTTTAATTTTTTTTTTTTGTTTTTTTACATGTCATAATTGCTGATTGTTTAATATGCTTGGCAATTTAAAATTTGACCATGAATCGACTTTAATATCAAACCTCAAGATCCGTTACAGAGAAACCACTAAAAATCATTGTAAATTGAGATGTCGCCGTCTTGGAAGCTCCCTACAACATCCATCCATGCAATATGGTTTACTTGCTTAAGTAATAATTAACACAGGAAAAAAAATCAACCTATTTGTTTGCTTAGGGTAGTGAAATGATAAGTAACTGGTTAATGGGTAAAAATTGTTTAGCCCAACCAAAAAGAACCACTTGTCCCAGATATCCGAACAACAATGGAGGAAGCTTGACAGAATAAAGTAACAATTTGAAATTAATTTGATTGATATTTCTATTCAAAGGAGGTTTCTCACAAGGAAACAGGTTACATAAATCAAGGAAATGCTGCACTACAAAGAAATGTGAAGATACACATTGTTCCTTCTCCCAAAGACTTCACAGCCAGCAGAACACCCCGTCACTAACAAGAGACCTCCACCCTCCTTTATGTGAAGCACAGGGAACACTGTAGACTTAGCAATGGCTTTGGATTTACTGCACAAAAAAAAGTAAAAATCAACATTTTCACCAGCTGTGGGATTTCAACCAAGACCACAGAGATTCTCCCAACCACAGAGCTGCAGATACAAGTACTGATAAAAGGATTCGATATTCAGTGAGGGGAAAGCAAAACTTAGTCCAGATTAAATCTTTGGTGACAGCCAATTGAGACAATCATGAGAATGGAGGCAGAAAAACATTGTTTACAAAGCATAATTTGATAAAATACAAAGCATAATTTGTACATAATTTTGAGGAGGACAAAACTGAAAACCAAAACCTAGTTTTACTTTGTCAAGTGTTCTCTTACCCTTACAATAGTATACAGCATACAAGATGGGGGGGTCAGGTTTAGAATCTCATTTCCAAGTCACCTGATATTTGGCCTCATGACACTCTCTGTCTAGCAGGTTAATACATGCCAATTACATGAGAACAAAAGGAGCCTCATTCCAGTATGGTGGTAAATGGCGTAAGATGGTAAATGGTGGCACAGAGTCAGCGCTGAAGATTGTCAGGCATTCACTAATGTTCCTATAGTGGAATTTTCACTTTCCCAAATGTCTTAGAAGGAACACAATTTCGTTTCCTCATGAATACTGCCTTCTCATGCATTTCACACAAGCCTATTCTGATCAGCAACTGTAGAATTTCAGCCCTCAGTGTGCCCAATAGGCACAGCTGCTGGCACACTCACAACAGAGCAACTGGCTCTGTGCCTGAACTTGGGGCCGACCATCATGACCGAATAGTGAGCAACCTGGGGAGCCGATTCATGATGGGCAGCACAAAGTCCGCAGCACGATCATGAACTCTCGTGGGGGCGGGGGTAAAATAAACTGCAACATCCAATAGGAAAGCCACTAAAATTCCATGTTATTCTACTTCACGTGTTCCACTATTTAGTAATAATCATGCAAATTTACATATTAACTTTACATGGTTTTACACTCTTGCATTTACGCTCTTGCCTGAGAGCATGGGCTCACCACGACACGCCATTATGCCCCAAGAAAGGACAGCACCCCTCAAAACAAATTACAGTGAAAAGGGCCCAAAAGTCAAGAGAAATGAGACCTATGTTACATTCACTATCATGCTTCAAGGCCTTAGGCACGCCATCAGTGTTCACCACTCAGCTTAATGCAGTTAGGGCACAAAGCAGGCTGCACAAGTTTGCAATTACCTATGCAATCATGAAACTGAACAGAATTAAACAAACGATTTAGAGTATAACCATTAATCTTCCATAATGACCACAAATCACCCAAAATTTATTAATAAAAAGGTAGCAGGCTGTGAAAATAGTGTTCTTTGGGTCCATGTCAAGTGCACACATACTAAAGTCAAGCCCAGGATAGAACACTGAGGTTCCCCAGTTTGTTTCCGTTTACACAGGAGGCAGAAGGCAGCTTGGCATGCTTGCTGCCAGGTGCATGGTAATCAAACAGAAGGCTTGAGAGGATGACGCCATCCCACTGCCCCCGGTTGTGCCGCAAGGAGCAGGCGACTCCTCTCCCCTGTCTGTAGGCCAGCCCTACAAACACCCATGGTCTCCCGTCTCTCTACAGGACTGCAAAGCCCTTGAATCATTAAAAAAAAAAAAAAAAAAAAAAAAAAAAAAAAAGTCAAAAAATATTTACCAACACTGAGCTGCATCAAACCACAAAGACAAATGCCTCAGTGGACAATATGTTGTAAATATCCTCCAAATGCAGCACAACACTGAAAATGCCAAGACCTGTAAGGTTATGCACTGAAAGACCACAGACAGTATCCTACACAGCTCTGAAGCTTATATATATATATATGACAACCTAAGTGTAGCATAGTCAACTAACTACAGTGCAATTTGAATCCATCTTCTAACCACTTATCCTGATCAGAGCAACTCTCTCAGACAGCATAGGCCAGGAGTCTCCAACTCTGGTCCTGGAGAGCTACTAACCAGTAGGTTTTCTATCCTACCTGGCTTCTGATGAGTCACACCTGCTCCTGGTATTTACCTGAGAACTAGTGTGGCTCATCAGAAGCCAGGTAGAACAGAAAACCTACTGGCTAGTAGCTCTCCAGGACCAGAGTAGGAGACCCCTGGCATAGGCTATGAAGGCTGGGATAAACCCAAGACAAGATGACGATCATTCACAGCTACATATAGGTACGAATATAAATATCTCACTGAAGTATAACACTCCCTACATGGTTGACAATTGATTTATCTTCAAAGGATAAACTAAAAAAGGAACGAAGTTTAGCCACTTATTTATTGGTTCTAAACTCTGGACAATTCTTCACTCCAAGAGCGTTAGTACATCTTCACCCTGAATCCTTTACAACAGTTCATCGTCACCCAGATACCAAAACACAGGCTGCAAAGCCCCATGAGAATCTCCACCTCCCCAGACCCCTAGGGGCATCTCTGACAGGGAGACAGTGGCAGCATTCAAAACATGTGATGTTCACACCAAAAACATGGCAGCTGGAGCCTCCAGGTAAACAAAACCAGCAACCTTGCAGTTATTCAGACCTACAGCTTACTTTTCCCAGTTTGATAAACAGAGAGCAAACAATCACATCTCTTTTAGTGGGAATGTGCTGCACTACACTAAGGGGCATACCTAGAGCAGTGAAGTAACTAGCTAGACCCAGAAAAAGAGTCAGAAAGCATTACAGTATTGGGAAAATCATGTTCAATACGTTATTTCCCCAGTGACAAAAACAGGGAAAGCTGTCAGTGGCTCCCTAATTATACCTGTCTAGAGCTCAGTACGAAGCACAGTACACTGAAACTCAAACACGCCGGACGTTCATATTAGCTACACCTGCAAGAACAGCAAACGGGGCCAGACGCGGCGCCAGCTCCTCCTAATTACAGAACAACCTTTTAAAACAACAGACGTCAGGTCCACAGACACAAGCAGGCAATAAATCGCAACACGGCAACTAAAAAGGTGACATCAGTGGGGAAACGTCACATTTTGAAGCATGCGTTTGTCTGAATAGCATGTATAATGCGCAAAGGAAATACATTCTTAAAGTAATGCATACAGCGTCCATTCATTTGAAAGAAATGGAAGCCCAAGCAAGTGCGGAATCACGTGACCGCAGAAAGCACGCACACTCCTGTCGCCGGGCAGCCAGGGAATTACAGGGGGACCGTTAAACGGCGTCTCGAGCTCAGCCGCGCGACCAAAAACCCGAATATGCGAATAGGCCGAGCAACAGTCGGCGACATGGCCGTCAAAACCCACGGGTCACCGATTGAGAGCGACCAGGGCTCTGTTAAACTCAAGTGAGCGGTTACAGAAACGAGACAGGTTCACCTATCATTATGTCGAGAGCCGAAATATACATAACCTTACATACCAAAAAGCAGTTTCATGAGAAGTCTGTCAATAAGAACCATATCACCCGGTTATAATGGGATTTTGAGGGCAAAAAACCGTCATGCGGAAGCATACCTTCGTCAAAAACGTCGTATTTGTATTTCTGTTCCAAATGATTCCGATTCCTGAGCCCGCTCTTCTCCGCCATCTTGTTCTGTTTAAAAAACGAGCTGACGTCAGGAGCGCTTTCCTACCTTTATCAGGGCTGGACCTTCGCCTTCTGCTGGGTCCTAAAGCACTACCCAAGTGGATAGTTAGCTAAATTAAAAAGGGATAGTGTGACCTTACTGAATTATATAATCACTGTCCTGAATATCTATCATAGTGTTTATCAGTTATTTACTTAACTGCTTGGGGTCATGGAAGTACACATTAACTTGCACTTTGAAATGAGATGCAGCTCCAAATGGTGTAGTGGCACTTGAAACACCTGTTAAACATTTACAGTAAAGACTTCTTGCTTATGGGGTGGCATGGTGGTCCAGTGGTCAGCACTGTTCAAGTCTCCACCAAGGTACCATGTGTGTGGAGTTTGCATGTTGTCCCCATGTTATCATTGGGTGTCCCTCTAGGTATTCTGGTTTCCCCCCACAGTCCAAAAACATGCCAAGGCTACCTGGAGATTACCAGACTGCTCATAGGAGTGAGTGGAGTATGCCCTGTGATCCTGCCTGGAGCCTCCAGGAAAGGCTCTGCACCCCCACAACCCTGAATAGGATAAGAGGTTTTAGAAAATGAATGTGCTTCTTATAGCCACAAACAATTTACTGATGGGTGACCTATTCCCTCTTTCAGAGATACACCTGTTTTTCCCAGTGACTTTATGCCTATTGTGCAATTAAATAGTACTGTCTCTCATTGCATTTTGATAGAAGGGTTAGTATAAAAATAGTTTAAATGCAGTTAAATACAAGTTCAGAAAGTATGTCAAGCTGTGACCCTATCAATTCCAAGCAGCTGAAGTAGTCTCATTTGAGTAATACGTACTCATTCTTGTTGCTCATTACCTTTCAACTCTAAAAGCCTTACTACATGAAACTAATTCAGTTATCAAATTAAGACCATTTGAAAGCATATGAGGTCATGATACTATACTTCTACTACACTTATCAGGCACGATGATATGATAACGACACACAAATATAACTACAGAAGATAAGACGTCTTGACTTTTAATGTTACTAGGTGGGTATATGAGAAGGAAATCTCAGTGGGCTTGTAGAGACTGCCGGCGATGAAATGAAGTGACGTATCAGGCAGCATTAGTTTGGCCTTCGCACACTAAGAGTTGTAGAGTTCATTGCTGTCCCAGTTCTGTGTATGTGGAGACTGCATGTTCTTCCTCTCTTTCTGTATATTTTCACTCACAGTCCAGAGACATGGGTGAGATGGATTGCTCTGTACATCATCTTCATTTTATGTGCATGCATGCCATGTGATTGATTGACATGCTGTCCATATTGTTCCCTCTGGTTGGTGGGATTGATACTACATTGGCTATTACCCTGCATCAGACAAGCTGTTCTGGTAACATGCATGAAATTAATGATTTCAACCACCAGCAATTAATTAATGTCGCACACAGTTCAGCAAACACCTACACCTAGATACCACACACTTGCTATCACTCTGTCCCTTTTCTGGTCGTTCTATTCCATTTCTTATCATATGCATCTAGGCAGCCACTGAGCTGTATCTTAATTACCATCCATATATCCTCCTGGAACAATGTACCTGATTTGGACTCCCATGAAAGGAATGATATTTTCTGTTTACAATGCAGAATGTCATGCAGACAGATATAAGCTTGCTAGTGAACAGCTGAATCTTCCAAATGGGAAATCCACACAGTGCATACTGGAATTGCTTCTAGCAAAGAACTGGCATTTTGACATGAGGAACTTGTTTGATGAACTGAAAAAGTCAACAGTTCTGCCCGGATGCATTTTGGCTCTGTTGCCTGATTGATCAGCATGCTGCCCTTACCTCTGTCACACATATTTACACTTTTACTTTGAGTTGCTTTTCTTTTTTCTCATTTGACGGCTTTTGGAAAGACCCCCCCCCACCCCCAACTTCAAGTAAAAAGATTCTGGGACACTTAAATAAGTCTTTTACAGTCTACACTAGAATAACATTGTAAACTACTGAATGTGAACCATCAAACCTCACATTTTTGGTAGCAGTTGTTAAAAATGAAAGAGTGCATTTGTAAATGTATGTCACAGTACAGTACAGTTTTAACCATGTGTAATAATAGATAATTTCAAAATCCATCTTGTGCACTTATCTAACAGTTATAGTACACCACCATTTGCTATTGGTTATAAATGTTACTTTACTGATTAAACTGTAATGTATTACATCATATTTGAAAGTAGGTTGTAAACATCCATCAATGCATCCATCTTCCATTTGTTTATCAAGAAGAGGCTCAGTTCAGTTCAATTTATTTTTATATAGCGCCTTTCACAACAGATTTGCCCCAAGGTACTTTACATGGGTGTGTTGTGGTACATTACAACATCATTAAGACTGAATAGTACAAAAACCGGCAAAATGAAGGAGAAAGAAAGAAAGAAATAAGAAAGAAAGAAAGAAAGAATGAAAGAAGAAAAAGAAAGAAAGCCAGATGACAACAGGAGTGGAACCAAAAATTCCCAAGTAAAGAGAACAAAACCTCTGGGGGGTCCAAGGTCACCTGGCTGGCCAACCCCCCGGTCATACTAACATTATAGGAGACAAGGATGAACATCATAGGAGGATGAAAAATAACCAAATTTACTGTGATTCATTGTCTATACACACGCATTTCAATGGGATAAATATTCTATTTACCTATTGATCTCCCTGAAGTATTTATAGTTACATTGTCACAAAGGTTTTTCACTTGCTTTATGTCTCTGCCAATTTCCATACACATTCATGGCTCCAGAAAACACCTCCAACCGCACAATGGGTCTCAGCCTATTTCTCCAACTTACGCTTATAATTACAGGAAGGATATTGCGTAGAATTTGCATATTATATACACTACAAAATGTCCTATCAGACTGTCTTGTGAGCTGCCAAGTCAAGCCAAAGACAAACCAAGCTTCCTTTTCCGCATGACTTATCGCAGACATAGAAATTCCTAGATATGAAGTTTGATTATATTTCTGCTTTTCAGTCACTTTTGTCAGTAATACACTTATACATCATAATGTTGAAGGACGACATCCTACATTGAACTTGGCCCCGTTTAGATATGGGCCAATAATAAAGTCTAAATAGGGATTATAATGAACCTAATAAGGCTGTGCACAATGGCTTTCTATTTTTGACCGTGATAAGAAGCATGTATTTGCAGTTATGATAAGACTGGGGAACATTGTGCTTATAAAACCCAGAAGCTTTAAAATGACATTCACATATTGTTCTTTAACATGAGAATTGCAAGTCACTGTAAAATTCCACTCTCAAATAGTCAATATCACAAATGGACAGAGTATAAAAGAGAAACTGCAGCTATATATTACAGCAGCAGAACAGCAATGCATTCAGTCAAACTACAATTTATTTCACTGAATGCTTGGTTTCAAAACACACAATGTGGGATTCTTAATGCCTTTGGTAACGTGTCGCCAGGTGTGATCATTCTTGAAAAGTCACATGACCTTTACATAATTCACATGAGTGGAGGGACACAAAGGTTTATGAGAAGCAAATGTGCCTCTTCCCACCAAGCCTCACTCTGCTTATCAAACAGAAACAGCAGCAAAAGCAAAACACTCCAACATGTCTGGGGCTTTTGTTTAATGAGCCCTGCTGTGCTTACTGTAAATATCTTGCCTCTTTCTATGAGAACTATAGTTCCAAAATACTGGCATAGAATTTTCTAATATTTGGCCTTGCAGCTGTGGTTCGTTTACTCAGAAGTACTACTGATTTATTTTAAGACATCCACACTGTGTCCCAAGTGAACACACTGGCATAATAGAATTTTGTGAGCCCAAGAAGCATGCCTAAGCTGACCTGAATATGCTAAGGGTTTTTCATGAGAACTACTGATTGTGTGAGTGCAAAAGGAAATCTTTCTGCACTTTTCTGGAATTTGATTATCAGGCTCCTAAGAGTACAGCTCACGGATGGCCAGTGGTGTTGAGGGTCAGTGGAAAATCTTGCGTTTGGGCTTGTCTGGTGCTCTGTCAGACTTAACTAAGAGTTATACAGGGGATCTTCTGCCTTAGATCATACAACCTCATTTCACAGTTTCCTCAGGGTTTGTCTGTGTGTGAGTATGCGCCTGTATGATAACGATGCTGCCCGTGAGTCTCTCAGCGCCGAGGAAGCCTGCACACTCTATTTACTATTTAAAACATATTACCCAATCATAGGCACACACCAGCATCATAATGCGCACCGACAGCTGTGCCGTCAGCCCAGCTGAGAAAATGAACCCCTTGATGTGCAGATAAAACAAAGAATTAAGACATGAATCAGTGTCAGTGGCAGCTCCTGGCGAGGGCAAGATGGCTGGTCTTCCAGAGCAGCATCTTCAGAGGGGGCATCGATTTGGCTAACTGCCAGCACCACCACCCCCGTCCCACCATCACAGTATGAGATGATGCTGGGGGTGAAGTTTGCAGGCCAGCCATCTGCAGTGAAGCTTGCACAAGGCATAGCAATGGCTCTGACCACCACTGATCACTGTGTAGTGTAGACTATTGTAGTGTAGAATCCAGTATAGGTACTAGAATCTCCGTATTAATCATCATGAAAACCTCATGATGATGATCTTGAGTTTTAGCGATGAACATTAAATTGTTTTGTGGACAAATTTTTAAAACTGGCTGCACTGATGTCTCATACACAGCAGTTTTAATGATGATTTAACTTCTTAATTTCCTTCTGCAAGCCAGCTTCCCATCATAAACTTGGACCATGTCAGTCCGGCTCACTGTGCACTCTGAAGGAATGTCTCAAACTCCTGGTGCGTTCATTGGGAACCGACAGCTCCCACGTCCCCGAGTCCCTGAAGGCCGCATGCTAACTTAGGCCAGCTACAGCCTAGGAAGGAGGTTGTCCTGCACAGTGACACAGATCTGGATTCTACTGTCCATGTTCACTGTTCAGACAAACTCTACTAAACAACGTTTTGTAACAAAGGTGAAAGATTTAAATATGTGCCAGAAATATATCAGATGCAGAAACTGGTCTCAACTTTTTGTGCAAAGCATAAAAGAAGCCAAATGTTGGATACCTTTCTGGAGAGGGGCATAAAAGGGGAAGGCTGTTTAAATATATTGTAATGCTGGTTACAGGGAACCAACTTATCACATTAGTTGGACAGCAGCTGTAAGACTTATTTTGATCTGGTCATATGGAAGGAAACTCAAGTTTCAATGAGCCACACAGTTCCATGGAAATGCCATTGAGCGAACATTGCACGGCGTGAAACCAGTAAGACTTTGCATTTGCAAACGTTGTTTTTTTGACTGCAACTCCTTCTGATGGGACTGTAGGTGCCTTTTCCCATCAATAAAGTGCAATGTTAGTCTTGGGTCTGTGCAAGCCCATCTTTTTTGACTGAAGCAAATGCACAATTTTTCATTTAAGACAAAGATAAAGTTATTGGTCTTTTTTTGGGGTTAAACGAAGCCACAGCCCCTGTGTGCCAGACCCGTGGCATCGCCTGCTTTTGCTGGGGTCCTGCTAATATGGGGCTGCGGAGATTTTCTGTTATTCACCATTTGGTGTCACAGAACACTGACGCAGTAGGAAGAGCTGAAGAATTCAGTCAGCAGTGAAGCCAGGGGATCAGACCATGGGAGCCATGAATCGCAATCAGAAAGGAGAAAGAAACATAGTCCCCTATATGCAAGGGCTGTGTGGGGAAAAGGATTAAACTGACATAAGACTATGCAGTGGCAACGTTTGAATGTTTTCCGGTCATTCCATTTCCACAATTATGAAATCCATAACGAAAAAAGTAATGGTTATAGGTGTATAAATGTGCTGTGTTTTCACTGTATGAATTCCAGTAAGAATCGAGTCATGGGTGCAGTTCATGTAGGAGAAAATAAAGTACATAACTGGAATATATATTGATACCACAAATCAATAATGGAGTACAGTCAGTCACTGGCTTACCTAAGCAGGTTAGGGGTCAAGCTCGTAGTGCTGCAGTCAACATATTCTGGGCTACTGACTGCGAGAGAAACATCTGGCAGTAGGTCCAACATTCCTCGCACCACAAGATACGTCCTTGTTAAGACTGTTAACACCGGGCAGGATTTAAGCCTACCCCATCTCGCGTATTGATCGGAGCCATAATGTGTGGAGAGATTCATTATAGAGTGAAAAGAATATGGAAATGTAGGGTGCAGCAGAGGTGAGATCTGCAGAGGAGACAGACCAGATCAGGATATGGGGGGGGGGGGGGGGGGAATTTACGATTCATTTACAATGTGACCAAGAGTAATATTAATTAGACTACTGACCCTCAGGGTGGCTAATGTTGGCTGATGTGGTGATGGAGGTGGTTGTATGTCTGTTTACGTCATAAGCGGGGGAGACGGTTAAAGCCGTTAGCAAAGCATCGCACGGTATTCGGTGCGACAAGGCTGATATCCCAAAGGCCGAAGCAGACGTACACTCCAGAAGGTTCCATAACACTCATACGACATCCTCATTTTATAGACGTAGAGAACCCTCACGAGAATGAAAATGGGACGACAGCTTCCTTAGTTTATTTTTAATCATTTGCATGCACGTTCAAGAGTGGAATTATTAAGGGATTTGGCATGACTACGCAAACTCGTGACTGGCTTCTAACCGGCGGTGCCTGTGTAGGGGTTTAATTCAGCCACCGTGTGAACGTCCTTGGTTTGGACGCCTGGAGGCAGGGATCATTAGGGAGGTAGGACTCTGTAACCAGTGAAGAGGTGAAGCTCTATAACGAGCCTATCAGGAGGAAGGAGGCGATGAGGAGCTGGGATGAATCGGCCTCTCGGCTCCTTGGAGGAAACTTCCACAGGCAGAAGGTTAGGTGCCATAGAACAAACGACACAGAAATCACTGCTCCACAGAAGATGGAATCAGATCTGAATTAAATGCAAAGCTGGACAGCTATAAAAATATCATCACTACCACCACCCCATTACAAAATCAATTTAATACTTATGGAACTACCTCTGCTCGCTGATGCACTGCTGTATTATTGGCACATACTATAATTGCACATCTGGATATTATAACATCTGTACTTACTCCCCCGCCCCCCCCCCCCCACACCAGATTCCTATGTATAACTTAAATCTTATATGCAACTCTTGTTTTGATACATTACATGCACATCTTTTTAAAAAAACATTCTTATGTGAATTTCTTATTTTTTAGTTTGATAGTTCCTTTTATTTGTTTGCTTTACTTTAGTTCTGGGGTGGGGAACCTGATCCATGGAGAGCCAGTGCAGGTTTTTGGGTTGACTTCTCAATCAGCCAATAGTAAAGCAGTGGTTCTTAACTCCAATCCTGGAGACCCACTGTTATTGGCTGATTGAGAGGGCATCCCAAACACCCGCACCCACACCGGCCCTCCATGGATCACGTTCCCCACCCCTGCTTTAGTTGATCTAACCCTGTCTAACTGTGCTACATTTGTATCCCACTGTTGTCTGTTGTGTTTTATGTCACAAAGTGCCATAAAATAACATTTCACTGCAAGTCGTACGGTGTATGGTTGGTATGTGACAGATAAAAATTTGAATTTGATACATGACCAACAAGAATTTCATTTCCGTTGAATACTAAATTACAATATCTGATTATTACCTTTTAACTATTAGACAAAAATGGCCAACTTGATAGTCAAAGCCATGACTGTGCCCTTCTCCTCATCTTCTGTCACATTTTTCTTGGATCTGATGACCCATCTGCCACCACTTCTGTTCCTCACAAGCCTGTGAGGCATATGCAGTTATCTGGAGCCATGACCCAGGCGACCAATGGGGTGGATCGTCAACAAAGAGGTGGCAGGCAACTCGGTCATATGCCCAGTGTAGAGCGGCCTGGATAGCTTCCCAGACTGGGAGAATACCTCGCATTGAAATCAGTCTTTAGTTACAATGATCCTAGCATGCAAGTCACCACTCTCTCTGTGAAACCCAAGTCTCCAGCAGATTTTTAAGTAGAATAAGAAATGCACTTTATTTCTGGTCCTTTCTGCATGCATTCACATATGCTTCTCTTTTTAAAATCATTCCCCTCATTAATCCTATCGTAATCCCATCCTCTCTTCAGAGCATGACGTCCACGCCACCTCCAGAGGGCTGAGGACCGGCGCACGTCTTCAGCAGTATCAGCGCTGTCAGCCGCCCCCTTACTTTTCGCTCCGCGGGCTACGTCAAGCGAAGTAACACGCTCGGGGGAGAGCACCACTCGCTCCATTCCACCCACAGCCCTGTAGGCGTCCATTTGACAGCTGAGCGACATGAAGCTGTTGAATCCACCTGACAGAACAAGAGCCAAATTGCGTTCCCTGTGCCTACTTGCTGCATCAGTATAATGCGACACAGCAGTGATCAAATCCAGGATGCCACTGGGGAGACCCTCCATGCACCATCCTCACTGCAATACTGCATCACCTACACAATTGAAGGGTCACACATATTGCCATAAATCAAATCGTCCATGCTCAGTGACAGTGAATGCCCAGTTCTCTAGAAGGCCTGCCCTCTTTCACTAAAGAAGGATCTCATAGATGCCAATTCAGTATTCCCCAACCCCTGGGTTAATAAAAGGGTTGACGTCAGTAAACCGTGCACAAGTCAGGCCAACTTACAGCTTGGGATTTAAGATGACATTTTGGTGTCCTTGAACTGGCGGGTACTGGGGGGGGATCTGACCTGTCGTATTAAATGACAGTGGCAGGCACCAAATGTACGCAGCTTGTCTGAAGCCATGCGACGAATGGATAGGTTTATCTTAATTAATCACGATTCAGACTGTATCAGGAACAGATGGCCTGCTTCAAAACTCCCTAAATATCTCTCCCACACAAATGCCAGAGCCTCATCGGGCAGACAGTCCGGAAAACAAGTGCTCAAAATTTCACTTTTTCCACTGATGATGCAACAAGTTAAATAAATAGGCAGCACAGGCTGACCTTCTCCTTACCCGTCACAGCCCGAGTGTCACTGGGAAAATGCAGCCCCAGAGACTCATGGGAAGAATGGGCAGAAACACATTAAAACTGTTGCAGATTTTGGGCAAGAAGATAACGATGCTCCTGATAGGGATGGAGGGTTAATCATTTATGTTCATTGGGCTAGGAATTGCCCCCAAATGAGCTCCCTTCATAAGCCAATTGAGGAAAATAGCTTACAACAGTCCTGCCCTAATTCATACCAATAATAGTGATGATTAATACTGATTAATAGTCATAATTGAAGCTGATGAATATGAACTAAACTCCATGGACAGCTGGATGATGCCAGAGTATTGCGAGTTTACACCATCAATCAATGTGTAACTCATACCCCCAACTGTATGATGCTACCAGCTATTTTAAAAAGCACACACAGCATACAGTGAATGACCAGGGTAGAGGGCAAAAGCCCAAGGCAGAGTCCATGATGACAGGGAATCCAGACGGAGTAAAATTAGCGCAGGGTCACCCAAGAGCCTTTGGGCCCAGGGACTTTCGGGGGGGGGGGCAGCCATCTGTGTCACTCGATGAGCCCTCCGGCACTCAAGAGACGAGCCTGTTTCCCACAGCTGTGACCTCCCCAGTCCTCCTGAGGAACAAAGCTGTCATGTAAGGGTCAGTTCCTGGAGGAGAAAATAAAGGCCCTTATCCTGGGAAGTGAGGAAGGCTGAGCCACGCAAAGTCTTCAATGGCTTCTCTGAGGTCAGCTGATGAACCTGCTGTATAATCTGTTCCCTCCCCCGACAATGCCTTTAGTTAATGGAGAACTGAAGAGGAATGAGAAATCGGCAGAACAATGCATCATTAATGACTTGAGCTTTCCATTCCCAGGCAACCTTGTTGGTGGTCCAATGTTTTATTGAACATCCGGATGTAGTGAACAAAGCCTTCCCCCGACAACGTGCTGGGAGTAGCGCTCTGCCGTAGTCATGGAGTGCCACGGGGCACTGGCAGGCGATCTCGACCTGGCAGAGGAGATGAGGGCACGTGTCCCTGGCAAACAGTGCCGCCAAGGCAAACCGCCTGACCCGATTATGGTTATGGTCGCAATACTGTACTGTACTGTACATGTAGTTGAACACGATATACTAAAAGGCCACTTTTGAACACAAGATGGCAGCAATCTTGACATTAATGGACTGTGTATCACCTGAGGTTTTTCAATGTGGCACCCATTATGCCAGTCAAATTTACCCAATCATGTTCAAAAAGCAAAAAACCACAGGAAAACCACATACTTTCCAAAATTAGTCATTACACCATCATTAACATCAGACATCTTAGATCAGGTCTTAGATTTAATTCAGCATGTATTACAGACAGTTGAACTTAGCTTATACTTAGCGATGCAGACTTACCAGCAGCCTAATCTAAGACACAAGACCATGATTAACAGGGCAGATGTAGATATAAGAAGATAAATCAATGTCCCATGATCATGTTATTACAGACGTCTTTAAAAATACACTTAAGTACATTTCCCTTTTGTGGAATGCAGACAATTCAAACTAAAAATCATAATACTACCTAGTCAGCTAGGACCATTGTACTGAACCACACGCATTAACAGTCACGGTGTGTGCAAGGCCTTATGGGTAGCCACACCCCTTTATTCCTTGAGAAGGAAAAGGTGCACCTGCGGTGTCAAGCCATCTTATAAAATACAATGTAAAACAATCTATTCGGGGCAGCGAGAAAGGTGTGATCTGGCATTTCGTAAATAGCAATGTTCGCCTTAAGGAACTGGCTAATTGGGTACATAACAAGCCTGAGAATGAGCAGGACAGGTGACAGCATAGGTCCCACTCTTCTGGAAAGTGTGAGGCTCTCACTATTCTATCAAAAAGATGAAAGAAAAATACTAGCATGTGAGAAGCCTGTTACACAGGAATAACCCCAATGTATCCAGCACCCTCCCGTTCCATTCAGCTGCCGCTTGTCCGCGTTCTCCGACATCAAAGGCAACACTTCACTTTATGCCACCAAGGACACAAAGGATTTCCCCCCTCCCTGCCTCCGCTTCATCCCCAGAAAATGCTGACAGACAGGCCAGTGAGGAGGGAGGAGCATCTTCCACACGCAAAGCCGCAACATGCGTTTTCGGTGACCTCAGGCCCCCCCGAGACGGAGAACGGCTTCCCAGTGACGCACAGGGACTTCAATGTGGGGGGGAAACGGCGGAGCTCACCTGATGTCTATACGATCTCAATCCGGGGGCCTCGACACTCACGACAGCAAACGGAATACTCTCGTTCTTAAGGCTTTTGATAGTATTGAAAAGTAGAGCATTAAACAACCCATGCGACTCTCGGGTATAAAGAGAGGCAGATGTTTTTTCTGCACATTTCAGGTAATAACAGGTAATCAAATGTGACACATCTTTCCCCAACTACTGGACACCACCATCACGCAATATAAGCAGTTTGTTTATGTAGTATCCCCCCCCAGTCACGAGTGCCCTCTGTTTGCACCCCATCAACAGATGGTACACAAGTGGAAAATTTTGAACCATTGTGTGCATAGAATAAGAGACCTTCTTGGGTCCCAAAACAGAATCTGCATCAGCATGTTCCTAAATTTATCCTGCACTGTGCTGGCTAACCGAAACAGCAGTGATACGAAGAAATGCACACACACATCTTTGTGGGGACATTTGGTTCCTGCTATTTCAGAGACGCGGCCAAAGGTATAGATGGGGCCAAAGGTATAGGGAGCTACGCTGGACCCACACTGCACTGTGACCCCTATCTGTGCTTGGGGGGAGGATGAGGTGGAAATGACAGAGGAGGGCCATAGGTGACAGAGGAGGGCCATAGGTGACAGAGGAGGGCCATAGGTGACAGAGGAGAGTCGGGCATACAAGAGGGACATGAATGGGTTCCAGCAGGCCTCCTGTCAGGGAGGATGGATGGAAGAACACTCTGGAGCGGCAGGTAGAAGGGTCCGGAAACAGTGGCGTCTCCAGGGGTTAGCTGCAGTACAGGGACACTTGTGGCAAGGGTGGAAGCTAAAGGGATTTCTCTGAATCTGTGGTCTGGCTCAGATGGGTTGCTTGAAATAACCCCGAGGGCCAGGGATGTTGAAGTGCAACCTCATCGGGTGATTCGTCACGCCATGGCAACGGGGGGAGGCGCTGGCCGTACCTGGCTGCAATACCGATTCCAGCCACTAGCTGGTTTAACCGTTTAAAAATGTTCAGTTCTGTCAAGAGTCAAAACTGCATCGCTTATAGTAAGATGCAGTGGGGACCGGCGGCCAAATAACCAGAAACCCAAACTGCAAGACGGGGACTGGAGAGTGTTTAATGGATGTCATGCTCACATCGTGGGGGGGGGGGCGGGCAGATGTGGTGGCACACCACATATTGCACACTGGGAAACACTGACCGCTACATAGACCGTGGACCTTCATGTGCAAACGTGGTACAAGCACAGTGTCTGAAACTCCCCCCAAAATCCTCCCCTTAAGGAAAAGAATCGTCTTTTCTAAAGATAAGACACCCGGTCTTAAACTGAAGTTCAACATGGCCGCTCCCTAGCCTTATTCAAGTGCTATACTCATACATATATTACAATGTGATCTACATATTACAAGCTATACAGATGTTGTTCTTCTGAAGTACCGAACACGCTGAACAATCAATCGTACATCCAGTGGTTTTACATTAGCTACCCGGACCTGGCTCTGTGGATTTGGTAGATGTCAAGTGACTGACAACACTTCCCCTGCACAATCAGGTTGACCTGGCAGTATGGACAGGGTGGAAGGTCTCGGTCAAACATGAAAAACAGCATGAATTAGAAATGGGGGGGGGGGGCGCTTTGGGCAAGACCTGAAGATGGCCAGCCCCATGGGCTGCTGGGATACCAAAGGGGGCCGGTTCGTTCTCCGACAGTCACAGTTCTCCTCTTCGCCTTCCCAGATTTACCTTCAGACGAATAAAAGACCAAAAAGAAAAAAAAAAGTCTTTCCAGACATGAAAACAATGACTTCCAGTGTTTTGCACTTCTGTATTTATGTACTCCTGTCTTTTTCAAAGGGTGTGAATCAGGAGTCAAACAATGCGACGGGTTGGAATGAAGGCGAGGAGAAAGGCCCCCATTTCCCTTGCCCCTCCCCTTTTTTCCTCGGGGCGCCATTGGCCAATTCCTCGTTCCGGCACTCTCTCCACACACCCCCGCGCCGCTACCCCGTGGGCATTAGAGGTGTGAGGAGGTAGAGAAGCAGAGTTTCAGGGTGTACGGGTTGGAACCATCTGGAACGGAGAAGAACACAGGGTCACTCACATCACACAGAAAGACAGGACTCGCCAGAGGTCCCAATGCTTCACTTTAATTAGAGGTAAAATCACATTACTTTGGTGTTCAAATGAAGGCAAGGACTGCTGATGCTGACCTCTGCTTTGGGTCGTCTACCTGGGCTCTTCCTATAATTAAGTGCTAAAATAATAAAGAGTGAACAACAGTACAGCCAGTCCAAACTGGTGCCCTCGAATGCCAGATTCCTTCTGGAACATGAGGATCTTCATTCCCGGTGACGCTCGGTCAAGCTTGTCCTCTCATTTATAACCTGTCCCACTGAGTATTTATTAGATGAGTATGGCATGGACACTTATATGCCTGGTTTTTCACAAGCTTCTCCATCTATCCATCTTCCATAACCACCTATCCAGGAATAGGTTGGGACTAAGATGGGACTAGGATGACTAAAATGGGACTAGTAGGGGACCAGGATGCGACTATGGCAAGACTTGGATGGGAATATGGCGAGACTAAGATGGGTCTAGGATGACTAAAATGAGACTAGGAGGAGACCAGGATGAGACTATGGCGGGACTATGACGGGACTAGGTTGGGACTATGACAAGACCAGGATGGCACTATGACAAGACTAGGATGCGACTAGGGCGGGACTATGACGAGATTAGGATGGGACTATGACGAGACTAGGATGGGACTATAACGGAACTGGGAGGGGAGCAGGATAGGACTAGGAGCGAATTAAGACCACATGGACTGAGAGAGAACTAAAATGGTACGATGATTTGGTACCTGCTTGCGAGTTTGGATACTCACTTGGTATTCGGATCTGGTAGTGGTTGAGTACCGTTAGCACTTCGATCGCATGTGTCTTGGTGTCAAACTCCAGCAACCCTGAGATAGTCTTGGAGGAGGCTGCCAAGGAGGTAGAGACAGGACCAGTGAGCGCCTGCAGCTCTCTAAAGCACAGGTAGCACATCTCACGGCTCGCTCAAAGGCAGCGGCCTCCTCTTTCATGTGAGGCTACTGGAGCATCCCAGCCCCCAGACCCTCGGCAACTCATGGCACTGAATTCAGGTGTCCTGGAAACTACTGCATTACTGCCGGGTGCCAGCCATTAACAGCGTAATGGAAAAGGAACCCGCAATTACGGAGCACAAGAAATAATTGACATAAAAAGGACCATAAAGCCTCGTTAATGGCTTTTGTATGTAGGAAAAGTATGTGGGAGGGACTTACGCTTGCCATCAAACACTTTGAACTTGATGAAACCCGGTACGTCATGTTCGGTACATAGCTAAAGAAAAAAAAAAGATTTATTGCCGCATGACAGAATTATAACAGTACAGATGACCGAATAAAAAACACAGACTTTTCATTTCATTAATTATAATTATAATTTATTTGCAGGATGGTTTATTGCAGTCTAATTATGCTACACCCGTAACCCTCTATGTTTCTCAATATACATAATTAAGCATACTTGTGTTCTCATGTACCTGTTTTACGTCATCTTCCATTGCGGAAGACGGTATAAATCCCTAGATGTTGTTCTTACCCTATCCAAAATAACAAGGATGCATCGGTTGCATCCTCGCCAAACAAGACCAATCCCATGATTCATTGTGCACCAAGTTCGGTCTTGGGAGACAAGTTAGCAGGACTGTTCTCGCCAAGGTCACGTTAATACGTTCTTTGCGTTCTCGATAGTGAGAAACGCCTCCATTCCATGCTTCCATAGTGACCCCTGACCCTTGACCCCACACAAACATGTGACCTCCCCCCCCTTGTTTCCATACCCGCTGCAGTTCCTCCTCCGTGACACAGGGGGGCACGTTGTAGAAGTGCAGCACGCAGGACGGCGGCTGGATGATGTTCTTGGAGGCCTGGCCGGCGCTGGTGAAGCGGTTGTTGCGGGTCATGGCAAAGTCTTTGTAGCTGCTGGTGTTGTCCTCCAACTCAAACACCTGGCTGGGGATGACGGCGTGCTGCTTGGACACACTGGGAGTTGGAGAGGCGTTGAGGTGAGGAGAGAGTGATGGTGGCGAGGGGGTGAAGTGACAGGTGGTTAAGAGAGTAGGATGATGCAGGAGGGGGCGGGACAGGTGAGGAGGTGATGGGGAGGAGAGCAGGTGTGGATCAGTTTAGGAGCAGGAGAATAAACAATACAAACGGGAAGGGGGCAAATTACACAGCGTCGGGGCAGGCAAAACACAGAGGGATCTATGGTCAGCACAGGTGGAGCAGACAAAGCTGGGATCTCAGCTCAGGCAGCATGCTTTACTGGAGGGGGGGAGGTCAGATGTGAAGCACTGGGTGTGGTCTGAGCGCAGCACGACCCCCTTCTGCAACAAGAAGGGACACCTCCACCAGCAGAGGGCACCACTGAGGGCTGACTTTAACCGCCCCAAGGTCACGTTACCACGACTTCGTTTCATAAAGAAGGAACTGTAATGCCTTCCCCCCCCCTTGGTTGTTTAATTAGTAGTAGCTCCTGCTCACAGTACAGGCAGCAGGAGACTTTGTGACTTTTGACCCCCTGCATTCTGGAATCGACGCACAAAACTGCTAAAAGCCTCACACACACAGACACACACAGACACACACACATACTGAATGAGCAGTTCTTAATGCTCGATGTTCTGCTTCCACACGATGTAAGGATTAGAATCAAATTTCAAGGGGCCACAGAGACGGAAGGATGGGGTCACTCACCAGACGTTCAGTCGCTTGCCGAAGACCTTGATGCTGTTGAGGTGTGTGATGGCGCGGTCGACCGCATACTCGTCCCCCATCTCCACCAGGGCCGTGCCGGGCACACTCTTCATGAACTTCACCTGTGAGAGTAGGCCGCACGCTCAGCAACATGGGACAGAACACCAGGTCCGCCATCGCGGAAGAGATCGGCCCCACGCAGGAGTTTCCGGTGGACCGCCTGACCTTCTCGATGTTGCCGTAGAGGCAGAAGAGGTTGAAGATGCGGGTGCAGTTCATCTTGGTGGGGTGCAGGCCGCTCACCATGGCGACGGAGCTGGAGGAGTGGCCGATGTAGGACGAGGTCTGGGGCAGGGGGTAAGCCACCAACTCAGGAATGTCATGGGAGCTGATTTTGTACCTGTTATTGCTGGGGAGAGGCAGCAGGGGGCAGTGTGGCCCTGAAACGAGGAAAGGGACATGCACGTGTCACCTGAGAGTCAGTGAGCCGCAGTGCTCCCCCTACAAGCGAGAAAAAAAGAAAAACGACACTGGCACAAAATTATACTCCATTTTCTGCAGCGATATGCTTGCTCTCCCGTCGCTACATAAATCACCGCGTTTACACGGCCGACTTTGTCCCCGTGACGATCATCCCTCTTCCTTTTTCTTCCCAGCCTCAACTGTGCGACATGCTGGCCAGAGCTGGGGGGCCAGGCTGCCGGAACTGGAGGGGGGCGGGGGGGTCGGGATGGCCTACCGTAGCCGTTGTCGCTGTAGGCAGAGGGGTGCTCGCCCAGGATCGCCTGCCGCTGCCGGCCTTTGCCTCGCTCTGAAAGAGCCGCACATTTTGGGGGGAGGAACGTGAGAGCAGAACAGCAGGGGTTAAATTTCAAAAATAGAGAAAAGAGAAAAAACAAGAAGATCTACAGAGACAAAATGGCAGTAAAACAATAAAGAATAATGGAAGTAAGACGGTCAAGGCTAAACAGGCGAAATTACAGGATGGCTACAGTAAAAAGTACGTTTTCTTTTTTCTTGACATTTTGCATCAGCGTGCAATTTCACATCTCAGTGCCTAGAAGCAGATTCTCCTGGCTGGGTTACTTATTCAGCTGGGGTCAGAGGCTACTCAAAGGTCACAATTACAGCTCGATGGCTTTGAGCAAGAAATAAAAATAAAAAAAAATCAAAGTAATTAAAAAAAAAAAAAACACAGTGACCCAGATAGGAGGACAAATTATTGACATATTAAAATAAAAAAAAAGGTGTCGGGCCTCTTTAATCCATTCTAAGTTAAACCAGCGGGATGAAAAATGTTTAAACAATTAGCTGCTTTTTTTAGGACAGATAGAGGCTGTGCGTATGTTTCTGCACAAATAAACAGATAAACAGACACAGTACAGAGTGCTGGTGTTTTGGTTTTGAGTCGGCCTGCCGTCTAACACCAAGTCAGAGGCGTGTGCTTAGGGTTTCAGGGCTGGTACAGAGAAAACAGAGCCGCGTCCTGGCTAACGCATAGCGCGCGACGGCTACGGTGCCTCAAGCCTGGCACTAAGCAGGGGGCGCTATGAGCTCGCCGGACAAACGGCGTGTAAACGGACCATCTGGACTGACAGGGCAGGTTCCAGAAGAGGATGGGGGTGGGGAATGGGGAGGGAGAGGGTGGAAGACATTCCACAGAATAGGTCACAGTTTGCTCTGCACATCTGATCACAGCACGGTGAGGGAGACAGTACCTGCGTTTGTTACCAGGCCTTCTCTTAACTGGGAGGGGGGGGGCTTTCAGCACATGTGCACAACATCAACCTGTGTTACATCATTTTACAGTCAGTACAATCCAGGCAGTGCAGAGGACAGAAAAACGGGGCGGGCACAGAACCGGCTAAAGGGGCGGGGCCTCTCTGGGTGCGCGGGTATTGGCGGAGCGGCTTTCGGTGGGGGCGCCGTTCAGCCCGGCGTGACCTTGGCTAGCGGCCGACGCAGGGGCCATGGCCGTCCCTCTATTATTATCCGCGTCTATTTTTGAACGCCTGTCGGCTCCCCTCCAGTCGGAACGGATTCGATTCTCAGGAAGGAGGAAAAAAAAAAAAAAAACGCATTAAACGACGGATCTCGAAAGGCGGGCATTAGCATGGAGCGCCACAGCCCAGGAGCAGCGGTGGCAGGGTGGTGACCGTACACTGTGACTGCATGCAGTCCGTACGCTGGGAAACACTTCCTGAGAGTGGCTGTAATATACTTAGTATCCAGCACGGCGAGCCGTTTCATCCAACCAGTGCGCCCCAACCAGGGGTCAGTCAGCGTGTAAGAAATCACGCCCAGTCGGTAACGAAAGCTTGAATTTTTAACACATCAGGCAGCGGTTTCATATTTCCCATGGTCCTGTGCGGCATGGATGTGACATTCGACTGGGTTCCACCGGGGGAGGGTCACACACCGGCCGTGCAGGACAATGAGACAGCAAAGCTGCAGCTACCTGAAGGAGCTCAAGGGGGGGGGGGATCCGCAAGGTGTCCAATGTCCAGAAACAGTGGCCTCGCATATAGTGCCCCCTGCAGATGGGTTGTGGAATAGACTGCAATGCTAAATTGACATTTTAAAATGCATTCCCTATCTACCATTTTGCCGTTTAGCCTCCGGGGGGGGGGGGGGGGAGAACGGGACCACGCGGTGCCTGACAGAGAGGGTGAGTCTCTTTACTCGGTTCTGTCTGCCCCCCCCGTTCACATTGGCATTACATCAACAATCACATTTCAGCAGGGTATAGCTGCCACCACTGAGGCTAACAGATTTCTCAACAGTAACAAAAATAGTCCAGATTTAAATAATATCATGTTCTAAACATGGTGCGACACATCTAAAGCACGCTGATGACGTGTTCCTTTGCTCAAAGCCCGCAAGACTTTAAAACTGTTATGCCAATTCGCATCACCTGGGCTAATTCGGCACACATTTTTAAGTCAAACCCTTAAAATTCATTTTTCTTCCCCTGGCCCATTTCCTGCGAGAGACATCACAGCTTTAAACCCCGTCACCAAATCGTCGCAATTTATTCAAAGGGGCTTTGCAAACACGCAACGCGGCACCGGAATTAGCACCAGCTCCACTGGCTGCGCCGTGGTGTCAAGCCTGTGCCTTTGGCCAAAGTAAAAAGCCTCAGAAGGCAGGCAGGCAGCCAGAGTTTGTTTAAGAACAGCTCTGTTTTGAATATACTCTATATCATGCCTGCTTTTTTTTACCCTGCGGTTACTATGGTGAAAGTACTGAACTGCACTATGCGAATACGGCTCTGGGACCGCGCCATACTCTGGACTCCAGCCAGCATTCACACAGCACATCCCAGCACTGCTGTAGAACTTCGCCTCCTCTGAGGTCGGCGTTCACGTCTAAAGCCCGACGGCGTTTTCCGCAGGTGAACGATTTGGTGACGGGGATGCCGGCATCAAGCCCTCCCCCCCACTCCAAACAGCAGAGAGTCCCAGAAAAAAAGCAGCGAGGAAAATGAAAAATAACAAAAAATTAAGGAAAGGAAAGGAAGATAGACTCTGGGAGTCTGAGGCAGTCATTCTGGGGCTGGTTCTTCTGGGCGGGGATACGGGGGAGGGGGGGGGGCGGTCCTTCCTGCGGCCACATGTTGAGGCGATGCATGCAGTCAGGATGAGTGTCGAGTCGGGGCTGTCTCGCGGTGTTTTGTTCGGGAGGTGGTGGTGATGCTGGGAAGCGGGCAGGGCGCGTGCTGCTGTGCAGAGTCAGCCTGGAGTCCGGCTCCCTCGTTCTTTCCCTCCCTCTCTCTGTCTCCCCCTCTGTCTCTCTCTGTCTCCCTCGCTCGCATTCGGGCAGCAGCAGCGGTGCAGGGCTACGGCATGTCTGAGAGTGCGTTGCTTGGAGAGGGACGTTCAATCGCTCGCTCGGCCGCGTGGTGCTGGTGTGCTGCTGGCTTGACTGTAGGTCTGAGGTCCGCCTTCCGCTCTGCTCCTTTAGACCAGGCAGTAGGGGGCGCTAGGGTTGACGGCTTCAAACGCTACACCACAGGAAGGGCAAGGGGGTGGGGCGGGCCAGCAACAATTGGCATCTCTGCCCTATGGCTGTTTGGTACAACCCCGATTCCCCCCGTCTCACCTCAGGACTTGTGCCGGCCCATTATGGCAGACAAAGGTAATGGATAACAGAACAATCAGCTTCACTGACTATGAGTAACCAGACAGAGAGGAGAACATTTATCTTAGTACTTCGTACTTAAAAAACAACTCAAATTACATTGGGCAGACCAACGAAACGAAAAATAAAAGAATTCGACTGCATCAGATAAGGGGAACTGCTTTACTATGCAGTAACCACACAGTTCTCATGGTACAGCCTACTGCCCCCACCCCCCACCAACCCACTAGGTGTGAAAACAAAGACAGCACAGCAAAGGGCAAAGGAGAGGAGGGAGAGCAGGCCGGGGTGTGGAGATGAGAACAGGATCTTACCGCGTCTCGCCAAATACGGCTTGGTGTAGTCCCAGCTGTCGTTATCGTTCCTTATTACGTTGAGGCGCGTAGGCTGGGGCGTTTCGGGGAGCATAAGGAGACAGAGAAGAACCGCACATCGGTGGGTGAATAGGGGGCAGCTGCTGGATCAACGGCAGATTGACGGCAGGAGCAGCAGGATGGCGCAGTGATCGGGATAGTTACCCGGGCGTACTCAATCTTGAGGGTACAGCAGCCAGCGTAGATGTCCGCGCCATTGAGGGCCGCCTTCGCCTTCTGGGCACTCTGAACGGATTCGAATGTGGGCGCCGGTTAAGGAGCCCGCCTCCGATCCAGCAATGGCGCCGACCCGAGAGTTAGCGAGACCCTCGACAGAGCGCGGAGATCCAGCCAAGGACGTTAAGACATTTGCTGTGGGTGCTCCGGCTCTGTTCCCGGAGATTACGGATTTGCTCGTCTGCCGTGTCACTTACGGGGGCTGCTGTGATGATGGGGTAACTGTGGGGGGGGGGGGGCAGGATTTGTTCGCTCCGTGTCAAAACTGGTTAAGTAGGGATTTGGGCAAACAGAAATTTCCCAAGGCCTGATTTGCAAAAAATGATTTCAGATTTGATCCACCTTCTGTGGCATAAGCGGTCGTGTTTGGCAGAGTGACGGTACATTAAGAATTCTATTCAACACACAGCCCAACCTGAAAGTATCATTGCTTGGCAACAGAGGGAAACAAGACAGGTTTAGGATCTATGTAAGATATGGATAACTGGTTACCAAGCAATCTCACTTTCCGCCCCCCCAAAGAGGAGGAACATCCCATAGGTAGGAGACATTCATAGCTAATGAGCCCCCACACCCCACACTGGGAGGATGGGAAGGGGTTTGGGGGGGGGGGGGGTTTGACATCGTCT
>JAODJW010000062.1:4579852-4609437 GCA_026777045.1 Hyperopisus bebe | reverse complement strand
ATCCTCCCAGCAAAAAAAAAAAAAAAAAAAAAGTTAAAAAGTAAAACAGTAAACAAACTGAGATACTGAGCAACCATGCAAAAACAGACACTCCACTTCCTTATTTGGGTGAGACGCTTCGTAGATGTGTGCATTGCACATCATATATTGGAATAAAACAAATCACAGATTAGACAGTGTAAATTCAGGCCACACGCTTGCCTGTCGGTACAAAGGCAATAACACATGCCGCATTCCATCGCCAAGGTGACCATTGTCGCATCTGTTAAACGTATAGCTCTGCACTGTCAGAAACGCTAATTGCGGATGTGAAACTATGCATTTCTGTTCTGTAAACACCAGCAATCCACATCGATACAGGTGACCTTTCCTATAAAACTGACCCACATTCTAACCGGTGACCCAGCATGGAACACAAGGTGGGGAAGACTCACAATCACACATTATGGCGATGTAGAAACATCACTTTGCTTGGAGTACCTGAAGGAAAACCCATGAAACATGAGAAGAACATGCAGACTCCACAAACAGAGCAAGAACGCTCGGGGAGACGGGTAACAGTGCCCCCCAGCCACTGTATAATCTATATGAATAAAGGATACATATAAAAATATGAAGCTAAGTATTATTGCAATTCTACTAACTGCAGCCAAAATTCAAATAATTAAAATGGACCAGAGGCCCAAAACACGGTGCCTAATCTCAAAGCACTGCTGTTTTTCCACAGTTTTTTTAAAGTAAAATGTACGTCGTTACAAGAAATGCCTTGACAAATAACCTAACAATTCAGCGACTTCAGAGGGACAATTTCGAAACAGCTGAATGAAATCGGCAGAAGTCAGTTTCAAGGTGAAGTTATTTCCTGCGCTGCCATCTTACCCAAGCTGCTTGGGAAACTCCCGTCACAGAGAGGCGACAGTGATTAAGCACCTCGAATTAAGGGCTTGATTAGCAGACTAACTGTTACATTAGGCAGCATGTAGTACTCCACACGGGACCGTACGTGTATGGTAATATGATTGTGCTGTGTTCTGAAGCCAGCAGGGGGAAGAAAAAAAAGAGACTTTCTTCATTTGCCTTGACCAGGCAAACAAGCTGTAGCGGGAGATGCTAATTTTCCATTGTTATGCTAATTTCCTGTTGTTTATGCAAGCCTAATTCCTGACCTGGCATTCAGTGACTCCGTGTTCCCTTTCCACGAGTAAACAGCCGAGTTAAGGCGGAATTACGATGATTTGCATTCACGTCGGTGACAGGGCGGAGCGCCGGTATGCGCTCCGGCAGCGCGAGAACGACGTATGTACGAATTCTCGTAAAGATGCGAGTCGCAAAATTAAAGCCTGTCTGATATTATCACCTGTAGGGCGAAAGTGAGCTGGATCACAGGAAAAATGGCCGTCACACAAAGCAGCAGCTCGTCATCAAAACACCTGCACGGGGGAGACAGAGTGTGACGGCTAATTTTCTAAACAGACAAGAAAGCCAGTAGAGCCCCAACTGTGGGGCCAACCGTGACTCTACTTTGATCAAAGACACACTTTCTCCCAGCTCTCAGGCCTCCGGCACAGGGAGAAGGCTAGGTGGTCCATCAGGAGTGCCAGTGAAGAGGACCACCCCCTGCCCCCACCACCACCACTGTCAGGTCCTCTGTAGTTTCATCAGCTGCCCCCAACAAACCTCCTCTGAAGACAAAGGGCAGCATCATACAAGCTTATCATACAAGATGTTCTCTCACCTTGGAATGGAAAAGCATGCAACTATCCCTGCACTCTAACCCACAAGCCCCGTGTGACCTTCTGCTTCAGTGGTTCTCAAGATTTTGGCACTGTGACCTAATTTTTGCCAGCTCAGTCGCAACCCTATATGAAGTACAGGTCTACGTTAACGCCAAGTTCAAATGCGCAGTGCACTCTGCAATTTTCACCAATCAATGCCTTTCGCACAAAAATGTGTGACTGGGTGTGCCAGTGAATTTTAAATTAAGCATCTGTGATTTGGCTTCTTGGATTGGTTGAGTGTTCACTAGTTTTGCGCTAAGCGTTTGCAGACCCATGACCCATTTATATAGGTTAAATACAGGACTGGGGCTAGGAAATCTGACTGTGGATCAGCATAGGAGCTTGCTGGTTTTAAAATGCTTAAATTTCCAACTCTGCCTTGCAGCCCTTTCAGAACTTGCCGCAACCCAAATTTGGGTCGTGATCCACTGGTTGAGGATTGCTGCTCTATTCTACCCCATCTTGCTCTTGTTTCTGTAGGTGTAATCTACCCCACCTTTCTCCTCTAACTGTCCCTGTACTCTGCTCTGTCTTCCTCATGTGACCCATTCCTTTTGATCCATACAGGGAAGCTGTGCCGTTTCACTCCTCCGAGTCCTTCTGACAGACCTCTGCAGTGAATAAATCACTCCACTGTTTCACAAGCCAGATAAATGATAGGAAAGGTACAGAGACGGAGAAGGGGACGGTGGGTGTGTCAGCAGCGGAACAAAAACACCATGTTCAAAGTTGGAAAAGAAGAATTTCTTTCGTGGTGTCTCAGCACTTAAATGATCAGCCAACAATGACCGGGGTGTTGTATCAATGCGGGGGTGGCGGGGTTAGGCATGTCTGTACCAGTCAGAGCTGCAACCTCCAAGAGGTTGCATGCCAAGATGGACACCGCACTGCCGACGACAGGAAGTCTTCAGATGCTTGGAGTCACCACAGACAGGTTCAGCCGTCGCAGCAGAAGGATGTGAGACACACGAGCGTCTTTGTCCGGACCCACGGGGAAAAGCAACCAATGGCTGCCCTTTCAATTCCTAAAAGTGACAAATGGCACGTTCCCGCGGGAAGCGAGAGCAGCGCAAAGACACAGGTGCATAACGCCGCCTGGCACCTTGCCCAGTACCCTTCATCAGAGCAAATCTCACACCCTACGCAGCTTAATGGCCTGTTTTAAATTTTACTGACTCAAAAGTCCGTAGCCCAGAGAAATGAGGAAGAAGAACAAATATTTGCACATTTACAACGTTTTCGGGACCTGTGTGACACCATGCAAAATCCACCGAGGTCCCCACGTCATCGATAATTCTGAGGTATGTCATATCCAGCTCCTCTGCCAACCTTTCAGATGTTATAGTTGTTTGGGGTGGGGGGGGGGGCACCTGCATCATTTCAGAGCCCAGAAGCGTCTTTTTAGCCGACCGTGAGGATGATTTGTAGATCACAGCGTGGTAGAGTTAAAAGCAAGTAATCCCAGGGCAGTCTTAACCCCAACAGCATCAAACTTTAATACAGGCGGATGGGGCATAGCAGGAATACAAATGTACAGCCTGCACTATGATTCCCAACACCTCGCACTGACAGGTCCGCACACAATCTGATGTACTGACGTCTGGATGCAAAGCCAGTTACCTTAAGTGGCCAATCAGGATATGACAAAACCACGGTGGGTGGGACTAATCATGTCCTATCAGGTGACTGGCCGCCCCCATTGGTTACCTTTTCGGTTCTCATTGGTTGGACAAGGCCATTAATCAAAAGTGCAGGATTAGTCTAGTGCAGGGGTGGACAATCTTATCCGCAAAGGGCCGATGTGTATGCGGGTTTTTTGCTGCAACTCCCCAATTAGATTACTAATTAGAGGACTGATTGGCTGAAGAGTCCTCACACCTGGGTCTGAACAGCTGACCTACAGATTATCCCAAAAACCTGCACACGCACCGGCCCTTTGCGGATACGACTGGCCACCGCTGCACTGGTGCATGGAGGAACACGAGTCACTGGTTAACATGCAGACGTGCATCATAGCATGAGGGTAACTTGGGTCGCATTGTCCAAAAGAACCTGATGTCTTGAACTAAACTAAAAAGCCATACAGACACAAGACCTTCAGGGCAAGCATTCTGCAGCCGGATATGAACAAGGTCAATTTTGAATGAGGGTGGTGGTTTCCACTAGAGATGCACCGATCCGATATTCGGATCGGTATCAGCGCTGATCCAGACCTATTTGACGGATCGGGTATTGGCCATGCGTGACCGATCCTCCACCTCCTATACTTACTTATTTAGTTTTTAGTAATCAATTGCACAACAGCTCTTTCCCATTTTACATGTGTTTTTTGCGGCATTCAAATTGAATGCTATTCGCTGCTCCTCAGTCTTTGTCGCTACTCAGTGGGTGTGAGTACAGTGACTTCTGCCTGCTGTGACATCACGCGCATACCCTTTGCAGTACGAGGAGCGTGAGATAAGAGAAATACTCCCAGATCGTCTTAACAGACACCAGTAGCACAGCGATTTGCAATCTTTGTACAATAAAGTTTTGACAGATGGGAATAGCGTTTAATGGACAATCCCACTTAAAGCCATGCAACTGTGAGACAAAAAAGCAAAGGATGATTTGGGAGTCGCTAACTTGGACTGTTTTGCGAACTCGCTGCAGCTTGTGATACCAGAGGGGCTGCCATCGCAACAAAAGTGTAACTGCGCTGACGCCAAAGGGAGAAAAAATGTGTTAAAATTTTAAGCATTCGCCACTTGTGTATACTTGCTTTGAAGATATTCATATTGAACTGCAAATCCCTCAAAAACAAGACATACAAACGAGGTGGAACAGTACGTTAGGTATGTTTGTAGTAGCCTAATTAAATATTTTTTGTCATTCATTTTTTCCATCTGTATTTACTAGCTTAAAAATATATATAAAGTACAACAAAGTAATAAGAGCTCTTGTATCGGAATCGGCAGTTGTGTATCGGAATCGGATCGGAACTGAAAAAATGTGGATCGGCCAGTCCCTAGTTTCCACCCGCCCTTTTCTGCTCCTCTTAAATCTTTTTTTTCCTACTCCATTTGTAAAAATTGCAGACGTGCAACAAGCATCCAGGAAACGGACTCGGCCACGAGCCACGAGCAGCATTTCCATCACTGCGCAGGATGCAAACCAGTGGGCCAAAATCGGGGAAAAAAAGGAAAAGAATCATTCCCGAAAACAAAGAGAGTCTCTCAGGTGAGGCACCTGCTGCCTCACACAGCCTCCTTGGGCCAAACTACTGTGGAAAAACCAGAACAGAAAGTAAATATCTGCTGGTTTCCAGGGTTCTCACTCCGAAGGGAGAAAACGGAGCAATGAATAAGACCAGAGGATCCCCAGGCAGTGAGAAACACAGCCAGTGGCCCCGGTCATTTACCTTAAGTATGTTTGCCCCCCCTCCCCCCATGACACTGTCCTTCTTGGTTCTATCCACACTGAACAAAAAAAAAAACTTCTTAAATCATTCACATCTCATCTAGATTTTTATCTCAATCCTACAACTCGGCTGGGATGGTGGGGGGGGGGCGGGTGAGTACAGATGTCATAAATTGACCAAGAACTGCACCCCAGCTGATACCATTGCCCCACCTTGGGGGGGGGGGGTCACCATAGAAACCCCACAGCCCCCATATCATCATCATCCTCTGTCTGTACTTTCTGCCCCCCCCAATCACCTAAACTCACCCCCCCAGCCTGCTCCATGACGGCGACATTCCTGTGCAGCTCTGCAGGGCACCAGCAACCTGGGGTGCCGCCTGCCTGCTCTTCCCCGGCCCAGAGGTGGCTGTGGAGGGAAATTTATAAGCTCGTAATTGACCCATAATAATATCGACAGGGCAAGGAGTCTGCCGAGAGAGAAGAAGAAAAGCTGTAATGAAACAAACGTCTCGGATTCATCTAAAAGGGCGCCGTGGGAGCTTGCAGCCGGCTCGGAGAGAGCATGGCGGAGCGAGACCCAGCGTGGCCGCTTCCGGGGCCCCACCGCGAAAGGAAGAGCCCTGGAATTACGTACACAGATAGCGAAGGGAAACGCTGGAGAGAAAAACGTGGAAAGCTCCTAACAGTGGGTGTGTTTTATTCACACGACAACCCTGATGTCAGGGGTGCCATGTGAATGGTGGGCGGGGCCATGTGGGTGGTGGGCGGGGCCATGTGGGCAATGGGAGGTGGCTTGGGAGAAAAAGGAGGGGCCTTGTAAGCAGTGGGAGGTGCCTTGGGAGAAGAAAACGGGGCCGTGTAAGCAGCAAGGAGGGACTAGAACATCATGGGCAGAGCCATGTCTGGGGTAGGCGTGGTTGTGTGAGTAGTAGGTGGGGCATGTCAGCGGTGGGTGGGGCCATGGGGCAGTAGGTTGAGAATGCTACCTGCACCCTATTGAGGCGACATCTGCCTTTAAAAGAGAACAAGAAAGAAACAAAGAGACACCTGGACAAAAGACTAGGCACACCCCCCCACCCCGATCTCTTAGAAGTTCCCCATCAAGGTTATCCAGGTGCGGAACAGCATTTTTATAACGAAGCATTTAAGAATGCGCCTGAGGCGCCGCTGCAGCCTGCGTCGGCACTCGGTTAATGCAAGCATACGGAACAACAGCGTATTTCATAAAGAGGTTTTTAAAAAAAGCAAAAAGTCTGGCGCCTTTCCTGGAGACATGCCTGTCATCGGCTCATGCTGCAAGCTTTGCACATATCCTCTTCCTTTCAGAGCAATCCTTGCCACAAGGCCTTACCGCGTGGCGACCTATTTCCACTGCAGGCCGAGGCAGTGAGCGTGAACGTGCGGGGATATCTGAGGCAGAGCTCCGGCGCGCTGAGACAGGCCACTCAAACTGCATCCCATAGTATGTGGAAAGCGCTGCACCTACGGCCCGAGCCTGGAATCACTAACAAGCCAAATTACGATCGATTTCACAGCTGTTGTCAGTTTTTGTTTTGTTGTGTACATTAGCTTTTAAGTGTCTACGCATTTCTAAAGTATTTCGATTCTCGTTTAAGATGCATGATAAAGAAACCCAGACTGACCAGTTACATTAAATAACTGGCTACAATCTACAGGCCTAAAAACGAGGGAGGGTCTTGTTACTACCTGCAAATTGTACAAAGTGGCGATAGGTCTGCTGACAGAAGCTGCCGGAAAGGTCAGCAGCTGGCCGCTCGTTAACGTCATTAGCGGGAGCTTCCGACCCAAACAGGCCGGCCAATCAGCTGCCTCTCCCCCAGCCAATGAAATGCAGGCTGGGCCTCCACGCCTGATTTCCGTTTGATGCATACCACATTAGAAAATGAAAATCAATATCCAATTTCTTAGAGGACTGGGGCTCCATTTATAGCAGAGACAATCCCATTAAAGCCAGCACGCATACTGGGAAATCGCATCCCCCACCCGGGTCCTGCACTGGGAGCCCAATGGTCTCTGTACACAACACTGGCCTCCCCCCACACAAGCACAAGGTGCGACCATCCTGGGTGACAAGTTAATGTTCCCAAAATGTTTTAAGAGCACAGCAATTAAGATTCTCGTCCACCTGGACAATAACCTTTGTAATTTCCTGAACAGATGCAAGGCAGAGAACAAGATAGGAGTGGGTGGCAACCCGTCACAGAAGTCAAATTCTAAAAACAAATTAAACAATAATTATTTCTCACTAACCAATAGAAATTGAAAGAAACAATAAACGGAGATGAACAAGACAAATAAATAACCTGGGAATCATGAGCAACTTTTCGGCTGGGCTGGGTGCAGAACCACGCAGCCGATTTAATAACTGCGCATCAGTGATGGCAGCGCGCAGCTGTCGTCTGCGTAAAACTGCACCTTTCACAGAGAAACAGCTGCCTGACACTGTGACAGTGCGACCGACCCCAGAGCAGGCCGCAGCCTTGTCGGGGATGACAGAAGGTCACGCGTAACCAGAATAGCAGCAAAAGTGATAGAGGGAGACTGAGCCTGAGAGACGGGAGGATCGACAACAGCACTGTGCCAGCGTTTCGAGATTCCCCCTAACAATCAGCCCTGACATCTCACCAGGAGACAGGCTGGGGACTTAATTTATGTAAACCATGATCGAAGGCAGTAAAGATAAAGGTATGGTCTACAATATCATCTGTACAGCAGCTGGCTCGGGCAGGCGGGGGGGGGGTCTTTCGTCTGCGATAAGGAGGAGCGGATCAGCAGAATAAGATTTGCACAGCCATGCTGCTGAACGCCATGGTATTCTGCACGGCTAATCTATATCACACTATCCTAGCTTCTCCTAGGCCAGAGTCTAAGAGGCGGTATTTGTCACAGATGCCTTTCAGATACTCTGCCCCCTGCCAAAAACAAGCTGCTCCTCTTCCGCGATCTGTTCTTAAAAATAATTGTCAGATGGAGGCGATATGGTGATGGATATTACCTCTGGCGTGCGTTGAGACTTCAAAGGCTTCCCATTGCTCTGGGTGCTAGCTAACTGGTACACTGAAAATGGGATTACATTGGGAGCGTCCGCATAATGACAGATCCGCATAATTTCTTTAAAAAAATATGGGGGAGGGGGGCTGACTGACTGTCATGTGATGCCCGGTTTCCGTTAAATCAACAGGCTTGGTTGAGAGCAAGCATTTGCTTTTACTGAAGCTGGCTGAAGCCTTCACTGTATGTGAGTCATGTAAGAGCGGGGGGCACCCCGCTCCCTCATAATCACTAAGATTTGAATCAAATATATATATAAACATGATACCCAGAAAAAATAATACAGACCTAAACTGAATTATATAACATCAATGGCCAGCGTATACTTCCTCACGTGTAATGAGTTGACTAAATAATCCTACCTTACCTCTCAATTAGGGCTTTGGGGTAAAACAAATGAAGCAAGTATGCGGATTAAGATGTTCAGACTACGGTTGGCACTGAGAGAATAAAGCACAAATAGATGTTTTGCCTGCTGCTTTTCACTATTCCCATCGCAAGTGCAGCCGCTCAAAAGAACCGCGCGTCCGAAGTCGGACCCGCTCCGGCAGCTAACGCCATAAACGGGATTTCTGCGTATTTATGCGAGATTCTGCTCTCAATAATAAATGGCATCATAAATGCATGATTATAAAGGGAGATGACGGTATCTAATACGAATAAAACCCTATCCAGCGATAAACATTTTATTTCTCACGGTGTTAGTATGAAAACTACTCAGATCTCGCATAGTAGATACCGGTTGTTTGTTTTGTCAAGATTTTTTGGTTTGTTCTTCCCCCAATTTTTATGGATTATGTTTTTATAATTGGACACCTGGTGCAGAAAAAAAACTGGGGTTATAGGAAAACAGGCTGTGGTTACAGACACCTTCGAGCCAATGCCGATACTCGGGATGATTAAACGCAGCAAGTTAAAGGCAGTCTGATCTGGAGAGGGATCTACACAACTGGATCCAGTAGGTTAAAAAGTCCACAGGCTAAAGACAGCTAGGTCTCTGGAGTTAAAGACAGGTCAAATCTAGGTGCAGAGTCTCAAAGAAGGTTAGATCCATACAGTTAGACAGCCAGATCCGGAGAGTTAAATTACTGTACGACTAATGGACACTGCGAAGCGCATTATTGAGCGTAATTAACACATCCTACCTACTCTAGTGAAAGAAAAATCCGTCGCCGTGTTAATTATTTATTTGATTATTATATGTACAACCAAAGGATTATCATATTCATTTTCCGTTCTTACATCTTGCATTTCCTTTTAAAGCAACATACAAGACTGCATGTCACACCTTCCCCAGAAACTACATCTTCCAGCTCGTGCCGTACCAAGGACACAAAAAGTTCATTCATTGCATTTCAACCGGCAAACAAATATAGGGGCCGTAAAAAAATAAAAACACTTCTTCATTTGAGATTGCGTGCGATGACGATGCGCCAAGCCAAAAGTTAAACAGTTAATAATCACAAAAACACGTTTACACATCCACTATCATAATGTTTTAAATACCAGTCTCTACACAGCCTTGACACTTAAAAAATGTAACTCGATGCAATTAACAATTCGCTACGCTCGGTTGCATTTTGGATGTAGTTGGCTTTGATAAAAAAAAAAAAAACAAGCGAACCGACTTGTAAATTGTGCTTTATCTTTGCGGACAGTATTTAAAAGTACCAGGGCAGTTATGATCATGCTTCTCGCCGAGTATCTAATCATCCGACGGGCTGCGAGATGGCGATTTCGTTGGGATACATTGTGGCGGCTGTATTTCGCTAACCGGCTCCATCTAGTAAACGACCCAGTCACCAAGTTGATCATACCCTTCTTGCAGATGCGTATTTCGGTGAGGTCCAGGGCCCCCTTTTCTCTGCACCCGGCCCGGACACTTCTTCCTCGTCCCCCAGCACCCCCGCAGATGCCGAATCCGAGTCCTCTCCCTCCTCCAAGTCCTCGCCCTCCTCCACCTCCGCCGTCTTGAGTCGCTTGGGCGGTCTCTCGTACTCTCCTTCCTCGTATTCCTCAATGAGAGACATCGTTACCTCGGCGTAAAAATTGCACTACGGCAAAAACAACAACAGGCGCCCTTTATGCCGGAACCGACAGATCGGGCAGATGAACTTGCCGAGAGTCTCTGGGAGCCCAGTCGAGCTGCCTCACCGCGTTATTATCCTCCGCGGCGTGCGCATACAGCTAAAATCGACTGTCAAGCACCGAAGCGCCCTCTGCACATCTGTACCGTCCCTCTTTGTTCACATTGCAGCTCAGACAGCTTAGAGCCCACCCCCCGGCCTCTGATTGGATGCTCACGGCTGGAGACTAATAAAACTCATCCGTGATTTGTTAAAACACTTGCGTGTCAAGGAGGGGGGAAAGCAATCCGAAGACATACTTCTGCAGTAGGGATACGAGAAAAAAAGCATTATGTCTGTTACGGTGCCGTGGTTACTAAACACCAGGACAGTACTGACAGTGGCAACACATAGTGTTTACTTTGCGCTGGGATTTCCTGTCTGCAGTAGTTGTGGTGCTATAGTAGGTGTTATATGTGTTATAGTTGTAAGCTCAGGTTCAGTACAGTTACGTACGTGTAATAGATTAAAAAAAAACCAGCAAGATTTGCATGTCTTTGACAGACCTGTGCATTCTTGTCTATTTCATAAACACTTGCATCTCGTTTGCATTTTTATAAGCGAACATTTTTCCATAACTTTAGCGAAAATTGTATATATAAACAAGACCTCAACTTTAGCATACACAATTGTATGGATTTTAATGTGTAACAATCCCATTGCCCACTTGCACACTCTGAAGTTTACCAAAGCCTTAATGAGAATTCTAGCAGAATTTTAATCAGCTTTTCTGGATGGCAGGTGATCTACTGGTGAATAATGTGGGCCCGGTAACATCATCTGGCATATTCGTCTCAGCTGGAATTTCCACTAGTGAGCACAGACACTTTCCTTGTGCCAAAATCCATTGGCATGTCGTTAGAAAAACAAACACAGTAACAACACTGTCAGCCGGTGTCACTATTTTTAACGTCAGTGCCACAAACTGACCTGCTCTCACGCCTTTGACGGAATGTTCTGCGGGCTGCATGCATGTGCCGCTGAAGCGAAAACAGGAGGCGGTTTGATCAAGGTGCAAGAACGCAGCGGTTGCAAGTGACATGGCCGCGTGCAGCACATGCCGCGCCGTGACCGCCTCTGAACATCAAAGAGTCGAGACAGGAAACAAGAATGAACCTGGCTTTCCTATGAAGCACTACACAGAACTGTTCTTTACATCGGACAACAAGCCCCGTTCCTGTTTACCTCGGGTGCCCTGTCAAATTCGATACCGCCATAAACTACGATATTGTTTGCGAGCCTACAGGCAAAACATGTTTTAGGAAACTGGGTTGTTTTCCCGCTGTCGTTAATAAATATTTTTTCATGCGTTCAATCTGATCTAGGGCGTGCTGAAAAATTGCTTGGGAAGTAGGCTGAAATTGTTCGGAGAAAGGATTCAGTCATGGCCGCATTAATCCTGAAGGACACCCCTGTTTGTACTTACAGATGCCTGTGATAGCATTTTGAGAAAGTGCTGCTTTAGTTTCAAGTCTCGTCCCAGTCTCCTTCCAACAAAGTGGCCCTTGACTCCACATTGGGCATCTGCCAGAGAGAATAGCGCCACCTGTTGTTTGATCGCTGTAGCTGGAGTGCAATGTCAAATTAAATGGAGCATGCAAGCTGGCTGTCCATAGCATTAAACAAGTTTCTGCCGACCAATAGAATAGAAATGGGTGTCTGGGGGTGCAGTAATGTCATTTAGGCAGAATGCGTAGGGAAGGCCCACTGAAACTGAACAAACACACAGACATTTCAGCATAGAGTGGCCATGTACATTGACACGTTTTAAATGCATTTCATTACTGGATTCTCGGATGATCACAGACTGTTTTTTTTTGACGTTATGACTCCACTTGCACAACCTACAACATGTGCAGACGTGCAGATATTCCAGTAGCAACTGCATAGAGTTTAAAATCCTATAAAGGTTTGGAATCAGAGCAGCTTAAATACACAAAAAGTTCATAGTGCCACTGAACCAGAATAAAGTCCTAATATTTTGATTTGATATATTCTGGGCCAGACTGTTGCACCTGATATTCAAAGGTAATTAAAAACCAGAATCTTCCATCCTCTGCTATAATCCTAAACATTTCCATGCCCATCAAAGTAGAGGTGGCTTCAGTATTAAATTGTTTTAATCTTGTCTTCATTTCCATTAAAAATGAGAAGTGAAATTGTGTCTTTTAGTCATGTGCTTCATTTTTGGACACATGATTTCCTGGATACTGAGCCCCCCCCCCACCCATCCCACAAACAGGATTAGATTAGAGATTAGAGTCTAGATCTGGAAGACTAGATCTATTGGTTAGGCAGACTACATCACATCCTGTTTGGAAATCAAGTGGCATAATCTTTCAGGTTTACTTGCAAGGAAGGTGAGGACTTCCAAACAGATGCACAAACCGTGAACACAAACACAAATTGATATGCGGGCTCATGACATGAAAATGGCTCAAACAAAGACATATGGCAGCCGAGTCAAGCACCTGCACATGCACAAACGGCATGCATGCACAAACGGCATGCATGCACACACAGCAATCCAAAGTCAAAGCAAAAACAAAACAAAAATGAACTGAAAAAGCAGGATTTCCTGTGTACATGAAATATATAATTATCTTTCACTTACTACATCCAGGATGACAAAATGGTTTTGCCTTTGCACTCAGTGACACTAAGTCATTTCAGGCTGAGTATGTTTCTCACGTGTACAACAGAAGATCACACTGTTTAAACTAGAAATGTTTTGAGCTATAATTATGTTATGTTAACTTTACACTACACCTCAAACCCCATCACGAAAAGATCTAGAATATTCTTCTACTACAATAGACCATCAAAGAGAAGCGGAAATGGCCAATATTTATTAGTGTAAAGGGTGGAGTCCTTCTGTAGGGAGATGATGATGAGGGCCACTGTGACGCAGTGGATTTGTTGATTAATCATAAGCTAGGGCGGGTTCTTAGGAGGCTAGTCATACATCTTGAAGTCTGTCCCAGACCAAACTGAAAGCCGGAAGACTGAGGTCATTCCCAAGATCCCATCTGGATGCCTTTAGCAGGAGCACGATAATTATTCAGAAAATCCTGGTCTATTTATTTTTAGCCACTATATTAATTTCACCCTGTTATGTTGCTGCTGTCTCACTTCTTGTTTACATACACGCACATTGCACTATGTTTTGCAATATCCTGTGTTTTGCACTTCAGGAGTTATGAAACTGTCCCCTTGTCACTGCCGTTGCACTGTGGTCTTGTCAAATGCCATTTCATGCCACTGAATACCTGTATGTGGATGGTATGACAATAGAGTCCATTTGATTTGACGTGATTTCACCAACACCCCAGGACTGGAAGGGGGGGGGGCAAGGTGTGGGTGGGACAAAGACTAAAAGCAAGAAAAGGGAAGCAAAACAGTGACCAAAAGGCAACAAGGCATGCTGGGGGGGCGGGGGGCGGAATGAAATATGGCCATGTTGTACACAAAGAGCATCTTTTTACCACCTGATTCAGAAAGCATTGGAATTCAGGAGGATCTATAGTAAGATGTTTAAAGTGCTATACCTGTGTTTCGAGATTCCTTGGGTTAATCTTAGGAGAGACTAAACTGAAGGGGACAGTACCTTCTTCAGGGGGCATACAGAAAGCAAAGGTCAGACATGGCACTGCAAAATATTCTGATGATGACTGGCCAAAACCTCTTTGACACTGACTCTTCGCGAGGTGCCAAGAATCATCTCACCGTGATATATCAGTATGTATTACATTCTGTGTTGCCAAAATGTGGCTCCTTGCACCTAGTCAAACACATCTAATGTGTTTCTCATAGAAATGCGGACCTGGTACAACGTGTATAATGAAACGGTAAAATGGGTGAATTGAGGACAGGAGAAGTCAAGGTCTGTTTGTACTATTAGGATGTTTTTTAGCTATTAAAAATGGAAGCTCACATTATCGTGTGTTCAGCAGGACACAGAGTGTTTTATACAGATAATTGTGCTCAGTTTGTCTCTCCTTGAAGGGAATTGCATATTCGTTTCCCAGGGTGGAAATCACAAGTATATTCGGCTGTAGTTCCTACATGGAAATGTGCTTATGTAAACGGCAAGATTTCTCTCTGCAACATGTGGAGAGCAAACTGTAGCAAAAGAGCGAGGGGGAGGACGGCTTGAAACATCAAATGATTATACTGTGTGGGTCTGGCACACAATAGATTTTGCTTATGTAAAACGATGGCACTTCTTTTCGCTGCTAAACGTTCCGAATGAGAGGAGAGGCGAGAACGAGAGAAGGAAAAAGAAAGGAGAAGACCAAAATCGAAGAACGGGAAGGATGAAAGATTTAGCAGTCTGCTAGTCCTGGAGCACAGCCTGCCAAAAAATGTAGACAGAACCAAAACATCGTTTGAACTGGACCTTAAAGGTCTAGTTTGGATCAAAGAGCCATCCTTCCAGCATTCATAATGCTGGACAGCTTTGATTTGAATGCATCATCTCCAATCAGCTGTTGATGGAAATTCTGGACTCCCTTCAATATGCCCCGAACGGACCGAACCCAAAGGACACGAGGGCCTACATGGTCTCACAGAGAGACTGCGGGCAGGAACATCTCTGTCGGTGACAAGACGGCTTCAGATGCATTAAAACAAGTCCAATGTGTCATGTGACAATTACTTTCTTGATCCCTTCTTCTCTGATGCTTAAAGATAATATGAGATGATTCAGTGTAGAAAGGCATTCTGTGGAGTGCCTCTGTGACGGCTGTTTGACCTAGATTGTGCCAAAGAGCCTCTTTCACGGAAAGAACAGAGGGCCCATCTCCTCCGGGAGGGAGACACACACTAATTGAGCCCTGGAATCATGTAATCATGTCGACTTACTCCAAATGGCTTCTGTGTGCATCTGTGCTGCTTTCAGTATACGTTGCTTGACAGGCATCGCAGGGAGAGATACTTACGCAAGACTTTTTACCTCCCATGTGATATTTTTTCATCTGAATGCTATCTCTGAGAGATCAGGTTGGAGGTGCGGTGTACCTCTCCCAAACACCGCCCAGTGACATCATAGAAAGACTAGCCCCCCATACCCCAGTCCCTTTCATTGCCGTGAAATATGGCTCCTTTGAACTGTAACGGTCCCAGTTTATTCCCAGCAGGCCAGCTTCACAAGCCAGTCCATCAGTTTTAAGCCCTACCTTTGAGTGACTCGGGCACCGGTTCTGAGACTGAGAGCTGGGCTGAGGAGAGCTATCTCCACAAGGTTCTCTGAATAAAAACAGAAAGGGAAGAGGATTTCAATATCTTAGTCACAGTTTCTAGGGACTGAGTCTTTCACCTATGTGCACCTTCAACTAGTAAAAAAAAGGGATATTCTACTCAGACACGGTATAAAAGAAACATCTTGCTCTACCTGCAACAGCCAATTTCACTACATTATTATAACATTAAAAGAGGTTCAAGTAAATATGTAAATGATTATGTTTTGTATTATTAAAGCACAAAATAAACCTATTTTCATGGATCTGGATGCAACGGCTTCCATTTTGCATGCTGACGAATATAACTACAATCGTGTTAATACAATAGATATGTCAAATACAGTATATGTCAGACCGATTAATAATTGATTAGACACACAAGCAGCATCAATTAACAGTTTTATAAATGTGTTAATTTTTTGTTTACTTTTGATACTTTACTCCGATATTGACTGACAAAAACAGTATAAAAATTATAATGAGAAAATGATTGAAGTTGTCCTGCAGATATGTTTAAAAGCCCAACGCTCGCTACATGCCGAACAGCTTCGCCGAAGTGCGGGTCGAGGTCACGTGACGTGCAGCTACCTGACAGGCGTCCCGCGGCGTTGGAAACAGCCGGGCCTCCTCCCCCGGGCTCCGCTGCGTCCTGCGGCGCAGGGTGGTGCTCTGATTTTATCTCGACCCGCGGATATGAAAATGGATCTAATGCCAGAACTAGCAGCTACTCATTACGGCGGCTGAACTGGCCATCGGATATCATCGGATTTCTGGGAGTTCCCACTAATCTTACGCCAAGCCTATTCCCTGAAACCGGGCTCCGAGATGGTCTTGGAAAAATAAACTAACATGGTTTTTATCCAAGCCATCGGAATAATTAAGCTCTCTCAAATTTAACTAAGGTCTAAGGTTACAGGCTACAAAATCCCATGCAAAGCAAATTATAATAAATATCTTCACTAGTGCCCAGTCAATGTTTTACTCCATCATTTATCTTCTAACCAACCGCTTGTCCTGATCAAGGGGGCTAGAGTTTGTCCCATGCAACATAGGGGCATGTTTGTATTGTTAGATTTACAATTTAATATCCCATTAAAAAAACAAGCAAGCAACGGTGAAAAAACTTGGGATAACACAAATGTATGACGGCTAGAGTGCCAGACTTCATTGATACGAAGACTGCAAACTATCCTGCCTTGTCATTTTAGATACATTTTAGATCTTGTGTACATTTTTCCTATAGTGGAGCAAAAACCACACAAACTGGTGCACTGTCGGTTACAAACGGACGTGGCGCTTAATTTCGCTGAGGCTGCAATGCACATATTTAATGCTCGAAATATTACGTATTTTTACGGTCGCGAAGGTTTTAAACCTTAATTCCTTCACTTTCCTAGTCTTCATTTATCACCGATGACAGCGAGTAGCGTTACTTTGTAACGTAATAAAGAGTTCAAATGAATGTTTTACTGCCGATTGTGGGCCAATTACCTCCTGCGCTAGACAGTGCAATGCGAACCGTAATAAATTACTTTTCACCTTTTGACAAGTAAACATATAATGCATCTACGGCGATGTAGTTACTATAGAAACAGACAAACGTGTTGCAATTTCTACCCCTGTTCTCCATCTTTCCAGCCGTTGTGAATTTTGAACGCCCGTGAAAAGACTGCCTGACAATTCAGGATAAGCGTCTTTCCCCCGAGAAAATGATGTCTACTTGTCCTACTTTTATTTCACCCTCACATATAACTGTGTAGACGAAACAGCTTATTAGATCTTATTTTATGTTACTCTGTTAAGGACTACATATTCTGTCGAATACTCTGTGTGGAAAAAATATATATCACCGAGATCATACTGTGAATATTATGTATTCGCTGTGGTAAATACTGCAAATTTATATATAGCAAATAATTGACTTAACTGGCTTCATTTGATCAATGATGGCTAGGCCGTCAGTACAGTGGATTGCAAATTCTTCCACACAGCAAGTCCAGGTCTTTCAGCAGATTCTGATTTTTCTGCCCAAACCAGTCACTCATTATCACAGTGTAACTCACAAGCCCTTACAAAATAAATGTATGAATTTCTTTCAAAAAAAGTCACTATTGGTTTCACGGTTCCTGTGTTTCTGCAGATGCACTGACAGATACATCATAAAATATCTCCCTGCAACTTAAGTTATGTAACTTACAAAGGTCCCTCTACATGGCTCAGTCCATTATGTTAGAGTCCAAATCCTATAGATGTCATGTGCAGTACTGATCCTACTTGAAAAGATTTAGATATTAACATTAGGGGACAACAATGAAGACGGAGACAAGTGGAACTTTTCATGTGGCAAATGGAAATTTCCATGCAGCCATTTGATTATCATGGGGAGAAAAAGTTTATTTTAAAGGTTGAATGAATCAGAGTTACTATAGCAACCTTGGTCATCTAGTGGAAAAACGTTGTATGGTTTTGAACGCAGATACACAAGGTTCTCGAGATACAAGCTAGCTTTTAGGCTTCAGCATAAGGACAACAACTGAGTCCGACTGAAAAACAGAGATGGCGTTTACTTCTGCAGCTAAACATTAAACCTGTAATGCTTCTCTTTAAACTACAGGTTTCCAAACACGGGGCTGGTTAATTTCCAAAAATAAACTTGGCCTATATATTTTCATTTTCACTGTCCCTCACGTTCACACAGTCTGTTAACATCTGACAAAGATTGTAACGTTAAACTTAAATCGACAACCGATCCACTGCCCTGCTACCTTCCGGCCATCCTACTAGTCCGTGAAATTTTGAACATAAATTGGATAGCATTCAAAGCTTCTTCTTGATTGCAGGATAGATTTCATATCTCTGAACTAAGCCTGAATACCACATCCAGGCAGATTCAGCCACATCATTTAGGTCATTCACTATCTTCATTATAACACCTTATAGGCAGTGGGGGCTCCTCCTTCTGCCACTGAGTCTGAATTCAAGCCTTGACGTGAAGGAAGTCCAGCAGCCAAGACAGTGCAGCAAAAAATCCTCACCATCCAACAAAAAGTCTGTCTAGAACAACATCCAGACTGCTCATATAGCTAGACAGTTTTCCCTCTACTGACAGACTATCCAGTTAAATTTGTGGTCAACAGACCTTGCAGGAATTAATGTTACGTTTTATCAGTCATCGGCAGAACATTATTAAGACAAGTGCGTTGTAGGAATATTGATTACATTGGTATTGTCATTGGGGTAATAAGGCTAGTGGAACAGTTTTACCCCCAGGGGCCTGTTAATTAGGTACACCTGCTTCTTAACTCAAACAGCCTCCGCCTACAAACAAGGAGTCATGTGATTATGACTGAATACATACAGCAAGCAGACAGGGTCAGGAGGTTCAGTTACTATTGGGCTGAGCATTACAATGGCTGACACCTAAGAGGAAAAGTGCCAGCGAGAAATAATAATAAAAAGCAGCTGAGTGTGATAATGGTGTGTAGCAAGGAATTGGTTCTGGAGGCAAACTGGTTCAAAGCCAGGTGTACCTAACAATGTGGCCTCGATTGTATATTTAGGTTTCACATCGTTTTATCTTTGACAGCACCTCAGCCAAAACGCACATTTCAGAATTGTCGGTCCAAGGTGTTAAAAAGGTGCTAAAACTATCAGGATCCACCTTCACACGTCATTTACGCTCTATAATCAAAGTGGCTGTCAATCCATCACATAGCCTTAAGCCTCATTATATTCTGTCTATTAATTAGAGAGAAATGACAATTAGTTAATCCCAAATGAAACCACGTCACAGAACCGTCTAGATCTGCCACTCATAACACCATCTATCTATCTATCTATCTATCTATCTATCTATCTATCTATCTATCTATCTATCTATCTATCTATCTATCATTCACCCATCCATCCATCCATCCATCCATCCAATTTCTTACTGCTCATTGAGTGACTATTTTTGAACTGCAGCAGTGTTGATCAGTGATATTCTTGGCAAATATTCAGTCTAAATATTCAGAGTCTAAAGATCCAATTTTATTCACCCGATTGCCTGGAATTCTACATCTCAGGTGGAACATAAAGAGAGAGAGAGAAAAAAAATCAATGATCTAAATTAATTTTCATTCTAAGAGGTTGAGGCAGCAAAGTGAGCTTGAGTGTTTTTACTTTTTTTAGCATATGAGTTAAATGATCACCTTTCATTATTTACTTTTTTATACAGCCCAACAACTGTGAGATGCCATTTTACTGGAAACTAATGTGTAACCAGCTAGTAAACTGCATCAGACAAGCATAAAATCACGGTGAACCCTGAAACCAATCTGTCCAAAATACCAACGAAAAATTGCATCTCACAAGAACATCTCATAAAATCCATTTTATGCATAGAACTGTTCAATAATAAATAATTATTCTACATGTACCTGTAATAGTACTTTTGGAGGATGCAAAATCTTGTTCTTGTTTACCCTTAATAGTGAAACAAGCTTACTTGTTCAAATAAAGGTACGCTATCATCTAAGGTCTGTTCTGAAATGCTTGTGTGAAACTCACTCCCGATGGATCACCGTCTTGGTGGCATGCGCTCCGGTTGAACAGTTTGCATCCCAATTCAAATAATTATTGTCCTAATTGAGTCAATTTCGCCTGTCTCCCTGAATCCTCACGGGACAGTGATTGACAGACCTAAAAAAAAAAGCACCTTTTTTAACAGCGTTGAGAGTCGTGAGTTTGCCTTCTCCCCATCTGTGGTTTCAGATATTTAACATAGCATTCGACCTCATGCTTTAACATTAGACCACAGACGAGTTTCTTGGATTCCACGTGCAACCCAGGTGGTGCTGACGTGTCTAGAAGCCTCTGTGGGTATGGAACTCATTGTGCCAAAGTTCTGGCCACGCTTGACTGGTGCCCAAGCTGAGGTAGAGCACAGAATGCTGATCAAGAGGACATCCACCGACCCAGCCACCCCACCCCCTCTGCAGCGGGAGGAAGAAGAGGCAGAAGGAGAAGGCAACAGACCATGGGATTAAACCTCCTGAAAGCGCAGCTGCCAAAAACATGTGCGACAATATTGGTCATCAAAAGAGGCCATCTGGGACTCCATTAAAAAGTGGAAACCAGGTGCATCGTTCAGCTCCATCTCGCCCCACTGAAGGTTCGCGATATAATGTGAATTCATTAAGCTGTTTAAATGACCTGATTTCATTAATCCAAAGTATGTAATATTTATGGAACCCACTGGAGTCATACGCCAAAACGTGCAAAAATAACACTGAAGACGTTCCTTGAACTCCTACCATGTTATTGTTTCAGTAGTTACCTCAATCAATATTTTTCTTATTGTTCACATGTATTCAGGATTTACCTTCATTTTCCTTTCCATCCATCCATCCATCCATCCATCCATCTTTTATACCTACTCGTTCTATGCAGGGTCCCAGAGGTCCAGAGCCGATCCCGGAAGCAAGGCAGGAGGTAACCCAGGACGAGGTGCCAAGTCATCGCAGGCCATGCACGCGCACACACACACACACACACACACACACGCATACACCCATGAACACACACACACACAGGTTTCTAATTATATCTTTGTGGGGACTCTCCATTAATGTCTATGGGGAAAACTCTAATGACGACCTTAACCCGTACCCAGCCCTAACCTTAACCATAAGTAACCAAACAAAATACGAGACTTTTGGCATTATTAGTTTTTTGATTGCATTCACAGATCATTGTAGGGACCTGAAAAATGGTCCTCATAATGTAAAAATATCAAGTTTTTATTACACTGTGGGAAACATTTGGTCCTCAAAATGTAATATAAACAGAATCCACACACACACACTCCACTGATAAGCACATTCACATCTAAGGACAATTTGGCAACTCCAATACATCTTAGCATGTTCTTGGAGAACCCAGAGTGATACCCCGCAATGACATGGGGAGGAGAACATGTCACCTCCATTTAAGCAGAGCCTAGGGTGAAACCTCAAACCCCAGTCCCAGAGGCGTGAGGCAAAAGCACAACCATGCAGCCCCATAAAAAGACACAAACAAACATTTTCTTAAAATAATGAATCTATCTGTGTTCTATAATCACTTATTTAGATCAAGGACACAGCAAGCCTGGAATCTATTCCAGAAAGCATATTAGGGCAGAAGGCATCTCAGGCTGGATGCTGGTCTATCATAGCACTCACACACAATGGGCAATTTAGTGTCACCAATTCACATAGTTTACTTGATGATTTAGAAGTGTGCATAAACAAACAAACAAACAAAAATGTAAAAGTGATATAGAAAAACAACTCATGCAAACACATGGAGGACACATGTAAACGGTGCTATCCACTATGCGCTACCATGTCACCCCAATATAAAACAACTCAAGGTTAAAATACTTAACAAGCTCATATTGTTAATTAAGGGTAATTCAACTCTCCAACACCCATTTATTATCAATTCATATTCATTACGATAAAAGCAACAATAATTCGGGCGAAAAGAAGATCAAGGTGATTTTAACTTCTACAACGGCACTCCTGATACTGCATTACTTGTTTCTTAAAGTTACAGAATTGTATGAGTATTTTGTTCCAGATCGGTAACTAAAAAGTCGGTTAGGGCGAAACCCACGGTGTGCAATGAACCGTACAAGGGAGACGTGCACATTAACTTAGGAAAGTTCTCTTTTACTTTTTTTTCTAACAACTGGACTCGGATCAGTATGAAAAGTGTGGCGCCTTTTGATGATGTAACTCGCATAATATTTCATTTACTGTAATACTTAAGTACATGTGTGGGTATTAGATATTTCCTACTTTCAGCTGTTTCTGCGGGAGTTCATGCTGGATCCGTCCCGCCCCTGAAGCTGCTATAAAGTTAAATCTGTGAGGTTTAGCTACTTTATCGGACTTCGACCCGAACTCAGATAAATCCCTTTTAAACGATCCGTCGTTTTCACAGGCATGACGGAGGTTACCAAGGAAGAGTTTGGGGTAATACCCGGGCAAGGAAGCGTGCAGAAGTGGAGGTTAAAATCGCAAAGTGTCACCGTCGAAATAATATCACTGGGATGCATAATAACGTCCATAAAGACCAAGGGAAGGGACGGTGAATTTAATGATATCGTGCTGGGTTTTGACAACCTCCAAGGTAGGTTTGCTTCGTCAAAAGATCGGTAATTTCTGCAGTGAGGACAGACCGTATAAAATCGGGAAACAAATTAATAGAACGTTTTGTGTATAACCTGACGAAGCATTTTACAGTTTAACATATGTTTGCGGACCTGTGATGTAAATGTCAGAATAATGTCTACTCGATCTTGCAATGATAATAGCAAAAATGAAGTGGTAGAAATCAATATGCTTAAGAATAGTGTCATAATAGACGAACACTAAGATAAAAAATTACATGCAACTTTTCAAAAGTAATACAACAAAGTAAAGTCACATGAACGTGGTCATGTGACCCAGCGATGGCGCGAGGCAGTGCAGTAACGAACTGTTGAAGTACAGCCATCCGGACTGAGCTATTTGGGATGTTGTTTGTTCATTCAGTATTTAAGTATACCAGATAGAGCCACCCTCGAGTATATTATTACCTCTGTTAGCTTCTGGAATTCAGCCACCTTCAAATGACTTGTGCTGTCACAGGCAGCAACCTTAAGGGGGTCAGGCAGAGGTGATCTCCAGAGAACATAATAAAGCACACCGACCTCAGGCTCTGTGACAGTCACTATCTCATGGCACTGGCAGCTATACGCCAAACTGGCATAAAGGATTACACTGGTTTTGGCGGCATTAAGCCACATAACGGACCAAACACTAAAACGCAATATGTGGGAAGAGATTGGTCAAGCGAGTGAGGAAACAACATCCTTAAGCAAGTGCACCTGCCCACATCTGATAACTACCCGTCGCAGTGACGTGGAGCCTGTCTTAGGGGTTATCGGCAGGATGGGACATTGAGTACAGATCAGCTTCTGCAGACGCACGGCAAGAGAAGAGTGCTCTCCGATTCAGGAGCTCTTGTGGAATCCAGGAGGAAAATGGCACAAAGATAGAAAATGCAGAGTCATCCAGAATCAACCAGAAAAAAGGGGCAGATATTAACCAGCAAACCTGGGCCTTTGCAGCGATGTTACCGCCCACCAAGCCATTATTTTTGTCTCTGTTTTTTATTACTTGTCATAAAATTCTCCATTGACTTCTTTATGCATTGTTTGCATTGTTTGTAGTTATACATCAGTCTAAGTCCCAAGGAGACAAAAAATGCACCAGTTTTCCTGCATTTTTTTTTAGCATCTATTAAAATTTTGATATTTCACAACTTAGGGCACAAAGGAATAGTTTCGTTTATTTTAAAAAAGTAAAGTGGGAGCAGTAGGTGATATTAAATATCTGAGAAAAGCGGGGTTATAAATGGGGATATTCACTTAGAAGTCGTCGGCTAGGGGCTGTGACACGGAATGGCTTCTGTTCATTGTTCCGTGCATTTCGCTCACACCTTGTGCCTGTTGGCCGTGATTTAACAACCTAAGACAGACGGTGCACTGGGGTGTACCATTCCTTATTGGCCAGCGAGACAGAAACACGGGTGTACCAGAAAACGACACAGCCTAATGGAAGCGACCACGGGAATCGTCTCGTATCCGGCTCACACATGGATTGTTTCACCGCAGGTTATCTTAACAATACCAGGTACTTCGGAGCCGTCATCGGACGGGTGGCCAATAGGATCGCCGGGGGCGGATTTACGGTTGATGGGAAGGAGTATCAGCTTGCCATCAATAACGGGCCCAATACCCTCCACGGGGGAGTGAGGGGCTTCGATAAGGTAAAGCGATCGATACGTAAAACAACTGACCAAAGAAATGGCCCAAAACCAGAAATTCAATACCATCCCAGCCTCGGGTAAACAGTGAGGCGACATGGAGGACAGACATTCTTAATGACCTTAGTGTTTCTTTTCATTCAGGGTATTTGCTGTCCACTGTGCTCCTGCACCCCCCAGTCCCACCCTCTCCACTCCCCAGCCTCCTGCATCAATATTTATGAGCCTTTCACTTATATCACACGGGGTCTTTGACGCTTAATGCGGTCCTGTAGCATGTTAGCGTGCTTGTGGGATTGGGATCCAGCGGCCGCATGTAAATAAGCCCCCTCTTCGGACGACGGAAAAAAGAAACGCGCCTGGTTGGCTTTTGTTCGGCCGATTGTCTGGGGGGGGGAGTGGGGCGAGCCGGCTGGGTTTTAATTGCGTTCCTTTCTCTGGGCTGTGCCTCTGCATCCAGGTTTATCAGATGTCCTCGGGTTGACACCTGGAATCAAAGAGCCGCCAACGATCTCAGTGGAGTGGGGGGGGAGGGGGACTCTGTATTCAAAGCACATGTTATCTGTGTGTGTGTCTGTGTGTGTGTGTGTTTGTGGGCATATTGGGAGATATCGGTACAGTCTCTGCAATGGCTTTGTCCAAGTGGGGCTTCCAGGTGAATATGACCTCACCTCCTAAGCGTTGGGGAACTGTGTTGGTAGGTTACTGGTAGGTTACTCATGCAGATTTGCACAGTGCACTGCTCATTCTGTATTAGTGAGGCCCCCGTGCAGAGGTGGCGGTCTGGCGCATGCTGAGAGGAGCCGTCTCCAGCCTTACTGCTGATAATTAGACCTGAATCAATTAAAAGCGTGGTATAAACTCTTAACGGCGCTGCAGACGACTCCCCCCTATGGTGTCTGGCAGCCTCTCTGTCAATGGAGGACCGTAGGAGGGCTTTCACCACCTGAGGACCCAGACGTGGCACATTTTAGGCCTCTGGGAGAGAGTCTCAGCGGGCGATCTCTGTGGATGGTCTGGAACCAGCAGTGCTAGGGCCAGCTGTATATTTAAACTGGTCAGGCACACAAACAGGCCTACAGAGACGCCCCAAGTCCCTCCAGAGTACCTCCAGTTTGTCGTGCCAACAACTCCAACAGAGATGCTCTAAGTAGGGATAGATTTTTTAAGGTAGGGGGGAATAAGAGGGGCCATAATTCATACAGAGGGACCAATCATCATTAGCCAATGACGTGTTTCGAATCGGTGAGTGACAGAGGAGAGACACTACAAAGGGCCAATCAGCTTCCAGCTCTGGCCCTCAGGATTCTAGGGTCAGTCAGCGTACCATGTAGCTGGGGGTGGTTCTTTGGTATTGCTATCAGCAGGGAAAGTACTGCCCCCCCCACCCCCACCCCTGATATTGCTCATGTAAATGCCAATGATCGTTAACGTGGCCGGCAGTATGTGACCCGGTTTGTTGGGCCTTAACAGTGCTGAAATGAGTGGGGCACATGCAGGAAGTGTTAGTCTGCATTGGTTCCGAGGTTCTAAAGGCCACGTTTATCAGGTGGCATTGAAAACAAGAACCGGCATCTTAATTTCCAGCTTTCTGTTCTGATGGCTTCTGAATTCTCACGATAAAAAACGTCACTGGAGTCATAATTGCGACCATAATTAATACCTCCATTTCATTTTTTCATTTCATTTCACAAGAGATGACAGTACTTTATGTGAGATTGAGGTTCATGTCTTTTTCCGGTGAAGTGTTTCTTTCTCTATTCTGCTATTTTTCCACATATATCTTCTGTCGGGGCCGTGCTGTTTCTCCATATTTTTCTTCAGCTCGCACCAAACTGACAGCCGTCTGCCGGGCTGGCTGTCCCGGCTGTCTGGGCTCTGTTTGATGGATGCCCTTGCGTCTGAAGCTGTTCGTATCCATAGCCCAGGGCTGTGCCTAGTGCACAAAGCTGTTGACACGGCCCCAATAACTTTTTTTTCCTTGCTCCACCCGCCCAACCCCCCCACCAGGCTTTCTGAACGGTAAAACCATCCGGCCCAGTAAAAGCTGTAATGGTTCTGAGGGACTACAGGAATATGAAGATCCCTTTTCACTGGTCTCGGGATGACCTGGGCGAAACACAATATTAATGATTCGCCGCAACACCTGTCGTGCATCGATTTTTAAGATGGCAATTCCGACCCCGTCGGTCATTAAAATGGTTTTTCCCTCCCCCCCGCAGCAGAACCGCAATGCAGCGGACTCTGGCGATTTGCGCCTCTACGAGACTGTACCTTCTCTGGAGGGGAGGGAAGGCCTGAATATTGACCGCCGCTGAGCTCAGTCTAATGTGTGCTAATGGAATACATTTCGCGGGGAAAAAAAAATTAAAATCACATTTGCGGACACGGTAATGACAGATAGGCGAGTGACGGCACGGCATGGCGAGGGAATGCAGCGGACTGCCAGACGATGATGCCGGCCAGGTTTCCTGTGCCTACCAGCTTATCTTATCATACCGAATCTGCTTCCTTATGGACAACTCTTACGGCAAAGAGCATCGCCAAACCTTCCGTGCAGATAACTCGCGGCAGAAGTACGGAGAGGAAAAAAAAACAACTGCTGCAGAGCGGGAACGGACGAGGCCTTCTGGCCGCCGTATCGAAAATCTGAGATGGGCTTGGAAGAGCTTCCGGAGAAATTAATATCCATTTCGGTTCGTCCATCAGTGTGTAATGTGTTTTGATGTAACCTTCAGCTCTCTCTTTGCAATTAGGCAATTAGGGTCACTTAGTGGGGGGGGGGGGGACACACACACTCCTGCTCGATCTGTGAGGAGGGTCTCACTCACGCTCCGAGACAGATGTGGATGTCTTGGACTCGTTATTCTGGGAAAGCAGTGTGGGTGCTTGTTAGATTACAGCTCAGTCCCCCTCCGGTGACGTAGCCCTTGAGCTTATAAACAAGGACTATCAGGGCATGAAGGAATAAAAACAGTGACACCACAGCTACAAGTGTCATTTGAATGAATTCCCAGGGGCAACTGGTTACCTGCAACTGGTCTTCAGAGTATCCCCCCAGCTGTCAGCAGAAGGCAGCGTATTGGGGGGGGGGGGGGGGGGGGAGAAAAATCCAGCAGAGCATGACGTCGCTGCAAAATATCCCTGTCAAGGATATTCCGAAGGATGCTCACCATGGGGGAGGGGGACACTGGATGAATAGTACACGTGTGCCGAAGATAACGTCGCCCCCTGCTGGTAGTCCTCCAGGCTGTGAGACCATCTGAATGCACGCAGTGTTTGACCTTTGAGGGGGCAGTTCATGACTGGGGTTAAGAACGATAGCAGTGGCTGTGAATGGTGGTGAGGGATGCATAATTATCCCAGCAGCGGAAAGACGTTTGTGGTGTGGACAGTGGTGCCTTTGCCCCTCCCTTCTTCAATGCGTGAGCATTTGGCCAAGAACACTGTTTGCTCTTGTAATTGGGGATTATGGGCAAACATGCTGTAATTCCAGCAGATGATTGGAAAGGTGGCCCCCTACACCACCCCATCCAGGCCTGGTAGATACTCAGTGGTCTAAACCCAGCACAAACACATCATATTTTTGATCATGAAGCTTGGATTGAAGCATGATGGTTATATTTCCAAGGTATCGATATAGGTATAGATATAGATATAGGTATAGATATGTTTGTTTGTTGATAAGTAACAAATTATTTACTCCTAGAAATGAACCAATTCTTTTAATCAAATCATATGTATTTTGAATAATGCTAATGTTTTAAATGTAATCTGTTTCAAAGAGAGGCTTCTGGCAAAGGTATTAGCTTCCCTGGAGTACATTGCTGGTTGGTGGTGAGGTTCCTTCCCCACACACACACACACAAACACAGTTTTGTAATTATATCTTTGTGGGGACTCTCCATTCATTTGTGTGGGGAAAACTCTTATGGCAACATAATGACCTCAACCCCTTTGCGGACCTGATAAATGGCCCCCACAGCGTAAAAATATCACTGGTCCCCACAATGTAATATAAACATAATCCACACACAGACATACATGCATACACTCCCACTCTTACTGTGTTTCAGGCCATCTGGTCCGGCCAATCAGTGGAGGGGGGGGTGAGGCTGTCATTGACCAGCCCCGATGGCGACGAGGGCTTCCCAGGAGAGTTGCGGGCCACCGTCACCTACATCCTAGCCGAAGATACCCTTACCATCCAGTACCAGGCCTGCTCCAGCAAGACCACGCCCATCAACCTAACGAATCACTCCTACTTCAACTTGGCCGGCCATGTAAGGAAGAGACTACCTTCCCAGCTCACATATCAACACTGAGCATTTCAGTTTGAATTATCAGCGAAAGCATCAAATCGACCAAAATCCAGGAAGTTCCAGCAAGTTCTTGTCTCGTTTAATTTCGGTGCCCTAGCCGTCCTTACGCCTTTATGCTGAGGCTTAAGGCCCACCTTACGCTTCCAAACATGCTCATTCATTTTGATTGCTTTGAAAAACGTTGACTAGCATCCTAATTTCGCAAGCTTAAATTCTTGTTGTCCACAAATGGCTGAAAGTTCAGTTGACACATGTCATCACTAAGCGTGTTTCCTCTGCCAAAGCGCGTTCAGTCAGAAGATATTATCAGACGCTGTTCGGGTTGAAGGTCTGCCAGTTATCTCTTCATGCCCTGACTAACCACAAGCACGTCCTCCTTCCAGGCTGCCCCAGACATATATGACCATGAAGTGTCCATCACCAGCAACGCTTATCTGCCGGTGGATGAAAACATGATTCCCACAGGTTGGCAAAGTCGTTCGCCTCTCCTGCCTTGTAGGAAAAGAATGTCAGCCTGAAGGGTAAAACACCCAAATGGATAATTAAGGGGGGTTTTAAAGTAACTGAATTCTAACAAAAAAATCACGTTTTACACTGTCAAAGAGACCTGCTAAGAACTTAAAGTGGTTCTGATACACTGCCCGTCCAAAAAAAAGGTTGCCTTTTGAATTTTTATTGGCAAATACTTAAGAGACAATGACTCGATCATTATTACAGCTCAGCATCATTATGCAGCAATAAAGTAAAGTCAGCTGAGCACCTGAATCTACTGAATGACCAGGTTACACCTCCATCCATCATCAG